>VZTR01013395.1:150314-231624 GCA_013400775.1 Chaetops frenatus | reverse complement strand
TTGTGTTTTTTGTTTTTTTTGTTTTTGTTTTTGTTTTTGTTTTTTTGTTTTGTTTTGTTTTGTTTTGTTTTGTTTTGTTTTGTTTTGTTTGTTTGTTTGTTTGTTTGTTTTTTTGCTAGAGCAACATGGATCAGGTCTCCTAAAAACCAGGATGAGTGAAAACAAGAGGGCAGAAAACCTTCTGGGAAGCACTAACTGTCAGAGTCGTGGAGAATAGGACAAAGAGGCAGAGACTTGCTCTGTGGAAGCTCAAGATCCTGTAGTAACACTGCAATGATATCCAAGAGGAGCTTTTCCCTTTTTATAAGGATGCCAGGAAATAAGGGGAAAGTGATGGAGAGGTTGACTGGACAAGCAGAGATGCTTGATCATGGTGGATAACAGATCAACCACTTCTGGAGGTGGGCCAGACTGAAACTTTGTGAATTCATGACTTTCTGTTTTACAAGAGACAGAGGAGTTTCACATTATTCATAGTCCAAGTACATAGTGTTTGTACCGTTAAAACAGAAATCATTGCCATGTTTTCTTTCATGTCATTCCTTTCAGCAGTACAAACTTTCTGAGTTTGTCTGCAAAGCTTCCACCATTCCACATTTATAGCCTCTTTGCAGCAGTGGCTTTTTACTTGAAACCAAATCCACTTACTTTTATTTTGGTTTCCCTTAATCTTTGACTGACATTAGTATAGGGACATCTCAGGGCCATTTCATTTCCCATGAAAATCAAGACTAAAAAAAGCATTCCATTAATCCAGGAGCAGAACAGGGAAAGGAGTTAGCCTTAAGTCTACATGCCTGGAAGACCCCTTTTCCCTCTGCAGAAGATAAGACTTCCAAAGTTGGGGTTCCTGACACAGAAAAGGAAAAGTGGAAATGAAGCTGAACCTGACTAGAATTCCACTAACTCAGAGTGAGTGCTTCTGAAGTTCAAATAGAATTGAAAATGTAATGTCAGTCAAAAGTAATTATGTCCAAAAAAAGCTATATGTCTCAGAGAAAAATGATTAAATAAGTACCAAACTGCATCAGCACCTGCCATTCCTACCTCTATTTCAACCTGTAGTTAGTGCTGTGCTTCATGTGTGTTTTCAGCTAACAACATGGGCTGTTTAGTCTCTATTCTGGGGCCAGTGCAAACCACTATTGATCATGGATGCAAGCTGATTTATGCTGGTTTGCTCCTGTTGGTCCTGGGACAAGTTCACCAGAGTTCTGGTAGCACTTTTGCAGTCAGATTGAGATCAGGGCAGATGAATAGTCCTACTTAAAAATGCCACCAAATGTCGCTTCTCCCATTGTGTTATCTTGCATCTCATGATCATAAGACTTTAAGACAGTCTCTAAGATTGATCCTGTGAAAACGCAGCAGTTAGACAGCACTGAGGATAGCTATACATTTGTTCCCTAGAAGGCTGTGATCTTTCATATGGTATCTTCATAACAACAGACCAGGCTTATGATGCTAAGTCGCGGCTGGGATTTGCCACTGGTGTTTGCACACCTACAAACTGCACGTGTGCAGCATAAAATGGCAAATGAAAGAAACATGAAAGAAAACACATTTGCACCCCCTTAGAAGTAGAGAGAGAATATTAATTCCCTAGGCCACACCTCTTCCCTCACAATCCCTTCAGGAATAAGATGATACCTAATTTGGTAATTGCTAGAATGTTAGAAGGAGAAAATTTGTTCTTCCTGATTCTATATCCTGAGATATCCCAGGGTGCCAAAACATTAGTTACTGACTGTGATATTATTACACTATCTCTTTAAAAAATTGTCAGTTAGAAACAATAAATTGAAATTAATACAGCTACAGAAAGACCTGTGTAAACAACTAGTGCTTGTTTTCCCAACTAGTGGCATTATTCTTTTACAGATATCCCTTAATTGGTACCCTAAGCATTGACAGCTTATTGATTAGGTGGATGTTTCACTCTTTGTCTCTGTAGTGCTCCTTTAATGGTATCTAAATTGGAGTGTCTAGAGTGCAACATCTAAACTCCCTAGATATTTCTGATAGTCTAGATTCAGCACTTTGTCAACATTCCCTCAATAAATACCCCTCTCTTTGTCTTTTATCTGCCACAAAAGACTATCTCAAAGCTATAAAAAAAATGTCTCTTTTTTCAGTGACAAAAGACACTGCCCCACTTCATCTTCCTGAAGGGAATTAGGAGCCTCTTGATTAACTTCAGTGGGAGCAGAGTCAGACCCAGCATCTCACAGTATCCATTCTTTTGCTTGATAAGTTATGGTTACTTTGCATTGTTTAGCTATGTACAGACCATATTCGTTAGTCATCGTCATTCGTGACACGGATGAATTCATTAATTTCTGATGCTGATTTAGATTCATAACTATTACTTATAATTAATTGATAATGAGGGCTATTAGTGTCTAGCTGACATTTTTCCCTTCCGTGCTAGATGCTAACAAGTTTGAGCACAGGAAAAAGGATTTGTCTTAGACCGAAATTGACTAATTTTAACAAATAAGCCTAAACAGTGCTGCTATTAGCCTTCTAGAGCATGAGATCTTTTCTACCACAAGAACAGAGCACTGCCTTTTAGAAAGTAAAATAGTAAAATACAGAAATGTAAATATAGAAAATAAAATAGAAAAATCAAGGCTACAAAAAAAAGCTATTTTGTTTTTCATAGTTTTTTGCAAATACAAGCTCATTCATCCTTCCCCTTAATCTTCCTCCCATGCAGACATACATGACCCAGAGTATTTCTAGTGCATTTATGCACTTGTAAGAACAGGCAATGGGGCATCAAGGGAAATTCTGATCTCTACTGCATGAAAAAATGTCTTCCAATGATGTCAGAGAAACTATTCTATATTGGATCTGGTGTATAAAACTTCTGAAATCTTGCTTTCTCTATTTTTATTTCCCTGATACATCAGGCCAGATGCAAAGAGCAGGCGATGGACACCATGGGTCTGAAAGCAACATGATGTGCAGACTAAAGGGAGCCTTCTGGCCCATGTCAACCTTTGAGATGGCAATTGTCTCCCATATAAATTATTGGTTGAACAGATAAAGCAGAAAGAAAATGGCATAAATAAATGCATTTCAACTGGGACATGGTAGTTCGAGTTTTATTTCAACTTTACATTTATCTTCCCATCCTTAACAGAAGAAACAGAGAAATTTTTATTGTTACCCCTGAGACATAATGTCCTCTTCTTACTGCACTGGAACATGAATTTATCTCCAGACCTTATGAGGTAGATGCCTCATGAACCCTGCTCTTCCCTCACTTTTGGAAGACTACAGAACATGAAAAAAAAAAAAAAGGAAATGAGCAGGTATCTGTTCTCTGAATTGCCTGAGTACATGATGGAAACTAGTCACACAAAGGGGTACTCATGGATCTTGCAGAAATGCTAACTGTGGCCTTTTGAACTTGTTAGGAATCCTTGTTAGCAGGATAGAGTAGGAGGAGGGAAAGCCAAGATACCAGATATTTTTCCCCAGAAAACATGGCTCCTTTGGGTGATTTTTCCAGCTTTATCTTGTGGGACCATTCTTAAAAGGGATTTATGAAGAAGCACGTGCCAAGGAGTCCAGTGTGGAACTGGGAACAGAAAAGACACAGAGGTTGAAAAGCCAGTATAATTTGAGGGAGCCTTGGGCAGACACTGTGAGTTTGTCATTCCATGGTTTTGCTTTATAAAGAAGCCCTTATTAATTGCTCAGGCTATTTAATATTAATCAGAAGAATCTATTAACTCCAGTACTTTATAAAAACTCTTTTTAATGGGTTTTATGTAAGAAATATTATATTTTCCCCAGCATTTGATACTGACTAACATTTTAAATTGAGATATCAACATGCTTAAAAACATTCATGGAAATCTTAAAACAAACAATGACTATAGCAAATCTGAAGGATGTTTATAGAAAGGTAAATGACCTGCAAAAGGCATCTTTCCAAACCATTGGGAAATCAGAATGCTTATTTTTTATGGCAAATATGCACTTGGCATTTAAATTTTTATACTGTCTTCCTATCTCTTTTAATCATTAGTGCCCCCATGGGCTCAGATATTTCGCTTCTGCTTAACTCAAGTGTGTACACAACCTCAACTAGTTCTCATGCATGATATTTTTTGATGCTTCCCCAAACTTGTTGTTCATAAAATCTCACTGACACAACCACAGATAATAGCTGGGAATTGTCTCTTAACAGTTGCTATCCACTCTTCCTGCTCCTGTATCCCAAGATTTCATTCTGTTTGTCACTGTGCCTGGACTGTTCTGTAATTAATTAAAAGTTTAAAATTGAAAGGCAATGGGAAAATGGATAGGAAAGGGGAAAAAGAGAAGCTCCAGGACTGAGTGATAGGTTGTATACTAGCCCAATAAATACAGAAGACACTTGGCTGTAAATTACAAACTTTGCTGATAAAGATCAGTGATATAAAGTTGAATACAATTATCTATAACTAACATTCCCTTGGAGGTATGGGTAGATCATGGAGATTATTATGTGGAGAGAATGTCTGGAACCTGGTGCAAAGGGGTTTTCTTTTTGGTATTGAAGGGGACGTGTTTTATGAAAGCTGTTTTACTGTCTGTGGATAAATAAGACTCACACATGGAGAGGAAACCGTGCAAACAGAGATCACAGGGAAGAACTGCATGCCCAGGACTCACCGTTTAGAGCTCTGCTTTGTCTTGTCTTTTTCCATCATTAGCTGTGGAAGGTCAGATGACAGGGCAGGAAGCCCTAAATTGTGGCTGTTCTTTACGTGTTCTATAAATCACATTCCCCATGAGTTCTGAAAGGTCTGAAGTTAGACCTTTACTAGCAATGTAACCATGAATCAAAATTCAGTGGAAGTCAGTGTAAAGTTTGCACAGATTTCTATAAACCTTGGATCAAAGAAGTATATACATGTAATATGCTCTATCCCCAATTTTACAATGTCCCAGCTCTGCAGTTTAGCACACTAGGCTGTTTCACTATTTAAAACTAATGCTAAAACAACAACATATTTACATTCTTGTCTGCTGCATTATTATCATGGATTATTAACACATATTTGTTGTCAAAATAAAAATAACAAAACTGTGTTTTGGCAACAGTAGGAGTGACAAAACATAAATAAGAGAAGCAGAAAATGATCAAGCAAATTAATTTTCCTTTATAGCAATTTTTAATAAAGAAACATCAGTACAGCTTACAATTCATGGATTATAATTAAACATAGCATTAATAGACAGTGCAGTTTTTTAAAAAAAATTTTTGTATTCAGAAGCTGGTACATTAAGAAAAAGCACCAGACCTCATGACACGTGTTATGGTTCTGCTGTATTTCAAATATATAAAGTAAAGATGAAGGCATCTTATTCATGGGGTGCAACCCATGAACCAAAATTGCATCTGGATTTAAAAATATCTAGTGAAATATAACACTAATTGATTCGTTGTGATTCATGATTAAAGGCCATCCTTGTAAATGTGGCTTCTAGTTAACATTCTTCCCAGATGTTTCCTTGACAGATTATACATTTAAAATGATTAGAATCTAAATTATTGATGTTCTTTCTCATTTTAATTATTATGAGCATTTGTGCACTTCTTCTTTTTTTTCCTAATATTTGAAGTCAGTTCTAAGGATAATTTCTCCCTGAAAAACTGAATGACAAAGCCAGGTGAAATTGAACTTCTCTCACAGAAGAGCTACTCTCCTTCAATGCTCTAATTTGCAGTAGCTTATAACTTTCTCTTGTCTAAATTACTTCTGTGCTGACAGTTTTAGTACTTATGATTTTTGTTTGTCAATAATTTGGGGACATACATTTTAAGAAAATCTGCTTAACCAGTTCACTCCACATATGATTGTAACATATTTTACTCTACTTACTTTTGGGGTGCTAGCATGGACACACACATCTGTACACATCTATTCACTCTAATGGATGCCCACCTGCCCAAATACAAACATACACCCACTCTCAGTCAAATGGAAATACTCAAACATGTCATAATGGATGAAATCTCCAGATGGGCTAAATCAGGGTAGTTAACTGCTTTTAATGCAATTTTATTGCTCCTTTGGAGATATAGCCCTTCAGTAAGGTATTTACTTCAGTGAGGAACATGTGACTTCCTGGAGAAAGAGGTAAAAAACTGGGTGGATGTGAAAATAGAACATTTCCAGTGTTCTGGTCAGTGTTTCTCGGCATGACTTAAATATGCTCTTCCAAATTTTGTTCTGTCTTCCTTATTTTGGCAAGGAATACAATAGGCCTAGAGTCTGCTTCCATAGAGATGGTTTACAGAACTCCTGGAGGGCTGAAGGAGTGATGGTGGCCTATGACCCTGTTGCTCATCAGCAGCTGAAAACATACCAGTTGGCTGTACAAGAGATGGAGTTGATCTGCCAGATAATTGCATTTAATAAGAAATCATTAGATCAAACACACACACACAGATTTCTTTGCTTTCAAAGAAAGAAACATACAGAATGGAGGAGAAAATTATTAACATTCAAAGTGTAATCAGCTTTCTGTTCTTCTGTTGTTGTTGTTGTTTGAGTTTGTTTGTTTGTTTGTTTTTAGGAAGTTTGGAAGTCCTTTGGTAACTATAGACTATGGAATACAGTTTAAGTATTCTCAGCATTAGTGGAAAAGAGCAGAGCTCTGACTCTGGTGACTTTAATGAGTGATGAGGGAGGAGATGAGAAATTTGCAGTCACTTTCCCAAACCTTTTCAGAAGAATGCTCCTCTTTAGCATACATACTTGAAAAGTTGAAATCATTGTGTGATTAAAGTGCTCCATCCTTGACTTTTGTGGGAAGCCTGACTGCCTCCATGACCTTATTTTTTCTCCAAAAATACCTAGAGAGCTCAGAAAATTAATTTGTCATGGCTTGTAAGAACTGCTGCTTATTGAAGTAGAACAAATGTCTCCAGCTATGATGGGACAATGTAATAGGATCTCTCTAATCACAGCAGAAGTGGAACTGGTACATCTAAGACAAAACATTTAATTAGAAACCTTTCAAAGAGTGAATACAGGGTTTGCTTCTGGGGATAGCGACTCTAGAAAAGATCCGGTTGACAGTCAGGTTGAGATCTTAGAACAACACAGGAAGCAAAGGTGATTTAGACTGAAGACTGTGTAAACTGAGGGATGTGGAGTGGAAGCAACGAGGCTTTATTACTGTTTTGAACTACAGTGAGGAAATGGCTTGTAGCACATTGCAGGTGGTTGCAAGACTTGGAGTTCAAAGGCAGCAACAGTAGTTGTTAGAGAAGACAGCCAGCACAACCAAATAATTGGAAATTGTCCTGTGGAGTGAAACATGAAGGAGAAAAATCTATTTAATTTCTCAAAAAGAAGTTTAAGAAGGCTTGATTGCAACCTAGCAGAAGGTGGAGTAACAGGAGCCAAAGACTGGAAGCTGAAGTTCAACAAACTCAGAACACAAGCAGGGTGCACATTTCAAATTGTGATGATGAATAGTCTTTAAGACAACTAAGCAATTGTTGAGAAAGACCCAAGGTTCTAAAATCAAAGCAGATTTTTTCTTCCCTCTTCTCCCTACCCAGCCCCATGCCCCGGAATTTAAGTTCAGGCTAAACCATAAGAAGATTGGGATAAACTCTTTGAACAATTCTTTGTTCAAGATCAAGCCTGATGGTTGCAGCTGTCTGGCATATACCCTCTTCCACCCCATCCATCCTTCTGCCTAAGCTGTTGGTTATCAACTGAACCTGTGGCAGATATGTTTCTTCTGTAGAGTTCTCAACATGTCTCTATTGCTAATACACTGCTGGAAAGGTCTCTTTCTCTCTCAGCTACATTCTTCATTTCTCCACATTTCAAAATGTTTTTACTACTGCTCTGTGCTAGAAATTCCCAGTGTCTGGTGCATTAGTTCTGTGCAGATACCTGGGTGGTTTTATGAATGCACCACCAGCCTGAATCCTCTCTAAACCCTAGGAAGCAGTGCTTTTCCAGCAGGTCACCTTCAATTCTCTGACTCCACAGGAGCAACTTTCTACTTCAGCAGGGTTATATTGCAATAATAATTGACACAAAAATCAAACCACTCTATTAACCCCTATTTAAACACTATTTTTGAAAGGATAATAAATATCAAAGAAACATGATTATCAGAAGAATATTTACACCTTATTATACTCACGCAGGGGAATCCTTAAAGCAAGGAAGAACTCAAAACAAGATTGGTGTGGATGAATATAGAGTATATGTGACCCACTGCTGTGTTTCCAAAGTAGCTCCTTCCCTAAGGCACCGAATGTTGTCTGCTTCAAAATAAAAAAGCAAAATGCTGCACAGCATATGTTCTCCAGTTCTGGAGTGATATGCAGGAGTCAGTTTTAAACACATTCGTCAGGTTCCTCCCACCTGTGGCTTTAGGCACTAACTAATCCATATAGTCATGAGAGAGAGAGAGGAAAGATCATCTTGCTGAATGGTACTAGACTAAAGTACCCATGGCTGCACACAGAATTGAAAGTAACCATGCTCTCAACTTCAGATCTTAAAGGCCTTAAATGAGGAAAGGAGAAGAAAAGAATTTGAATGTTACTATTTCAGAATAACACTCATTTAAGAGGATGCAAAATATGATCCCAAACCCATTTCTTAGTCTTTCTTATTTCTGTTCTCTTCATCTTTCCTTTTTTTTTCTGTTCTCTTCATCTTTCTATTTTCTCCTTTTTCTTTTCATTCTATCCTTTTCTTTACACTAGCTACTTGATCCACCTTTGCCTTCTGTGCCGTGTAAGAAATATCTTTCACCAGAAAAACACGTACCAGCAATATTTTAATAATATTTCAAAATCCCCCACTCTTATCTGCCCTCTTTGTCAGCTGGGCAAGCATCACTTTCCCCAACAGTTTCTACATATGGACAAATATTCTGATGTCAGCAATTAACTACCTGGGAAAAAGTGAGGAAGATATCTATCACTGTTGTGTATCCATTTTGGACAGCCTCATCTCTGGACCAAACCCAGAGACATGCTGCTGCAAGTGAGGAGGAAAGGCAGCTGTGAATGCAAGTGAAAGAAAAGAAGATGTAGAAATGAAGAGTGACATTTCTACCCATGCTCTTTCAGTCATAATGCTGTATTAGCAGAAGTTTTGCACTTAATGATCATTAATCCTGCCTTGATTTCCATACAAATTATTGTAAGTGTAAATCTGACCTGTCACTGAATACCTTATGAGCTCTACAGTTTTAACCAACCCTAAAAGCATATTCAGGTTATTTGAACTCCTATAGGGTTTTGTTTTTTAAGAAAATCTACACTACTAGAACCTGTATATACATTTGGGACTTCAGCAGCGTCTGTGCTCAAATCAATTCTGCTCTGGTTTAAGAAGTAAAAAAGGTTGCTTTGAAATATTACAGAGGTTTTGATAATGTCAGGGCAGCATTGTGGTAAGGGTTTCCATCAGATGGGATACAGCTGGCGCATTCTTCCCATCAGCAACAGGAGTTTTTCAGTAAGGTTGTTATGCTATAAACCTGAAGAATAAAGTAAGGACACTTGTCATGACTGATTGACAGCACCAGTGAGAGACATATATCACCATTGGTTGAGTAGTGTCTATGTGTGATAATGGGTATGTAAAAAAATGATGTATCTATTATTACAATGTAGCTGAAACGCCGATCATGTAGCTTTAATGCAAACCCTTATGGTCTGAAAAGAAAAGACTCTTCATGATTAAACACTGCTGAAGGAGTAAATTTTACAGAGGTTGACTTAAAATCTGAAAGATTGATGAATATGCAGGAGGTCTTAAGGCTATTTTTCTCCTTCCAGTGTTTTGGCTGGGAATTTAATTTTGTATCCCTGTCTGGGTGCTGTCTGTGGCTATCTCACACTTCTTTATTGTCAAATCAATCCAAAGAATTTCATTAATATTTTTCCTGAGTCATGCAGATAACTTCAGATCAGGCCTTGAGGCTTCACTGACCTTCCACACATCTCTTTTAAAGGGATTTAATCTATTTCTTCCCCAGCTTTTCTGCTGCAAGATATGTTTGTTCTTTCCAAAATCAAATCCTCAGGAAGGAGATTTGGGCCTTTCTTTCCTGGAGTATAATCTATGACCATATTTGCATAGGACTGTTCCTTGACTGCCCATGCTGTTGGATGTTTGGTAAAGCTATAAGAACAGTTTTGGGCTGGGTGAGAAAGTATGGTTGGAAACCAAAGGCTGTCTGTTTGCATATGGTTTCCCAGTTATGGAAAGGAAAGAGCAGTGATTGCAATGCCCCCAAGTTGTGCTGCATCATTTAGTCTCAGAGTCTGAAATCCTTTCATCACAGTTTCCAGCTCATTTATTCTTACCCAGTGGCATGCCACTGGAGAGAAGGATTTGAGTGTACTGGTGGATAAAAAAACTGAATGTGGCCCAGCAATGCACTCTTACAGCCCAGAAAGCCAACTGCATCCCAGGCTGCATCAAATGAAACATGGTCAGGAGGTCAAGGGAATGGATTTGACAACACAAAGCTGGGAGGAGTGGCTGGTCCACCAAAGTGCTGTGCTGCCCTTCAGAAGGACCTCAACAGGTTGGAGAGATGGGCAGAGAACTGCCTGAAATGCAACAAAGGCAAGTGCTGGGTCCTGCACCTGGAGAGGATTAACCCCATGTTACAGGCTGGGGACTGACCTGCTCAGAAGTGGCTCTCAGAAGGACCTTGGGGTCCTGGTGGACAAAAAGCTGTCCATGATCCAGCAGTGTGCCCTAGTGGCCAAGAAGGCCAATGATGTCCTGGGAAGCATCAGGAAGAGCATTGCCAACAAGGCAAGGGGGGTGATCCAGTCCCTTGGCTCAGCCCCCTGAGGTCACATCTGGAGTGTTGAGCCCAGTTCTGGGCTCCTTAGCTCAAGAGAGAGATGGAGCTCCTGGAGCAGGTCCAGCAGAGGGTTACAAAAATGATGAGAGGATGAAAGCATTTCCTTTATGAGGAAAGGTTGAGGGAACCAAGACTGTTCAGACTCAAGAAGAGACAACTGAGAGGGGATTTCGTCAATGTCTATAAATATCTGAAGGGTGGGTGTCAAGAGGATGGAACCAGGGTCTTCTTGGTGGTGACAAGGAATAGGACAAGAGGCAACAGGGAGAAACTGATGCACAGGAATTTCCACCTGAACATCAAGAAGAACTTCTTTGGTGTGCAGGTAACTGAGCACTGGATCAGACTGCTCCAGAGAGACTGGAGAGTGTCCCACACTGGAGATACTCAAGAACCATCGGGATGCAATTCTCTGCAGTGTGCTCTGGGACGACCCTGCTTGAGCAGGGAGGCTGGACCAGAGGATCCATGGTAGTCNAGGAGTTTTTCAGTAAGGTTGTTATGCTATAAACCTGAAGAATAAAGTAAGGACACTTGTCATGACTGATTGACAGCACCAGTGAGAGACATATATCACCATTGGTTGAGTAGTGTCTATGTGTGATAATGGGTATGTAAAAAAATGATGTATCTATTATTACAATGTAGCTGAAACGCCGATCATGTAGCTTTAATGCAAACCCTTATGGTCTGAAAAGAAAAGACTCTTCATGATTAAACACTGCTGAAGGAGTAAATTTTACAGAGGTTGACTTAAAATCTGAAAGATTGATGAATATGCAGGAGGTCTTAAGGCTATTTTTCTCCTTCCAGTGTTTTGGCTGGGAATTTAATTTTGTATCCCTGTCTGGGTGCTGTCTGTGGCTATCTCACACTTCTTTATTGTCAAATCAATCCAAAGAATTTCATTAATATTTTTCCTGAGTCATGCAGATAACTTCAGATCAGGCCTTGAGGCTTCACTGACCTTCCACACATCTCTTTTAAAGGGATTTAATCTATTTCTTCCCCAGCTTTTCTGCTGCAAGATATGTTTGTTCTTTCCAAAATCAAATCCTCAGGAAGGAGATTTGGGCCTTTCTTTCCTGGAGTATAATCTATGACCATATTTGCATAGGACTGTTCCTTGACTGCCCATGCTGTTGGATGTTTGGTAAAGCTATAAGAACAGTTTTGGGCTGGGTGAGAAAGTATGGTTGGAAACCAAAGGCTGTCTGTTTGCATATGGTTTCCCAGTTATGGAAAGGAA
The DNA here is from genome assembly GCA_013400775.1 of Chaetops frenatus. Lineage (NCBI taxonomy): Eukaryota > Metazoa > Chordata > Aves > Passeriformes > Picathartidae > Chaetops > Chaetops frenatus. The sequence continues at coordinate 219,503 of VZTR01013395.1, read as the reverse complement.
AGAGCAGTGATTGCAATGCCCCCAAGTTGTGCTGCATCATTTAGTCTCAGAGTCTGAAATCCTTTCATCACAGTTTCCAGCTCATTTATTCTTACCCAGTGGCATGCCACTGGAGAGAAGGATTTGAGTGTACTGGTGGATAAAAAAACTGAATGTGGCCCAGCAATGCACTCTTACAGCCCAGAAAGCCAACTGCATCCCAGGCTGCATCAAATGAAACATGGTCAGGAGGTCAAGGGAATGGATTTGACAACACAAAGCTGGGAGGAGTGGCTGGTCCACCAAAGTGCTGTGCTGCCCTTCAGAAGGACCTCAACAGGTTGGAGAGATGGGCAGAGAACTGCCTGAAATGCAACAAAGGCAAGTGCTGGGTCCTGCATCTGGAGAGGATTAACCCCATGTTACAGGCTGGGGACTGACCTGCTGGGAAGTGGCTCTCAGAAGGACCTTGGGGTCCTGGTGGACAAAAAGCTGTCCATGATCCAGCAGTGTGCCCTAGTGGCCAAGAAGGCCAATGATGTCCTGGGAAGCATCAGGAAGAGCATTGCCAACAAGGCAAGGGGGGTGATCCAGTCCCTTGGCTCAGCCCCCTGAGGTCACATCTGGAGTGTTGAGCCCAGTTCTGGGCTCCTTAGCTCAAGAGAGAGATGGAGCTCCTGGAGCAGGTCCAGCAGAGGGTTACAAAAATGATGAGAGGATGAAAGCATTTCCTTTATGAGGAAAGGTTGAGGGAACCAAGACTGTTCAGACTCAAGAAGAGACAACTGAGAGGGGATTTCGTCAATGTCTATAAATATCTGAAGGGTGGGTGTCAAGAGGATGGAACCAGGGTCTTCTTGGTGGTGACAAGGAATAGGACAAGAGGCAACAGGGAGAAACTGATGCACAGGAATTTCCACCTGAACATCAAGAAGAACTTCTTTGGTGTGCAGGTAACTGAGCACTGGATCAGACTGCTCCAGAGAGACTGGAGAGTGTCCCACACTGGAGATACTCAAGAACCATCGGGATGCAATTCTCTGCAGTGTGCTCTGGGACGACCCTGCTTGAGCAGGGAGGCTGGACCAGAGGATCCATGGTAGTCCCTTCCAATCTGACCCATCCTGTGATTCTCTCTCCCTGCCTGGAGTACTGTGTCCAGCTCCCGGGTCCTTAGCACAGAAGAGACATGGACCTGTCCAGAGGAGGGCTATGAACATGATTAGAGGGATGGAGCACCTCTCCTATGAAGACAAGCTGAATAAGATGGGGTTGTTTTGCCTGGAGAATAGAAGGTTCTGGGAAGACCTTAGAGCACTTTCCAGTACATAAAGGGGACCTACCAGGAAAAAGGGAAGGGACATTTTTATGAGGACAGCAATTTTAAGTTGAAAGAGAGTAGATTTAGATTAAATATAAGGAACAAATTCTGTATTCTGAGGGTGGTGAGGCACTGGAACAGGTTCCTCAGGGAAGCTGTGGCTTCCCCACCCCTGGACTTGTTAAAGGATATGTTGGATGAACCTATGAGCAACCTGGTCTAGGGGGAGGTGTTTGGCTAAGCAACAGAGCTGGAACTACATGATCTTTAAGGTCCCTTCCAACCCAAACCATTCTATGACTCTACAGTTCTGTAGTAATATTAAAAATACAGTGACATGCCTGGCAGTTTAAAGACAGCATTTCAGAAAGCACAATGACTGGGATAGTGTATATAAATATGCATTTATGTGTCTATGCTATTTATTTTGTATGCATTGTACATTATGTGCTTAGATTTTCATTTTAATACCATTCATGTGTTCATGTTTTTGTTTACATTTAAAGTTTTCATGAAATAAGGAACTGAAACATCTAGAAGTGTTTAATTAAAATAAAAACTTCTGAACTCTACCAAATTAAAATGTTTTGATTCCACAAGTATGCTTTCAGATGATTTTCATTTTGGAGCAGAAGTCATATTTTTAGTGTCCTTTTTTATTATGAATCTCATTTTCCTCATGAAATTGTCATCATTTGCAAGGAAACAAGAATTTCAGCTCCTGATTAGCTGTGCACAATGAAATTTATCAGCTCCTCTGGTTTGCAGAACTTGCTGTGTCATGAACTTGAATGAATGATGACTGCTCCATTTGGAGACATCTCCTATTCAGGATTTTCTTCTGAACAGCAATGATCATTAGTGTATTTGAACAGCGATACAAGATGAAAGGAAAATCCAGACATTTGGAAGAAAAGAGACACTCTCAGGAACTCTTTGTCAAAACCCATTACCATGACCTTTCCCCTGCCAAGAAAATCCTGCTGTGAGAGGCTTTGAAAGTTGCCCATTAGTGCAGAGATTTGCTATCCTTTGTGTTGTTTGGGATAATAGCCCAAATAAAGACATGTAAGTATATTTGTCATGTGTACAGACACCATCTGGAATTTGTTTTAATCGTTCCATTGCAGGCCTTTTCTAGAATCTGTAGATTGAAAACTTGAGTAAGACCAGAGAACGCCCAAGAAACATAGATGACCATTTATCTTCTTCTTATAATAAAAAGGAAAATAAAATCGTGTTGGAAATTAATTATCCAGCCATTTTGGGCTTTTTCCAGCTGGAGGGAAAAAAAGGCTTAGGGAATAAAATAAACAAAAACTTTCTTTTGTAAATAGCAGAAACTGGGAACTAATTATGGATTAATATCCATAAAGAAAATTACAGGCTTTCTATGCCAAGTTTTAAATCTTCAACATGCAGCAATCAGAAAAAATTTTCCCATGAGTCAGAGCAAACTCAAGTCCACCAACCTGAAATTCTACCTCCGGAAATGCACCCTGTAAATGTCCTGTTAAACAGGCTGTACACATCATGTGAAAATTGGTACGCATTTATAACTACAAAAAGAATATAATAATGCCAAGGACCTTCCTTTGGAGGATCGCACCTTGAGTGAAAACAAATGCACACCTTATTCATTTCAAGTGGTGTCTCTAAGAACTCTGTGGCCAGAATTTATAGAGATTGAAAAGGGATGGTCCAGTGCACATGATTTCAAAGCAGTATGCTGTTATTTAGGGTAGGAGCCTGGCCTTGGTACAGTCAGTGAAGTTTTGAGAAACTCAGGAAGGAATTCAACATTTCATGATTGTGCAAGTTTTCCAGAAGTATGTGTGTTCTTACAACCTCACTGTCCTGTTCTGTCAAAATACCTGTGAACTTTCACCCTTTTCATTCTACTTAGCAGGCAGCAACAGGACAGATTATTAAAACAGCTGGTCATAATATTTTCTAAGACTATTTATATTAATTTTTCTAGATCCAACTCTTCTCTGCCCCCACTTTTTGAGTGAGAGCTGCCTGATTCTCATTCATATTGAATTCTTTTCTGCAGCACACCAGAACAGGGAGATGAAACAGGATGTTCTGAGGCCCAAGAAGGAAAGTTTGAATTTATGAACTATGAAACAAAAATAGGAAGAGTAAAGAAGGAGCAGTTGCTGAAAAGAAGCTTGGCCAGGTAGGATACTGAATTGAGGACTAAGAAAAGAACTTACACATCTATGATCATCACAATTCCCTTTCCCATACATGGCTTCATAAAGCTTTTTATCTGTTCGTAGGGCATTCGTCAGATAAGATGCTTTAAAACAGAGGTGTCTGTAACTTACTACTGTAAATTAGCTTTTAGACTTATTTGTGTGGCCTGTGAAGAAATGACTGAGCTTGCAATATGTAAAAGGGCATGGAAATGTGATTTACAAGGAATCTACTAGCCCTCTGGTTCCTATGTTGGTTCCACAAGCAGGAAAACCGTGTAAAAAGTGGGAAAAGAATATAGCAAAACTCCTGCACTTTACAGGGCCACCAACTCAGAAGCAGAAAGAGAAGAAAGAATTCAACAAGAAAGCCAAACTCTTCCATAAAGACATGAAGAAGGAAAGTTACTGGCCACCTGCCAAAGTAAAAGCTGTCCCACCTGCACTAAGGTCACGTGTCACGTTCACACCTGCCTGTCAGTGTTACATGAAAAAAAGAGACACTAAAGGAAGCATAGGAGGACAGGAGATCTCTTTTGCTTAGACTGCTGACACCACTTGTGTGCTGAGAGATGTAACACACACCACTTTGTCATCTGGACAGCAAATACACACATCCCTAAATGTGCTCCCAACCCAGTTGGTGAAAAAAACAGAAAGACATGCTGCTGAGGTGAAGGGGGAAAGTTTTGGGAAATCTAAACACCGTTGAAATCTAACACATAATAGTTACAGACAAATGCCAAATGACAAGCAAAACGTGCTTCTTGTTACCAGGAGGTCACATCTCGCTATCCATCTCCTAGATTCCTCTATTTAATCATTCTTATAATTGCCTGCATTAGTGTGTTGCTGATTTTGACTAATATTATGATTACAAAAGAAAATAAAATGGCAACATTTCCAAATCCACAGCATGTTGTGCTACTGCAGAAATTTTAGTGTTTCACAACTCCCCAGAGTTATGTCAGTGCTGAAAACCTGACTACCTATTGTGTATTTTATAAATTCAAAAGCATACGCTGGAGGATGTATTTCTGTTGCAAAACAAAATGAAACGGGGCAGAAATCTGAGAGCAGTTTGTGTTTGGTGGAGGAGACTGGCAAAAAAAAGCCTGTGGAATCAATGATGAAGTTGAGTGTCTTAAACACTCATTTGCAGTCATTCATCTCTGGCAGAAGATGGGAGCTATTATTCTAGGTGTCAGGAGTAAAGCACAATGCTGGGTCTGTATGCACCTTATGTGAGCAGAATGCCTGTGCTGGTGAGCACCTCGTTGCATCTGCAAAATCCAGTTACTAAACCATGTTCCTCAGGATGGATAAAGAATAAGATAAATTCTCCACTACTGTTTGTATTTTAGTTGAATCCAAGACACAGAGATTTTATGGGTTTGGTTGGGGTTTTTTTAATAGTTTTTTAGTTGGTTGGTTGGGGGCTTTTTAGTAGTTTTTGTTTTCTTGCTTGTTTTTTTGTTGGGGTGTTTTGTTGGGGTTTTTTCGGGTTTAACTCCCGAGAGAGAGAGCTTTGGTGGACAAGTACTTAGTATTTTTTCCATTACATTTTTTTAAAAATACAGAAAAATTATTTGTTTTGTTTCCATCAAAATCTCCAACACACTACACCTTTCATTTTGGGAGCTCTGTTTTCTGGTTTATTTCTAAATATAAAGGTAAGTATGTTTCAAGAAAGTTGTAATAATGATGGCAAAACTTTCTAATACCTCTAAGAGTTATTTTTTCTAAAGAAAAAAAAATCAGTTGTCAGTTTTTGAACAGTTTTTCTAATGAAGATGACTTATCACTTAAGGTGGTATCAGTTCAGCAGAGAAATTCCCTACTTGTATTCTAGCCCTTGTCACCTAAACCAAATAACAATTCTTTTCTCTTTTCATAGGGATAAAGCTGTTTTGTTCCTTCAGACAACTATTTTTTATGGGCTTAAAATAAAATGTAGTTAAAAGAAAGTAAATTATTGTTATGGATTCAAAATAAGTATTTAGACATTAAGACCTAAAGTACGGATTGAACTATATACTTGACTCCTGCTCAAAGCACTGTATTCTTTTTCTTTCAGATGTGTTATGAATAGTTACACTGCAAATAAATTATTGTTTATATTCTCTTTCAAGTTGTTCATGTATGTATGTATATATATATATAATCTGTTGTTTTCCTGCTAGTTGTAACATCAGGAATCACTAGAAATAGCAGCCCTGTATATACTTCCATTATTGAGGCTGTAATGATGGATGGGGACTGGAGGGAGGATCCAGATGATCCTGTTTCAGCACTACTCTTTCCCTCTGCTGACCCACATGGTAAGTGAATGTCTTCAAAGGATGTAGGAAGACAGAACTTTAAATTTCTCTGTCATGCTTCATGGAGATGCATTAAAATATTTCTGTTATGTGCATCATTCTAGATGAGAAAATTCAACACTGAATAGGAGCTCTCTCTCTGGTTAACTACCATGTTTGCTTGGTATCACCATCTCTAAGACCTTTATTGCATGAACAAAAATGTACCAGTGATCAACCAGAAAAATAATTGTCTGTAAAAGGCAAAGGCCTCCATAGATCCATGACAGCTGAAGCCAGGCTGGCTATTACACTGTTTTCACATTTAATCATAACCATTTTATTTTCTGACATTCATTCTCATAAGACCATTTACATTTTCTCCATCCCAAAGCCAAATCATCTGCTTTCCAAAGGGAAACAGAACCATCTGACTTAAAAAGACACTCAGGCATCTGACTGATGAGATCGATTTAAGTAGCTAGAAAAAAAGGATTAATTCAAGAATAAGATTTTGATTATATGGCTGAAAATTAAAAATCCACATTTATCCACATGGGACAACTTTTATCTTTCTAATATAGAAGTCATCCTTTTATACCTGCTCAAAGAGATCTTGGAATAAAAATGACAGGATGTTTTCCTCGTGAAATTCAGTATAGGAAAAAAATAATCGAAACACGTAATGATGATAATGATGCTGTTCATAATCACCTTCTAGACGTGTTATAACTCATGTTGAGATTTGCTTCCAGATAGGTTTATACCCTCTTAGAAGCAGATCCTTGTCTGGTGTAAATGGTTCAAGCTCTATTGACTTTGATAGCAGGCCAGCAGCCTACAATAGCTTGTGACATATATGTGAGCATACATCTTCATGTGTGTACAGATATAAAGAGTTTTATTTAATCAGATTAGTGTAAAATGATTTTTCTGTGGAGCACAGGGTTAGTGACACATCAAGCAGTGATACCATACCCAGTATTTTAGACTTCAGAATGTATCTTCTGCAAGGTTTTATCTAATATAAGAAGCAAGGTATTAAAAAGTATTTTAATGAAAAACATTCTTGTTGTGAAAAATCAAGGGAAAATAACTTATGGTATCTCTTTGAGAAGTTACCTGCTTTTTATTGAGGACTGTCTCTTTGTAGCTATAGGTATAAAGCATTTATCATTTGTTATCTCAGACACTCTGCCAGCAATCTTTGCTTTAGAAATGTATTTCATCACAGAACTGTCCAACTAAATGGATGGCATTTCTCAGTGCTAAATTTATGGCTCAATTAAAGTCAATCTTGCCCTATCAGATTCCTTGTGTGTATACAATTAATAAAAATAAAATGGAAACCTATCATTTCTCATGTCATGGTTTTCAAAACAGGAAAAACTTAAATCAATGCTCTCTTTACAGGTAATGGAATTTAGCATATGTCTGCAGGCTGTGCTACTTTCACCTGAGCTGATAAAATGCAGGCATTGCTTTTTTTTCCTGCAAATGAGTAATTTATTCATGTTTTGTAGGCTTAGGGCTGACATCCACACAAAAGACTGCAAAAATTAAAGATTTAGGAGTGATGTTATTGGGAGGTTGTTTGTTTTACCCTCCAAAACATGCTCATGAAGGTTTTTCAAAACCTACAGAACTCTGTTGACACTTTGCTTTGTATGAGGCACAGAAATGATCACGACACGACAGGGACCAAGCTAAAAGCAGAGTCCCTGCTGTGTCTCAGTGCTGAAGCACGGAGGGGCCCAGCCATTGCCAAAGGGACCACATTACCAAATGCACCACAGCCTGCACATTCTCAGGATGTAGGACTCAAAAAGCACTTTTAAATAATTTTTTGTTTTGTTTTGTTTTGGGGGGTTTTTTTTGTGGAAAAAAAACCCAAACATTGCACCATATAGGTTATCAGAGCATGGATTCAGGGTATAATTATAATTTCCAAGTGTTTTCATTAAGTTTTAGGGAAAAGCCATCACAAAGTTTATGACCTCAGTGCTCCAGTTAATCACTCAGTGGCCTTTAGCCCTTTTATTTTTATACAGATCTGTGTCAGGGAAAAAATGTGCAATTTTAAATAAATCCTGTCAACGCATATAGTTTCATTAAAAATAAAATCTGTACATGCAAGGATTTTAAAGGATCTACAGGGGATATTGTTATGTCTGTTCATTCTGTGGACCAGCAAATGTCTGATCTGCAGAGCAAAACATTTTCTTTTTTCTCTGCCTTTTTTTTTTTTTTTTTTTAAGAACAATAGTGTGTCAGTTTATCTTGGCAGCATTCTGTGTTATTCAGTAATAGATGTCACCTCAATACTTCTGCACAAGCTCATCTCCAGATATAGTTGCTCCTAATCTATACAGTTCTACAGAGCTGGCAACAATAGGAGGAACTATTTATAATTAGTTTGATAAACCTTTTTACCCTTCAGGCAACTGATTCTGTATTTGTGCCTGCTGCTTTGTTTAAAGTGGTTTTCTCAATGAAATGTTAATATGCTCCAGTCAAACACTGACACTCCTAAGCCATAGATGAGGTCATCGAACACGCTGTCCAACATGCAGCATGTATGCCAGAGTAGAATAACTTAATTAGATCTTTCCTCTGAGGATTGAGAGGGTTATTCTGACAGGATTTTACAAGCCTGAGTGTGCTTGCCTGGCGAGAGGAGAGCGGTGCAGAGACAAGGAGGCAGCAGAGCAGCTCGAGGCAGCACTGGTGCAGTGCAACGTCCCTGGCAGGGCTGGCTGGGAGACAGCCAGGATCTGCAGACTGCATCACTCCAGGCTGTGCCCAAGGACTGGCTCAGGGTCACCCTCCAATCTGAGCTGGGCACAGGGGGTGCTGCAGGTGTGGCAGTGTGGGAGAAACCCCAGGACTGGCAATGTCAGAGCAGGGACACCAACAAAGACACTGCAGCCACAGGTGACCATGCCAGGGCTGGGATACCAAAAACAAAGAGCAGCAGAGGGAAATCAGCAAGAAGCAGATATCAGCAGACAAAAGACCCTCAATGCACATGGAGTAACAGACAGAAATCATCATGCCCACAACCACAAACCTCCTGTGCCTCACAGGCAGAGATGAGACAAAGTGAGTAAAACCTGTGGTGAAAATAGGGGAATTTGAGAAGACGAGGTGGAATGAGCAGTGCTCTAGAAGAGAAGAGTCGGTGTTCTCTTTTTTCTTGCCTCTGTACCTGCATGAATGATCAGAAGTTTGTGTTGTCAATAAATTAAATTACTAAAACAAAAATATTCCACCCTAACAGCTGATAGCTGTTCACTTTTCTCACTGCTTAACTCAGATTGCATGATTGAATTGGGCTTACATGGTCAGGTTTTGGCAACAGGGGGAACTATAGGGGTGGCTTCTGTGAGAAGCTGCCAGAAGCTTCCTTCATGTCCAACAGATCAAATGCCAGCTGGCTCACAGATGGACTCACCATTGGCCAAGGCCAAGCTCATCAATGACAGTGTTGGCACCTCTGGGACAACAAACTTAACAAGTGGGAAAGTTGCTGTGCAGATTGAGAATCTGTGAGAGCAGCAGCCCTGCAGACACCAAGGTCAGTGAGGAAGGAAGGGGTGAAGGTGCTCCAGGCACTAGAGCAGAGATTCCCCTGCAGCCTGTGGTGCAGCCCATGGTGGGGCAGCTGTGCCCCTGCAGCCCATGGAGACCCATGCTGGAGCAGAGATCCCCTGCAGCCCCTGGAGAGCTCTGTGCTGGAGCTGGTGGATGCCTGAAGGTGTCTGTGACCCTGCGGGAAGCTCAGACGGGAGCAGACCTCTGGCAGGACCTGTGGAGCCCTGGAGAAGAGCCCACAGTGCAGCAGCTTTGGTGGCAGGACTTGTGACTCTGTGGGGGACTCACACAGGAGCAGGCTGCTCCTGAGGGACTGCACCCCTCGGAATGGGACCCCTGCTGGAGCAGCTTGTGAAGAACTGCAGCCGCTGGGAAGGACTCCTGTTTGAGGACTGTCTCCCATGGGAGGGACCCCATGCAGGACCAGAAGAGTATGAAGGGTTCTCCCTCTGAGGAGGAAGGAGTGGCAGAGATAACAGTGACTGCAGCCCCCACTCCCTGTCCACTTGTACGTCTTGGCAGGAGGAGGTAGAGAATTTTGAATTAAATTAAGCCTGGAAAGAAGGGAGGGATGAGGGGATGGTGTTTTTAAGATTTGTCTTTACTTCTCATTATACTAGTCTGATATCATCGGTAGTTAATTAAACTAGATTCCCCAAATTAAATCTGTTTTCCATTATGGTAACCTCAAGTGATGTCTCCCTGCCCTTATCCTGACCCAAAAGCCTTTTGTTGTGTTTTCTTTCCCTTGTCCAGCTGAGGAGGGGAAGGATAGGGCAGCTTTACTGAACACCTGGGCCAAGCAGGTCAGCACCCCATGATGATCAAAATATTCTTTTATTTCTCTAACATATTAATAAAATCTTCCTCTTGTAGCCCTCCATGTAATCATGGTCTGCTGTCTCTTGCTTGTACCATGATGCTTTATGCATTGATATCTTCCCATAACCTTTCATCCTCTCCCAGCACCTTTTGGAGGCTTTCTTGTCACCACCAGGTTACTGCTGAGGCCCAGACACATATTTTGGCTATTCAGCATCAGCCAGGCTTCTCAGCTTCTCTCTCCAGGATGCTGACTCCCTCTGTGGGCCTGAGCTCATTCAGTCTTTTTGTTTCTTTCACCTACCATGACCATCCTTTTGTTTCAAGCATCTTCCATCATATTATTCTGGCAGTAGGAAAAAAACCTTGGCACAAGTAAAGGCATATGTAGATAAACTGGTTGATGAGTGGATTGACTGCTGCCCTTCAAATGTAATCTTGATGAGGGCCATGATAAGAGACTTAAAATGGATGAGTTAATTAACATCTGAGTGCAATGACAGATGAGAATGGCTCTGAAGTAGCCAAGTATAAGTTGGTTCCAGTACAGTTCATAACAACAAACCTAGAAACAAACACAGAATCATTGCTGGAGAAAATTTCTGTCCAACAAAAAGCTACGAAGAATTGAAAAATGAAAATGATTGGTTAAATTATTGGTAAATACTTTGATGTATTTCCAAGTAGCTGTAGAAGTATATATAAAATAGATGGATAAAGAAAAAGTGCTGGTCAGTTCTGGGACTCAGAGGTGCTATAAAAACTTTTAGATTATCTAGATCTAATCAGAGGAATATGATTCTTTGGTAGTTTGATGACCCTGAACACCTTTCTCATGTAAAACTCTTTAAACACAGAAAAAAGACAGCTGAAAGGATTAATGCTGCTCTTCCACGTGTAAACAGAAGAATATTAATCAAGAATGGAAAGGTCACATTGCTTCTCTAAGTGCACTGAAGGGATTGCCTGTTCTGCAACTTAATGGATCTCTAAATATATAAATCTGAATGTTTTTCCTTCTCTAGTCATGTTACAGAAAATCTACATAGATTGCATATTGCTGTTCCTCTAGGTCCCATCAATCCTTGCTTTTCACAGCATCAGTCTTATCTGCATGCTCTCTCCTGGTATTGAGCATGCAGAGCTACCACTGATCTCTGTGCATTGAAGTGAAAGAAAAATCAGACTCGTGCTTAGATCAGCAGTTAAGACAGTAATTTATTTCTTCTGTTTGTTTATTTGAAGTTACTGAAATCATGTGATAATAGATTTTAACATGACAACAACTAAACCAATCTGATCTATATCACAACAGAGATCAAGGTTTATAATATTCATTATTGGCAGTATTAAGACCTACAAGAGGACTAATTTGTTTAATTCAGTGCCAGAGAGCATTTATTTTCACTTCTTGTTTTCAAGTTTTGCAGAATTATATTGTTCATCAAGATGTCTTCATAGGGATCATTCTTTATTATAGTACCAAGGGATACTTGGAGACAAAATTTCAGATCTTGACAGCTGATTTGTGCATAAAACAGAATGTACTATATTTTTTTGCTCAAAATCCCAAATGATGCCTTGGTACTTGCATGTTAGTACAAAGAAGGCCATGTTCTCAATTCCACCTGAACAGATATGAGTGTGCAGGCATATTATCTGTCCTCAGGTTGGTCCTCAGGTTCTGGGCACATCCTTTACAAATGAGTACACTTTCCCAGGAAAAAGGTCTCTCTTCTCAGGGAGTAATACTTTTCCTACTTTTTGATCTCACCTTGGCTAAAGTATATTGTACTTGTTGTTAAAATTAATACCATTCCAGATATCCCTTATTGTAATTTTACCCGTATTTTGGGGGAAAATTTTAAAAAAAGAAAAAAAAAAAAAAGGAAAAAAACAAAACAAAATACTTCTGCAGTGTCTCAAGTTCCTACTAAGTTCACACTGATAAGCACCTGTACAACTCAACTGATATAAGTGATCTACATTGATTTACCCATCCATAAATATATGTAGAGAAATGGAAAAGACACTCTTCCAAATGGAAGCTAAGATTATGCTTTCAATCAGATATAAAGCATCTAAAATAATTCTCCACCTCCCACTTCTCTAAGTGTGGAGTCATCACCAGAATAAGATGTTGATCTTTAAAATATCACCAGTACTTTGCATTCTAAGTGTTGGCATGGAATGGAGACCTAGGAGCATCTCAAGATAAAAAAGAACTGCAGACTCTTACACTGACTGTAGAAGTAAAGACAAGACAAAGGGAGCAGAGAAAAGAGTCCCTGCAGTTCTGCAGGGGAATTTAATCTAAAGGGGGATGATGTAGATAACCATGGTAAGACCCTGAATATTTAGAAGTATGGACAGTACTTCAAAGACTCAGCTTTCTCTGTATCTTTGTGAAAACCTCCATGCAAATGTCTAGTCTTTGAAGGAGACCTGGATTCTACCTTTGTGCTTCAACTGCCATCAAAAATCCAAATCACAAAATGTTTTTAGCAAAGCTTCTATGTGCAAGTACACATTTGTAAACAAGAGCCAGCTTCAGTAACTCTTCTCACTAGTCACGTATCAAGGAAATAATGGCAAATTCCTCTTTAATTCTCCACATCCGACTAAGAGTGACATTGAGAAATGCTTTTGTAAATGTCACCTCCTAATTTCCCAGTCTCCTAAAATACTGCTCCATAGCAATAGTATAATGTACTTTAGCATGTCACAAGTAATCCTGCTGTTTTGATAACAATAAAAACACAAACAAAATGAAATCCCTTCCTCAGACTCTAAATGATTCCTGCAACAGATAAAAAATGCCCCAAAAGTTGCATCTTGTCATCATTGTCTTTGGGACTGGGAGAGTGGTGAATAAGGATCCCATTTATCAAATTATAAATCCAGTGCAAGAGTATCCTTATTTCTGTAGATAAACAAAACCCATTATTGGTTTATTCTAGTGATAACTAAGAATAGTCTACCATGTTTTTCTAAGACTTATAGTGATTAAAACTGTCAAAACTAATATGGAGATGAAAAAGTATTCTAAGTTAGGACAAAATAAAAATTTATGTGGGTGTTCACACCAGGAGTGTGCAGTATATATTTATGTATGCCCTGTAATGTCTTCTCCCTCATACGTTCACCACACTGAATAAAGTAAAGCTAATTAGGGAAAATTCATTGTCTTCGTTTAATTGCTTAGTTATTGTTAACACACCAAATCAAACACTTGGGTTTTTTCCTTCTTTCTTTCTTTCTTTCTTTCTTTCTTTCTTTCTTTCTTTCTTTCTTTCTTTCTTTCTTTCTTTCTTTCTTTCTTTCTTTCTTTCTTTCTTTCTTTCTTTCATTTCTTTCTTTTCTTTCTTTCTTTCTTTCTTTCTTTCTTTCTTTCTTTCTTTCTTTCTTTCTTTCTTTCTTTCTTTCTTTCTTTCTTTCTTTCTTTCTTTCTTTCTTTCTTTCTTTCTTTCTTTCTCTTTCTTTCTTTCTTTCTTTCTTTCTTTCTTTCTTTCTTTCTTTCTTTTTATTTTTTTTTTTCCTTTTTCTCTCTCTTTCTCTTTTTCTTTCTCTTTCCTTTTTTCCTGCTTTATTGCTTTCTTGCTTTTATCCTTGTTTGTTTGTTTTGACTCTCTGAGGATCTAATTAATCCATTGTCATCAAGCAGGCAGATACCTGAGTGTTCCAAACTTAATTATGGAAATGGCAAAAGTAACAGGTTTCAACAGTAATATGGCAGCTCCAATAAACATTTGTTAGTGAATTTTTAAAGTTTATGCATGGCTGCATGAATATATGTTTATGGGCTTCTTCTATACTAAGTGGAGTGGTGAATATATCCGTATTTTAATGAAGAGAAACATCTTCACAAGCAACTAATCTCATTGGGATAAATAAGAGAAATTACCCACAAAAACTACTATGGAACAGTGGATTGCTGTGTACTGTATTTCTCGATCTGTGTAGTCCTGTGCTTGAATTTTTTTCTGACAGTTACAAAAATACATGGTTAAATGGACATATCCTGCACTTTCAAAATGAAATTCAAAAAAAAAAAAAAAAAAAAAAAAAGGGGGAAACAAAAAGGTGTCATTGCAAACACATGTTTCAACATCAAAGCATGTTTTATTTATACAAAGATGCAAAGTACCTGCCTTTTGAAGGTCTTGGTAATTGCATGTCTCCAGTCTCACAAGATTTTATTGTTTATCAGCTCTTCTCAAATAAACTAACTTTATATAAGGGCTTCTCTTGTTTCTTTTATTTTCCCACATGCTATTCTGAATCATTTCATCTTCTCTGCTGCATGACTTTTTTCTCCTTGATCCACAATTTCTAGTTTCATCTGCCCTCCTTCTATCCTGCTCATACCTCACATAGCTTCATATCTCTTTCTTTTCACCCTGTCACCAAATATTTGCTATTTTCTTTTCTAAACTCTTTATAGTCCCTTTTTTCACATTATTATAATAATGTATTTTTCCTTCTACATCCTTTTCTAGAAGTACTGATCTCCTCTGATTTTACCAGGGTCTGGGAATATATAGTTTGCTTATAGCCAAAACAACCAAAACCAAGACACTTTTCTTCTCCAGAGCAGTCCCAGTGTCATCTCAAGGATGGTCTTTCATCACCTATGGAAATAGGATTTATTCTACTGAACTCATTTAGGAGCCCTTGTAAAGGCCTGAAAGCACAACACAGTCCTTTTGGGTCAGTATGTTTGCCAACAACATTTCTCACTGCAAAATTCTCATAATATAATTATGTACTGATTGAATGTCCTCCTTAAATTCTGGCCAGCAAAAGTCCTATCAGACAAGAGCTCTCCACAAGTTATAACCTGCAGTAGGACCTTGGGTGAGATTCTAAGGAGAGGTTGAAATAGTTTTCAGTTGAAAAGCTTGAGTTTAGACAATAATTGGCAGACTCTTCCCTCTGGGTCAGGGACATGAAAAAAAAAAGGAAGAGAGAGAGAGGCAGAGAGAATGATCAGTAAAATCTTTAAATCTCCACCTTGTAAGATTCAGTTAATCTTGTCTTGGGCATTAACACACTTAGAAGAGGTACACTCCCTGGTAGGCCCCTCATGCAGTAATTGTATTTTCCCAGACATTTTATGAGTAGTTTATTTTTCCAAAGTAGGTCAGACCCCAGTAGAGAATGCAGGAAAGTTGTCTGTTAGAAACTGAAGCATTTGCACACTGTAGAATTAATTTGCCAATGTTCAGTGCCTTATTAGTGATCTAGTTGTGCTAGTTAAGGCTACTAAGGCCACGTTCAGCTGAAACTGGCCTTTGGAAATGAGGGTTTGATAGAGCTTAAACCTTCAGCTCAAATGATCTCTCAATATTGAGGACAATTGTATAAAGTCAAAAGATAGCTCTTCACTTTGACCCTGCCACTCTCCAGGAAATGCTGATTTACGTGGCTGTACTATCATCTGCCTACATGAGCTAATTACATGCATGTCAAAAACCCCTGGAAACTTCTGTTAGAGTGCTGCCAGAGACCTGAATTGATCTCTACACATAAGTAAACTTCTTTATGTTGCTCTGTTACCTTACCTGGCTGAATGAAGTATAAGGCAGTAATTAAAAGTTAAGCTATGAATTTTGAAAGACTTCTGAAATTCTGAAGAGAAATAGGATGAATTAAGAAAGGAAATTCAGGTTTAACTCTGAATTTTCCCAGTTTATGTGGATAGAAATCAAACCCTTTATCATTTTAACTCTTTGGGGCGTGTTATTTTCTTGATCTTTCAGATGTCCCTCCTCTAGGTTTTCTATTGTACTTACAATTAAAAAAATCCATTGTTATTATACAGAATTATGGTTAACACTGGAATCTATTGATTCTACAACATGTTATTGGTGAAGCAATTTAGACACAACCATGATTTTCACACCATTCTGTAGAATTCATCCAGAATCTATCCTTGCAATGGTCTTGTAAAATAGTCTTGGCATTATGAATCAGGCATCTTCACATGTTACCACAAGCCAAATTTTTCCAATGTGCAGAGTACCCATGCTCCAAAGAAGTACATAGGTGCTGCAAGACCTCACCAGCTTTTCAAACCATCAGTGTATAGAAAAGTACTAAATTCAATATAAACACCTACATACTTGAAAACTAAAATCTGAGTTTCAGTCTCTGATGGCATGAAACAACACGATACAAGTAAAGAGGGATTGTTACCTATTACTTCCAAGTTTTTAAACTCCTATACTAGGGGCATTGAATGAAGCCAATGGAAAAGAGCTCAAATGAAGCAAAAAGTTCTTTAAATAAGAGTGGTTAATCCAGGACTCTTCTTGAAGGAGCTTTTTTCAGACTTCAAAGGTTTGGATGGTTTCAAGGGGAAAAGACACCTGGAGCAGAAATCCATTGAGGGATATGGTCAAACAGAAAGTGTGACTGACTCCACAAGTCCTACAGCCTCGGGTGTCTGGGAGTCGAGGGAGTGCCTGTACAAAACATCTTGTGTGCTTGCCCTGCTCCTCTGCTTCATGTGCTGGGTTCTGGGCACACCCAGGGGCAGGAGACTGAGGTGCAATTTACTTCCTCCTCTGTATTTAAAAAATATTTCACAATTAATTATGTTAGTTTGTTCCTAATTCTTTCCACTCCCCTCCCTTCAAGTCCTCTTACCTCTCTTCTCTTTTCACTTCAATCATGTCTACACTTTTTGTTTGTTTGTTTCTTTTTCTGACAGATGGTGTAGTTTTTTACCTTAGAGCTACTAGTATGTGCTACAAATAAATCGGTGTTTTAAATTATGGAATAAATCCTGCTGGCAATTCTTTCCTGGAAGTGCTCATATAATAAGGCCAAGGAAACCTGTGTGAATCCAAAATCATTTTTTCTTCAGTGGGAGTGATGTGTGGCTAGAGACAAATGTACTCTGCTTTTTAAGATACTTTAAAACTAATCTCTTAACTGAAGTTCAGAATGCACAAAAGTCTGAATCTGGAAATCATTCCTTAATTTCTGACCAAGGAAGTCAAGGGTATAAAATTCAGAAACAGCATTTCACAGAGGACGAAAAGCATTGAGCTCCTCAGTGATGCATTCAGGATTTGGTCCACAGATTTTACACTGAAAAGCTGACACACCTTTACTGTTGCAGTGCACAATGTCACTATAATTATTCTTTGCTCATATTCAGGACTTGAAATACTGCTTGGATGATTGCTCTCACATAACAAAGCTGGCAAGCTTTCCACTTTGAACACAACATGGTTGCAATCATGAAATCATATTTCTCATCTGAGAAAGAAAAAAAATCTCATGAAGTCCAGGGGATCGTTCTTTCCTTTCGCAGGAATGAAATACAAGGAAAAATAGCTGCAGGTCAGCAACTGGTTTGTGCTGCTACTCATGAGGTGCAGCAAAACTGGATGTTTTCTTTAATCCTAAACCTGTTATTAGGTTAAATTGACTATGGAGTCAAAATAATTTGAGGCATTGTCATTGCAGATGTTTTGCTCATTCTTGTTTACCATTTGAGGAAAGTTCACACAAAATCTCTGGAGTTCTGTTCCAAGAGCATTTTGTAGTGCATTAATATTATACAGTCTTCTTGACAGTGTTGTTGGCAGTTCCAGAGAGAAATAAAAATAAACTCAGAAAAAATAAAAAACAAATTTGTGTTAAAAAAAAATATGTTGAGTTGAATAACAGTTTCTCATTTACTTTTTCAATTATTAAAATAATGCATTCAACTTTACTTGAAACATCTCTTTTCAGTTGCAATAATTTTGAAATATATGAACTTATGAACTTCCCTTCCTTGTCCCAAAAGGAGGGAAGAAAAAGGGAAATTCATATTGAAAGTCTTGATTGAAAAATTGGATAATTTCATTTGGAATGTGTCACAACAGGACTTTTTTTTCTTTTTTTGTCCTATTTTCTTTCAGTGGAAAAGAGCAAATCAGTGAAAAGAAAATGAATTGATTAAAACTTTCAGAAAAAAAATCTGCATTTCTGGCCCTCAAAAAAATTTAAATGACAAATGTCACACAGCTTTACCATATGAAACTTCTCCTCTTGCTTCAAATGCCTCATTTTTCTATGCAGAGCGCAGAATAGCAGTGTGGTTCTTTGTTTGGCACAAAGAAATAGTGCAGAGATTCTTAAAACTGTCTCCTTTCCTACCCTTGGCCATAATGGCTTTCCCTATTTCACTTAAAGTTTTCCATCAGTTGATCTTGTAATACTTATTTTGTTGCTTTTTTCCCCTCTGCCACAGAAGTTTCTTTATATTTTTTCTCATTCATTAACAAACATATCAGCAACAATAGGAGGGCCAAGGACCATATCCATCCTTTGTTGGATGTGAGGGGAAACATAATGACAAATTAATATATTACAGTGTGAAATATTTTAGTAGCTACACTAGTAACAATTAGTGGCAACTTACAGTACTGTACTGTGCATTCCAGCACAAAAAAAAACCCCAAAAAATTTTAAAAAACCCAAAAGCAGTATCAATAAAATTTTAAAAATTAACAATTTCAAAATTTCCCCTAAATTCTTCCAGTAACTTCAAGTTAGTAAATCTGTTTAAATTTATGGGCTCTATTTTGCTAATAGTATCAGAAGAAGGGGATGGCTGAGAAACAATTCTGGATTTAGGGCAAGACTAGCTAGTGATGCCCCTTTGGAAAGCATGCTAACATGTCTTTTCTGAGTTTGCAAGGCTCGTGCTTTGAATATTCCAATCTTGACCTCTGAAATCTGCAGTAAAATCTGTCTAGATGTCTCCTTGGAGTCAGAGGCCTGTTGAAGGAAGAGCTGGTGCTGTGGGCATTCTGAGCATCTTATATTCCTGCAAGAGAGGAATAGGCATAAGGCAAGCCAGGTCTAAAGCTGGCTGTCAGGGGAAGCCTTGGCTGATTTACCAGGTCATCTTATCTAATACTGGGATACCAGGGTCTGAAGGGATCTGCTGTTACCCTATTTCAGAAACAGAAGAAAAAGAAGGCATTAAAAAAAAAAAAAAAAGGAAGAAAAAGTGATTCTTTAGTTGATGCAACTAGTAAAAAAATTAACATTGTGACAACACATACATATAGGAATGCAGATGAAAGTATTCAAATTTGTCATGGAACACATAATGGAGTTCTGCTTGCTGCAGGACAGGTGAGGATGTTTTGAACCCATTGCTGGATCAGAGCACACTAGGGAGGACAGCTTGAGCCTGTACTGAACTGAAAGAGGAGTTTTACAGCACACTGTAGCTCAAAAGAATAAAGGTGAACATCTACTGATATTACAGACATGTTTCCCAAACTCATCTCAGATTTGCACTTGCACAATTCAGGAACATGTCTTTGTCATATATTTTGAGGGAAGTTCTGTCTAGTTTCTTAATTAGGACTGAGGATCAAAATTTTCATAGGACGATGATTATATATACAGAGACCAAATCATTGCATTATTGTCTCTATTTTACAGTTATTACCATGTTTTCTGGTGTAATTTCAATTTTGCATTTCTAATGTTTAGAATCTTAAGCAATAAAATACTATTAATGTTTATCCTCTTTAAGACATTGATACAAATTAAAAACTTTAAATCAAGAATTTTTCATATTTGGAAAAGCAGAAAGCGATAACAACATTATAGTTGTCATGGCACAGACAATAAGTACAATAGGCTTAGTTCAGACTGTTTTCTTCCTTGTTTGAGATGGAAGCAAGGATAGTAACACTTGCAAAAATGTACCTTTATTATTTTCTATTTATGTCTTACTGAGAATGATAAAGAAAATCTTTGCAGAATTTAAGTTTCTACCTCTAAGAGAACAATGTTCATATGGTTTGGGAGTAAAAAATACTTGTATCATCTTCTCTTTGAGGTTTTCTGTATTTTCTAATAAATTATTCAGTGTTTCACATTATGATTCTTGAGCTGGCTCTCAGATCTATTAAATCCCCGTATATGTAAGTTTTATGAACCTGTTTTTAAAGATCATGTAGAGTCTAAGTGCATTAGTGACAGAGGTCATGAAATATTGAAAGATTTAACCACACATGTGAGAGAAATAAGTATTTCTCCCGGAGGCCTAAGAGGTGGCCTGTTCACATATAACACAAAGCCCAGTGCAATATTGACACATGATATCCTGCTATTTGGAATTAATCCATAAAATAACACTAGCTCCTGTATCACAGTATTAGGTACCACAACCCTTGCAGAATCTCAGGGTGATCCAGGGAGATGTTTCATCATTACAGAAGTCATAGCAAGAGGGGAAGGAAATTAAAGTGAAGAATGAAATATTCTTAAATCCACAAAAGGGTTTTTTTAGTTAAAGTAAATTGACTGGTAAAATCTCCTT
Source organism: Chaetops frenatus (assembly GCA_013400775.1). NCBI lineage: Eukaryota > Metazoa > Chordata > Aves > Passeriformes > Picathartidae > Chaetops > Chaetops frenatus. The sequence continues at coordinate 198,941 of VZTR01013395.1, read as the reverse complement.
TAGTGCTTTTTTTTTTCATCCCAGTCAAGTTCACAGCAGAATATCAATGAGGTTTGTTGAAATGGAAACTTTTCACAGTGCATAATTAGAGTAAATGAAACGTGCATCCATTCTCAATGTGCTTCTTTTATTTCTGTAAAATTTAATTTCTTTAAGAATGTAGACAGGAAATAAATGGGGTGAATGTCAACTTACATGAGAAGGGTTTGAAAATTTCAAGGCCAGCTCAAGAACAATGATTTGGATCAGAAATCTGTGATAGTGGCAAACACTTCTTCTCAGCCCAGTTTGTATGCCTTGGTTTTGCCTGTGAAAAGTGGGCAATACTAACAAGGATTAGGCACAGAGAAGCAGAGAGAATTTCCCCTCAGTATGCCACTGGAGTAGCCTGATCTGAAAACCTACTGCTGCTCTGGTGCCTTGGGTTTTCTAAGTGTCGAGTACCATTAGTACAGATAGAGCCAAACTGTGTGCTGTTGTGACTTTCCTGAGAGGAGATCCCATGAGGGATTGGGCTGAGCCTGCCAAAGACACCTGGTTTGTAATCTGTGTCAGATCAGACAGAGAGCTGCACTTGCCCCACATCAGCCTGTAGCAGAGATGGGCTACAGATAGGGTTTTGGTGATTCTGAACCCTGGAAGTAGGGACCAGCCAGGTTAAATCACAAGGGCTGCAACAAACCATAATTGTCACCATTTCAGCTGTGACCCCACCAATGCTGCACTGCATTTTGACAGCAGGATGGGCCACTGAGGCAGACAGAGAACAGAGGCAGGAAAGGAAGAAAGAAAATGATGTCATCTTCTTTTGCAGGTGAAGATATGGGGTGAACTTTATCCAAGGACACACAGGAAGACTGGGCAGAGGCTAAGGCTGTGCTCTGAGCATCACCCTGGTGTCCTTGGAGGTGTTCTCTCAGGCAGGAGTGGTCTGTCCTGCCAGCTGGGCCTTTACCACCCACTGCTGTGCCAGTGCCCCTCTCCCACCCCAGCTGCTGAGTGGCATTGGCTGAAGCCACCACCGTGGTGTTCACTGTGAGCAGACTTTTCTGTGCTCCCGGGACAATCTGGGAATGTGAGTGTGGTAAAAGTATGAGAGTACAGGTGACACCTGGCAGTCTCCACTGACCACTGTCCCTCAGATAGAGTGCTGTGGGTTAGCCACACTGCTGGAAACACCCTATTCCTGGCTTAAATATCCCCGAGGTTCAGCAGTAGGGGTAAAGTGTATCTGGGGAGCAGAAGTGATTAAACAAAAAGATACATTTCTGTTTAATTAAACCACTCTTGTGGGACTTTCCAGTGTGATTGTACAAACCATGAAAGCCCTCTGCATGTGCTTAGGCACATTGTTCTCCTGGTGCACTTTCATGGATGCTATCAGGACCACCAGAGAAACCAGCATAACCAGAGATCTGGGAAACTTGTCAGATTCATTACACTGAGCTTCCAACCATGAAATGTAAAAAAGACAGAGGGCAATGCATATTTCACTTGGTGGGGCCAGCTTTCCTGGTTTTATTATCACTGGATTTGTAAATGTCAGAAACTAAGACACAAAACAACAGAGGATGCAGTGTCAGAATGGCTGTTCACACTCTGTAGTTCTCTGCATTGGGATGCCTCCTGCTATAAAACTTGAATTTTACCAAGCCTGGAGCGACACTTTGCTGCTATTATTCACTTATTACTACAGAGCTGCTAAGCAGTCTCGCAGCAGATACAGGGCACTGTCACACCCGACACTCTGTGAGCAGGCTGCATGAGACAGAGCCTGTCCTGAGGAGCTGCCAGCCTGGGAAGGTGTCCCTGTCCCAGGCAGGACGGAGCCCTGGACAGCCGCCCCCCGGAGCAGACAGAGCGCAGGGAGGTGGCCGATGGCCAGGCTGCAGCTGCCAAATTGTCTGCTGGGCAGATCATCCTCACTTTAGGAGGTTTCTCAGATCAGTGGAAGTAATTACTTACTGAACATGCTCATATCTCTCCTTTTAAGTAGTTTGAGGGAGATGGTTAACTTTACGAGGCTGAAGGCAGCTGGGATGAGTCTCAAAGCAATGTGTTCAGTATCATACAGGAAACCTGTCAAGGACTGACTGGGGGGGGGATTGTGTCTAGGTTTATCACCTGCTCCACAAGAGCACCTTTCTTCTCCAGTTCATGAGAGGCTATACACCTCACTAGTGCTTGCCTTAAACCAATGGCACAAATATTCACAACTTGCTTTAGGAGAAAAAGAGTTGGTTCACAGCATCCTGCATTCTGTCCCCCAGCTCTTCCACTTCTTTGTACAAAGGACAAACTTATTTTCTAGAAACACCATCCTCTTTCTTTCATCCTCTGAAAAATGCTACTCTTTCCCTTTTTCTTATGTGTCCTATGAATAAAAGTATCAATTGATGAGATACACATGGCAGTCAGAACTGAAAATATGAAACATATTGCTGTTAATTTGGGTCCACATAAATTTGTTTATCACATAAAAAATAAATTGACTATTTTTAGAAAACATTCATTCCTTTGTTTCATTTGCCAAGAATTTCTAATCTGAATTTCAAAGAAAAAGCAATCTGTTATTCTCAGACATTCATGTGATGAGAGGATTTATCAGGTGCATGACAAACAAGCATTTTTTCTGTACAGCATATTCAAATTCCTCCACTACCACTTCACTTCTCTCCCCAAAGCACAAACAGTGGTGTAGCTATGCCTTAAAAATAGACTGAACCTAGACCTGACTTAGCTGTGCTTGAGGAGAAACTATGTTCATGTGTTTGTGCATTTGTTTTTCTTTATGATTCTTCTCTCAGACTTTTTATCCTGCTGACCCAGGGCAAATTTGTCATGGCAAGATGGACATCTGGTTTTACAGACTTGGGCAAAGTAAGCAACATGAGAGTAGGAACAGAGAAGCAGAACACTAGATTATAAATGGCAAAATCCCAGAAGCCAAAGTCAAGGAGGGGCAAAAATTGAAACACTAACACAATATGAAAAGAGGAATGCCATTTAAACCAACAATGTAAAGGGGCAGTCTGCTGTGGTAACATGGGAAATTTTTCTAGCTCTTTTTTTCACTTTGTCTTTAAAGGGTTTTATATCTCTGAATACAAGAAAATTGCATGCTTTCTAGAATAGGATTTCTTGATATGACAGTATTCCAGTTACTGCCCTGAAAGTAAAGTTTGTACTAAAGGATAAGCAAATTACAGTGCAGAAACTGAAGCAATCTGGGCCATATAGGATGTATATAGGAACTATTTCCTCCAGTGTAATAATATTTTTTGTCCAAGGCATGTTTCAAAGCTTATGTTCACAGCAAGATAACAATGCTGCAAATTTAGTAGGTCTTATTTCTAATCTCCAGCTGAAGTGACAACTGTAAACAACAAAAAAAAATTATCCCTGACAACAGGCTGACACTACTGGCACATCAGTCAGCTCTGATATGCTGATCACAGGACCCACTGATCAGTTTCAATACCCTGCCAGGAGCTGATGTTTTTGTACTAAACCACTCAAATATGTTCCCTTCTCTCTGCACAAGCTGGATGTTGTTAGGCAGCAGCTTCTCTTCCCCAGTCCCCCTCCTCCTCAAGAAATATCTGGCATGCAGAGGTGCATAAGGCCTGGTCTGGTTGTCACTTCTTATATCCTGGTGCTAGGGCCATCATGAGAGGAGCTCATCTGGAAGAAATTACTCTTCAGGGGCCGCTGTGTTTTGCATTGTTTTGAATTGCTGAGGTAAAATGCTTGGACCCTGCAGTCTCTCTGAGCTCCGTGTATCTTATTTCAGGTACCATGAGCAGTGCTGGCTAAGTAAGCATGAAGGGCAGCATCTGCTTTGCTCTCTGGAGAGGTGTAGCCTGAAAAGGCTCCCTCTCCATGACAAAGCATTAGGGAAGCTTGGGGTTGCTCGGGCTAAGGCTCCTCCTGGAACAGCCTCGGGGCAAGTGCTGCTCGTGGTGGGGTTGCTTGATAGATGCCTATACAGAGTGCATACCAGTCGAGAAAGTCTCCTGCCCTGAGGGCAGATACCAGAGTAAATATGCAACACAAATTGTGCAAATTACAGATTTTGAAATAAGAGCTTTAAAGGGCAATGAGAAACTTCAGTATAGTGAATTTAGTATATTTCAGATTAGTTTTAATAAGCAGGGAAGATATAAGGAAGGGACAGGGACAATTTTAAGAATTTTTCAAAAAATCTTTTGAGGATTAAGGAGTGAATCACAGAGTCATTTATGTTCACGAAGACCTAAATTTGTTTTTAAAAAAATCGAATTATGAGGAGGATCCAGTAACTTGGAAATCCTACAACATTGACATGCAGCACATAAAACTATATAAAACATTCTCATAAAAGGTAATGTTCTTTCCTGCATATTGTACAGGAGCTGAGCATGAAAACTTTAAGCTGGATCATCTCTTGTGCACAGAAGCAGGGGAAAATAAATTTTGATCTTCTGGGCTTCTTTTACATCCCAGTTTGTTCTTTTCCTCACTTCCTCAATTATCTCCACCTTATATTTTTATTTGCACATCAGTTTTCACCCATCTTTCATGCTTCAAGATTTCAAATAACCTCTTTTAAGAGGAGACCTCCTTGACTGGCTGATTACATCACAGGTTTTCAATAGATGGATTTCATGTACCATCCTCTGAGACACCTAATCCTAGTTTCTAACAGAAACAGGATACTAGGTGACCAAGGGAGTGGCATAGATCAGGTATGACAATTTTTATATTGGTTGTGCCTTCTTGCTACTTTACTGTCCATTTCCTTGAATTCCTGTCTCCTCTTCTCTCGTTCAGTTTTCTGTAAATTTTCTCCTTTTCAATCCCTCTCAGTTCAGATTAATTTCTCACTTATATTTTCCTTTCCTCTCTTCCATCTTTCAAATACACACAATGCTTATATTATTACTGCTATGACCTAGCAGCCTAACAGCCTAATGATGATTAACTTGGATTTAATTTTACTTTGTTGGATGTAATTGTCATCATGCTGTTGAGAGAAGTGAATGCACTGAGTTTCATAATCACTGTCCCTGAGCAGAGCAGAGCATTTCAATGCTTGTCCCAGGCATGCATTTCTCCACACATGTCTCAATTTCCTGACAGAACCCATGTTTTTCAGCTTTCAGGGCATGTCTTCAAGCCTTCAGTTGTTTGGCATAACAGTGATGGTATATCTTCCAAGTTCAATATTTCCTTAGAGCTGATGGCCTGCCTATAGCCTGAGTTACCCTGTGTTGCTTCTGTTTTACCTCAATCTGAGGCAGTCTCCCAACACTGTCACTGAATGAGTTATTCTGGCCAAATTCAGACACTTAAAGCACAGCTGTTTCTGTCTAAGCAGGTCACTCAAGGTTCCCATGGTAAAAATTTTAGCTTATAAGTCATGCCATCTCAGTTTAGACATCTGAATAGTCAGATGATTGGCAGCCTAAAAGTGTTCTGAGCTAAGATAGAAGCAAGATGAATCCCACCTACCCAGTGAAATGGAATGGGATGAGGAAGTTGATGCCCTTGGCTTAAGCTAAAACCCAGGTACTGCCCTTTATGAAGAAACGTGACCTCCACTCTCCATGTAGGCATTCAACAACGATCCAAAATGAAGGGACATGCAAGGCACGTGGTGGATGAGCTGATTTTGGCTGATGACAGTTTTGCATGTTAATGGTAGGAGGCAAAGAGAAGTTGGAAAGATGCATAAGACACAGCTGGGGCAGGCACTGAGAGCATGGCCCAAGGCACAGGCACGAGGGGGAGGTACTTTGGACTGAATGGTAGATGAGAGGATCTTGGGAATTTGGTCACATTTCTCGGTGTTCTACCTCTGCTCTTCTGAAGGAAACTAGACTTTATGAGCTAAATACATGGGCTCACATCAAAGACCAGCCTGGTTCCGCCATTTTTCCACCATTAATTCTTGTCACAAAATGGACCATCCTGCAGTGGCATTTTGAGCCATCAGGGTCATCACTGAGACTGTGTAATTGCCCTCAGTATTGATCTTTCAGGTTCTGAAGCAGCAATGAGCCCTGCCATTTGTCAGACACAATAGGAGTGTGTCATCCTTTTCAGGAAAACTTATTAGCAGGTTTACTTTCAGTTTCTGAGCATCAAAAGTTTATGAACAGCATTCTGATATTTCAGATTACCAACACTTTTTACATGTGCACTATACCAGTTACTGACAAAAAACTGAGTTCTCCTAATGATGATTATTCTGGGACACAAACACATTGTCTTCTAAACTATATTTTGTCAGCCTTTATCACTGTCTGGGATGTTGAAAATCACACTGCTTTTACACGATTTCTTTGGTGTTCCAAAGGAAGGATCCACAAGTTCTTATGCTTTCTGCTCTCCAAGCCACAATGGAACTCAACCTGAGCATCCAGATTGTGGAAGGAAAAAAGCACATGACTGGAAGGAAAAGAGCACAAAAACAGCATCAGAAGAAAGTTTTTCAGTTTGCATTTTCTTAGGCTGTATATGCCTCCAGTAAACACAAGTGGCACAGACACAGGCTCTCCCTGGCCACCCAAACAGAAATTAATAGGAACTTCTTTAATGAGTAAGGATATTGGGAAAATCCCCATGTGCATATAGGAACAGCAGAACCAAGAGAAAGACTGGCCATAGGACCTGGATTAATACATGTCAGGTAGGTTACATATGAACCAGTGACTGAGGAAATGGAGCTGAACATGTTTTACTGGGACACCACAGCTGGGAGCAGTGGAAATATCTTGGAAATGCTCCTCAGTACACAGGCCTCAAACTTGCAGCAATGACACACATGGCCACAAGCCAAGACAGATCCAAGCAAGGATCCAAATGGTGCTCAAACAACACTGGACCTTTCAGGGGAGAAGTCTGCACATCACATAAGTAAAAGCTCCTACCTGAGGTGACTTTCCAGGTCCCACATGATCCTGAAAAAAGCAATATAACCTAAAAAAGGATATTCTAAATTTTTCCATGAGCTGTCTAGGAAGAACAGGAAATCTTGTATACCAATTTAGGCATCTATGTTACTACAAGCAGTTTTAACAGCCTATTCCTTACTGGATGCCATCTGGGGGAGATTGGGCACAACTGTCTGGCCTCTGGCTGCCCTACTTAACTTTCTGCTTCACAAATCAGAAGATATTGTCATGCACCAGTGTCTTCTGGAGGAAGCCAGCCCTGCTGTGCTGCTGTTGTACATTGCACCAGGCTGTTTGCCATTTTTTCACAGAACTTGGTCTATCTTGTGACATTTCCTTTCCAGTATAAAGGATTTCTTTTTTTTTTTTTTTTTTTTTTTTTTTTTTTGGCCAAATCAGGATCTGTGATGGCCTGCTTTCTACTAGCTTGTCTTATAGGTTTCTTTTAGAAACAAACAAAGAAAGGAAATATGCACAGGTATAGTACAATAGAGTGTATTAATTAATTTGGGAGTGAGACTTTTCTTCCTTGCAGAAGGGAGCTGGTCTCTCTATTCTTCTAATATATGTCTAAGTGGAAGAAGATCCAGATGGCTGATGATTAGATATAGTTGCTAAAAAGTGTTTATGCCTTTAATGTTTACAAATTCATCCTTTCCTGGCACAGTTATACTCCCAAAGACCTATGATTGGCTTATTTGTGACAACAAGGAAAATGAAAGAGGTGCATAGAAAACTCATATGTGGTTGCACTATCAATTGTTTAATGGTGTTCTTTGGATACTTCTTTGTTTACAAAATATTAGGATTCCATAGCAAGAATATTTTTGGCTGCAACTTTTAAGCAAACCTGTTACTGTAAGATACCCAACAGTTTGCATTGTATGCTTAAAGAACTTTATATTCTAACGTGTAAGAATGCCCTTTGGAAAGAAAAGAAGTCACCTTATGGTCACCTTATTTACTAAAAGTGTTCTTGCTCTGCATATCTCTTATGTGTTCATATTTTAACTAATAATTGAAATCCTGAAGTGTGGCATCTTTTTCCCTATTTTACACATAAATTCTTCTCTAGCAGTTCAAGGTTAAGAACGACATTCCAGAAAATGAATGAAAGATAATAAAAATGCACAATAATTTAGATTTTTAGAACTGATCATCAGTTTAAGACTGTATCAACAATTTATGTGGTGTTTCCAGTTTACTAGAAGTTAAAATTGATTAGTGTGTTTTCAAAAGTACTGTGCTAATCAAGGTAAATTAATTAATGAAATTCCTTGATTGCTAGACAGTTTATCATTTCAGAGGTGCTTTAAATAAAACTAGTTTAGGAAACATTTTCTGACAGCAGATCAGCTAAATTTATTATTTGACCTGGGAGAAGATATTTTTTTTCTTTCCTGCTTTTTCATATGTAAATTCTCGTATCTTTTCAGTAAATAACAAACCTAGTCCATATTGCCCTATTGGATATTTATTTTCCTTTCTCTCACTTTTCACTTCAAGACTTGATTATATTCACCCTGCTAAATAATTCTGTGTGCTACCACCCCACCTGCTACTTCAGTACAGTACAGAGGAATAATGCATGGACTACAATCTGGAAACCTAAACCTGCCACACCAATTAGAAATAGTTCCAGCAGGACTGATAGTCTAACAAATCTAGCATTAAACTTCCTTCTGAGTGCATATTTTATGTTCTAGAGATACATACATACTTTTAACGGGAAAGACTCACGAACATTATTCTTACTTAAGGGTGAAATTCAGACACACATAAAAAATGTATTAAGTAAAGCTAAATGAATTTTCATATTATTCCACAAGAGGTGGTGGAGATGAAATCAAAATCTTCATTGTTTGTGAGAGTGCTTCGGCTCTGATGATGGTGAGTGAGGTCTACCCTGAGCTATGGCCCTGTGGCCTCTTCAACAGCATTTTCTGCCAACCAGCCCCCATTCATTTGGGAAGGGGATCGTCTCAGGTGAAGTTAGCTCTGAGGACAAGCAGCTGCATAGGTTAAGGAATCACCTCTCAGTTATGCACACACACTGGAGGTGCTGAGCTGAAGTCAGCTTTTGTCTTTTTCTCAGTTCTTCAACCCCAGAAAAAAGTTCTGCATGAATAGAAGAATGTAACAGAGAATTGGACAAACAGCCTGTGTGCCAGGCTAGAGCTCTTTACATGACAACATAAATTCCCATCTGCAGCCCACGATACCTTCAAGAACAGAGACCACAGTCTCTGCCAAAGCCCTCCTAGCAATACTGGCACCAGTGCTTTGTGCTGTTCAAGCCAGATGCTTCTTATTTAAGAAAGTTATTGGAAACATATAACATAACTAAGAAACTAATGTTATCTGTGTTCATATCTGGCCAAACTGTGCAGAACTCAAGGCTGATTTGCTTTAGGAGTGGGCTGGAATTCCTGATTTTCTGAAGGAGATAGTAAGTGAAATTGGAGGACTAAATTTAGCTTAGGGGAGGAGATGTGGCTGTGAGGTTGTTCATCAAGTGAAACTTTTTAAGGGTGACATGACACTAGAGTGAAAGTCTCCTGCTGGAAGGGAGGAAGCAGAATGGACAGGCAGAAGAAAGGAAGATACATATGGATAAGCAATTATTTTAATCCTGAAGTATTTAAGTATTTCTATCTGCCCTTTGTAAAACATCTGATCTGCTTTTGCACAATGGTTCAGATATACCTAAACATATGTAGATCTATGCAAATCTGCAGACAACTGGCTTGTGTTCTGGTGATATTGCCAGTAATGTAGATAGCTTGGTTAGAAAAGTTAAAAACTAATAGCAATAATTCTGTCTACCCACAATCCCCACATTTCTGCTTTCCTTTGCTCTCCCCTCTGCTTTAAGAAAGGCTGCCTGCCTTGCCTGCCTTTCTTCAGATTTTTTAAATTTCCAGTAAGGAGCTGTCTAGTGTGAGAATCCTACCTCTGCTTTCCCATATCCTCCACCCTCCACAATATTCAATAGTGTTGATATGGTTTTTGTGAGATATAATTTTTTTTATACCTTTTCAATCTTGTTCTGTCCAGACTGTCCCTCTTTCCCTTGAGAAGCCTTCCAGCCTAAAAAAAAAAAAAAAAAAAAAAAAAAAAAAAAAATTAAAAAAAAAAAAAAACAAAACAGAAACAAAATAAAAAAACCTTGAGAATTAGTTTTGGGAAAGTAAAAAATACGTGCAGTGTGATAACTAAGCATGGGCAGCTATGCTGTGTGGCAGAGATTGCAAGCTGGATGTTCTTCGTATGCTCATACTGATTGTAGTTATCTTTCCAGTTTCTCACACCTCATAAATTATACACCCCTGCAAACTCTGCCAGTTGGAATTTAGAATTTTGTCCCTTTACCACTGGGAGAAATTGAACAATTAATGAAGCAGTGAAAATTGTTGCTTCCTCCCTTCCTGGGGAGACAGTGACAAAACCCATCCAATGTGGATGCAATATTTAGTTACTAATACCTCCATATGAAATTCCTTAGGCCTAAATCCGAAAGAATAGTTTAATATTTTATTAAACAATAATAGTTTAATATTTTATTAGTTTAATGTTTTAATATTACATTTCAAAATGTTTTCACAAAAAAAAAAAATCAGGAAAAATAAGATGATGAGGAAGCCATCCTGCTCTCCAGTTCCCCTGGGTGACAAACATAACCAGGGCTTTTGCTGTTCTCTGTTTTTTATTACAGCCACGCTCCAGACACATACTCCATGCTGCTGTAAATACACTTCTTCAAATGTCAGACCTGATTTACTCTGCTTTTTGGAAAGAGAACAAAGAAAATCAGTTTTTGGACCCAATTATGACAATAAACAGCAGTTACTTGAAAATAGCCCAGACAAGGGACTAAGTAAAGAGGGTGCTGCTTCTGCAGTTAGCCATTATCCATACTATTCCTACTAGCAGTTACTCATACTGTAAGCACTTCCATGGGCATTAACAGTGCCACAGCTTGTCAAAAAGTAGTCTTATAAGCCAAGCCTCGAAGAACAAAACACTTGTGTGTCCTAAGTTTCCATCCCAGCCGGCAACAAAGCACCACATTACTGCTCTCTCACACAACCTCCTCCCTGCCCCCAGAGGGGAGGAGAACTGGAACAGAAAGGTAAACCTCATGGATTGAGATAAGAATAACTTAATAATTGAAACAAAATATAATTATAGTTAAAACCATGTTAATAATATTAATAATTGTAATTATAAGGAGAGGGAGAGAGAATAACAGGACCCAAGAGAATAAAGCGATGCACAATACAATTGCTCACCATCTACTGACCAATACCCATCCCCTTCCTGAACAGAGATTGGCTCCCTCTGGGTAATTTCCCCAGTTTAGGTACTGGACATGACCTTCTATGATATAAAACACTTCTTTGGCCAGTTTGGGTCAGCAGTACAAATTATGCTCTCTCCTGGCTTTTTGTGCAGCTCCTCATTGACAGGGCATGAGACGCCGAAAAATCCTCAATTAAGGGTAAGCACTACTTAGCAACTGTCAAAACATCAATGTGTTATCAGCATCATCCTCATACTGAATCCAAAACACAGTACTGTACTAGCTACTACTGATTAAAGTAACTTTGTCCCAGCCAAGGGCAGTAAAAAATGTGACTGTCCTGAAACACAAATGGTAAAACCGAACACAGTCTGCTAACTCAGATGTCACATTTTCAGACAGAGTTCTTTTCAGTTGAATTTGCATGGCATAACAGAGGGCTGTGCAAGGTTATCCAGGCTAGTGTGGACCCTGGAAGCAGCATGGTGCTGTTCAGAAGGCCTCCATCGAGGTGAACATACCCTCCTAATGCAGCTATGTTACTTTCAGCAACTCCATATAGCACTTTATTGCTAAACCTAGAAAGTCATATTTAGTACTTTTACTTATATAGACCCAATATAAATGTGTCTCAGAAGCCTGTGTTTGAATTCCTGTTTTTGAAAACCTTGACTGCAAGGTTTTGCACCAAATATTGAATAGTAGTCAAACTATCCTATTTAAATATGTTAAAATACACTTACTCCTGTAAATGTGCAAGGCATCGTGCTACTCAGTGTTTTCAAACAGATTACATCCTATATAAAAGGGGAAGGGGACATACTCTAAAAAAACACGAGGCACCCGTAACAAATAAAGTGGAAGTGAAATGTCTAAATTCTTATGTATGGAGCTGCCTCGCACTTTTTGCTGCACCTCATTCTTCTGTTCTTATTCAAAGCTTGTACCTTCCTAGGAATGAAAACATCAGCCCCGAAACTGAAAATTTCATGTAAACAACCTTAATGGTGACATCTTCTGAGTGCCTTCTTGCAGCATACATATTTTTTTCACACAGTGTGTACATAATTTTCTACAATGGCTAAACAATGCAGCACAGTTGACAATCTTGTTCCTGTTAATTGCCAGATCCTCACTTCCAGGGCTGCATAATCCCTCTCAATAAAAAAAGCCATAGCTGATGCTGTCAGGTTAAGAATCTCACAGCATGATTTTGGGGCCAAGTCAAACACAAATTACCCAACGTTCACACTGGAAACTCCTTATTTTTTTATTTGTTTGTTTGCTCTGGATCTTTGGAATAAGAGCTTTGGATTTGCTCTGATATGTTAGTGTTTATTGCATGTACAGGGCCACCAATTTCTGAACCACTTGGCTTGAGAAACTGTGCTGAGTAAAGTCCCTCTTTCTGCTTCTGGCCCTGCCTTGCTGCTGCCCAGACTCTAGGCACTGCATACCAAAATGGGACACCAGGGGCTTCTGTTTCTCAGCCCTTTTTTTGTTAAACAACAGTAGTTCTAACCCCACCATACCACTTTTTCCATATACACAGTTTTCATGCTTTCCACAAAAGTTCCATCTCCCTTAGCTTAGAGTTACCCATAGTTTCCTGGCCCAAAGCACTGCATGATTGCATTTCTATTGCAGCCTGATGGCTCGGGGCAGGTGTGGCAAGGAAAACCACCTCCACCCTCTTTGTTTTGCACCCCCTCAGGTGCAAACTTCTGTGTGCCTCAGCAGGTCTGGTACTCTCTCTGGTATCAAACATCCTGGTTTTTGTGTCTCTGGAGGTGTGTCTGCCACATAAGCTAATGCCACAGCTTTGTCCTTATGCTTAATGCAAACCCCAGCCTGTGAAAAGCAGTGCCTTGTTTCGCCCACACTGTCAAGCCCCATTGGGGAAGGTGGGAGACAGAACAGTGCCCACTTGCTTTGCACCACAGGGTGCAATTGGCCCCATGGAACTCCCAGATTCTACTGCTGCAAAAGGGAGCCTGAATATGGAGTGGGACCCCACCACCACCCATGGGGAACATGTAGCACTTCAGAGCCTCCTTAAGGCAATAAGAAAAATGGAAAAACAAAAATCAAGGCAAAGAGGTGTAGTTTGCTGGTGCCTTCAGCATTCCTGTGGCTCAGAGAGGAGGTTTTCTGACCCAAGGCAGAACGTGTTAGCATGGTTGCTGTCTGGGCCAGTCCTCCTCCCCTTTGAGGATACTGGAGCCTCAGGGAGGTGCTGCCCCTGGCTCTTGGTGTGGGTGTGCAGTCCCACACACCCAGCCTTCACAGACTCTGACTTCAGCAGCCTCCAGGTGCCTGATGTTTAAAACAGTATCCAAGGCTTGGCAAGACATTGGGCTGATGGTTCAACTAAACAAAGCTCATCTCACCTTACTGTGAACCAGTCTGCCAAACAAGCAATTAGTACCAAAAGTACCTCATTATTTTTATGTGGTTTTAATGCTCAAGTTTATTCCCTCCATCCTTTGAATTATAAAGCTTTATTGAATTGTACCTACCATGGAGCCTTTAATGATCTCCTTCTAGGCACCCTTCATGATAATCTGTCTAGATTATCCCACACCAAGTTCCATCTTCAAGTAGCAGGTATTTCTAGCCTTCCTATGAGGTCTATCAGCATGCTTCAGTGAAACTTTCTGGGCTTCTGCTGTCAGAGAAATTTGTCAAGGGAAAAAATGATCTTTACTCTCTCTTTACTGTTCTTTCATTTGAGGCAGGGGGACAGAAATGGTGTTTGTGTGCACTTCTCTTTATCTCTGTGGAACATCTATTTCCTGAGATTGTTTTGGCTAAGGACTTTTTGCAGTTGTTTTCCAAAACCAAAATTAACAAATTAGACTTTGGTCCTTTCCCTCTAATAATTTTCACATAAGCATGCCTGAAATGTCTTAGATGTACTTCCTCCTGGAGTTTTTAAATATATTTTTGAAGAACATTAGGGTTCTTCGCTTTTGTTTGGGTTTGGGTTTTAGGTTTGGGTTTTGGGTTTGGGTTGGTTTATTTCAGTTTTTCATTTCATTTCATTTCATTTCAAATTGTTCAAATCTTGTTAGCTGCAGCCTTATCATAGGACGTTTTTTCTCACCTCTACTGAGTTAGGCAAATCTAATATTTTTCTGGTTGGTTGGTTGGTTAGACAGATTGGCCTCTATTGTGTAATGGATAGTGAGTGCCTGGGAATAGCCTCCATGTACCAGTTAATGAATGGAAACACAGGGATTTGAACTACTAGTTTCATTAGTTTTGCAAGCGACAGGGCCTTATCTGTATTCCGTATTTAAATGAATGGTGTTGGCTGATGTGTTAACGGTAGTATTTTTTTGCTCTTAAATTTCCTTAAAAATACTTCCCCTCCTGCCCCTACACCCCATGCCTCGAGAGTAGAAGGCTCAGATTTTCTTGTCAAGAGATCTTTTCCATGATCTTGGATGTGTTCATATGATGATATTGTAGCTGGAACAACGGGAGTGGACAAAGCTCATGAGTGCTGGATACCAATGTGCAATTCTGGTTCTAAAGGGATCCTGCACTAAATACAGGATTGTTTGCTGTGGGAAACAAAGTAAAAGAATCATTCTGTCACTGAAAATTATTTGAAAATGTATTCAAAATATATTGAAAACGTATTGCTGTACCCAGCATCACCTTCTGTCATATGCTCATTTCTATTTCTAATTGGACAGATTTCACCCTTCTTTGTTCATTCTAAGATGAGCCATCTTCTCCAGCCTTCTTCAAACCACCAAGAAGCAATTCAAAGTTTGTCTGAAAATCCAGATGGAAGATTACAAAATCTACATATCTTAAATGAGATGGATGAGTAATGCATCTTCCTTGTCTAAATCACTCAGCAATCCAAATTACACGCCACATGTTACTCCTTAAGCTAGTCAAGAGCAGTTTCCTCCTTTTTTTTTTAATTAATTCAGTCTAAATGCCTTTAATAACTTCAGAGCTGAAAAGAAAGAGCACTGCTGTAAACAGTTTTTTGATTTCATCTGACCTTTGCATTATGAGAGCAGCTCTTAAGATACATTATCTGAAAATGTGATGGTCCTTAATTTTTTCTTCAAACACACCTGGCAGAGGGATATTGAGCTAGAAAAATATGCTCAGGAAATTCAAAGGGGATCTTTGGTGAAAGTAAGGCAGTAGAGGTATTTGTATTGCTCTCTGTAGTGCCTTGGAAAGCATATTTCAGCGGTGCTTCCCAATGAACAAAGCAGAATAAATGTTCACCTGCTTTGCACGCCATTCTCATAAAGGAATAAAAATGTCATTTTTAAATATAACATTTCACCTACTTAAAATTTTTAAAGCTATGTTCTTCAATTTTCTAGCAGAAAAATACTGATCCTATAAGCTTCAGCAACATCAGGTAATGTCTGTGGGGATTTCGATCAATAAATAAGCTCTCTTCTGTTGCTGAGCAATTTCAGCATCAAGTGACTTTGTTTAATGCTGTGAAAGTGGCCAACCATACTGTGTCACTCAAGAGAAAAGGAAATTTGCAGTCTCAAAGCATGGGGAATGGAGAATGACATGTTATAATTATTTCCCTGGAGCTCCATCAGTGGGTTTGTGGAAAACCTTAGAGGTAAGAACTGCTGCCTCCTGGGATCTGATCTAAGAAGCACTCAACAGGGACATTTGGACTCTGCAACAGGAAGCAACTTGACACCAGGCATGCCCCCAAAGGAGGACTGAAGCAGCAGTCTCAACAAATGGGACTTCCAGATTTCCTAAATTTAGGGAATAGACATGAGTGTTTGATCATGTGCCAGATTCAGGGTTCTTGCTCTAATAATAAGCTCTAGGGAGCTGTTTGAATCTCTAGTAAGAAGCTGCAGGAAAAAAAACATATTGGAAGCTTTTTTCTGTGCTGAGTCTTGGCTTGAGTCAACTGAATGACCTCTGATTGAATGCAGCTAAAAGACAACAGGAGTTGTGAGATGGGGAAATATGGATTTATCTTGAGGCATTTTATGACAATTCCATTTGAACAAACTGAATGAGACATTTTTGCATCTAACTATTTGAGTTTTCTTTTTAAGACTGTTATCATAAATTAGGGTTTTAGTTCAGCTAGAGAGATGGTTGCTTTTATTCCCTCTTTCTCAGCATAAAAAAAAATTCAGTAAAGTTCCTGTGTTTTTTATTCAGACTAATATTTTGACTCTGTCCAGTGTTGGACTATTGTAACTTGTATTCTCCCCTCAGTGTTCCCAGTGAAGAATGAAATCAGCAGGGATGTACAACAGCTGTTCTGTACAGGCTCCCTGTCCCCTGAAACAGCTCTTTTCTACTCTGTTCTGTCCCTATAGCCAGGTTTAATGCTCCTGTTGTGGATTAAATTTATCATGGATTAATTCACTGCATGTTTTTACTTCAGCTGAGAGATGCTTTTTACCTCTTTAAAGGGGGCACAGTGCATGCTTTAAGCTTTGTCAAAATATATTTTAATATAAAATATACTAAATAGGAAGATAAGAGCATGCAGTACACCAAAATCCTGTTTCACACAGCCTACTCCAGCAAAATGAACCAACTTTGGTTTGGGACATAAACACAGCAGTATTGTGTTGTTTTGATCATTTCATGCTGAAGGTGCCAGCTGTCAGTGATGTGAGGGGGTTTCTGGACAGAAAGAAAATTCTGCAAGAATACCTTGTTAGGACACCTGTCAGCTCACCACAGATTCACCTTATCTAGAAAACTGTCAGAAACAAACACTTACTGCAGTCAGTTGTGTGCAGCTGATAGGACTGCCAAAGAAATTGGTATTTCTCAGTATTCTTGATATAACTGCCATATACATTCCCAGACACTGATTGCCAAAATGGTTTGTTAAGTCTTTTCTTCAAACACTTGGATGAAGAGATTATAGTATTTATGGAATGGATCAACAGTAGATGGGGGAACAGAAGTTTTCTGAGACCACTGCACCAATCCTGAAAAGCATCTGGAGCCTCCCCAGTATCACTGGCACCATCCAGTTGTCTGAGGCTGGTACTCAGAATATCAGTCAGTGGTATGTGGGGAGAGTTCTTCCACAGGAGCACCGAAAGACTGCAGGCAAGAATTGTGTAGGTGCTGCCTGTGTAGGTATTGTGCATATAAGGCACAGCCTCTCTCCCCAGTATGCTGTATAAGCACAGAAGACAGAAGAAGAGTGCATGGACACAGAAATAATATCACTTCTTTGGAGATGAGGAGACATCCAATCTAAAGGTCTGAATGCTAGCAACTGAACATCAGGGTCATATTCCCAAAAAAAGGAATAGTTCACCAAAGTTTTCCATTTTCCAGTAGCATCATTTAAGACATTCATTAAAAGAAAGGAATAGTGTTGCATTTGAATGAAAATTCTTAGGTGTTGTGGCAATGTATTAACACAGAGTGCATTTGAGTGTTTGTCAAGTACAAAATGAAAGTGGCTAATGCTGCAGTCAAATGCATTTTTCCAAGGAATCAGCTGCTTTCTTATTGCATTTATAAAATATATTTCCATGGAATTATATTTTGTGAGACATGAATCAACACAACATATGTTATAGTGCTTCAGCTTTGTTTTCATAATGTTAAGAAGCTGCTTTAATAGCATCTGTTTTAGTGCCAGGGACGTATCCTGCCAGAGATTCTCAGTGAAAAACCCACCAATTGCAAGTCAAAGAACTCAGATCAAGGTTTAAAGGAATGGGATGTGATTATGCCACTATTACCTAGTTATCTGTTCTGCTCTTCTTCCTTTCTTTAATTATTTAGCAGAGTTAACACAGAAACACAGTAAAGGAAACACTCAAACTCAGTATTATTTCTGGATACAGTCAGTCTTCTTTAAACCAGCGAAGAATTTTGACTGCAAAGTTCTATTGAAGCTTTTTTTTTTTTTTTTTCATTTAGGATGGTAGCTTTCCTTTTCTGCAGTTGTCTTCTAAAATATACATTATAGGGTATCTTCCTTTGAGAAAATAGTAGAAGGAAATCTTGCTGTACTGGGACTTGGTAAACAGCCTCTAATCTAATTTATATTACAGGGCACCAATTACTGGGGTATTCATATGCTACTAAATGTCACTTCCACTATTTTCCTAGCAATGACAAAAACAATTTGTAATTCATTCTAATCATGAGAATGCCACACTGAAAAATCTCCTCATAATTCCCCTGATAACTGCAAGATTATGGCTTCTCAAGGTCTTTTCACCCTTCCCACTGTCCTGCAGTAGAAGGAGGTAGCAGATGTTTGTATTTTGAGTTGTTTCTCTGAGCCCAGAAACCAAAAGGCAATGGCAAGAACTTTTGAATAATTTTATCTCCTTTTGGCTCTGCCAAGGTGCAAGGAGCTACACAAGAAGGAACAGTTATGATCAGGAGATTGCATTAGACTTTTACACAGGCTAAATACTCTAGCTGTGCTTAATATTTTATATTTGCATGTAGCCTGATAGACATAAAAATTGTGCGATGGGTGGAGATGTGATATCTATTTCAAAGAGCTTCAGTCTAAGTCATAGCCATGGAGATTTCCCCAGGAAAAGGGCAAAGATAGAAGAATTCTGAGTACAATAGTGAGGGGTTTTAGGGTGATAAACCATGGATGACACCAGTCTCTGCTTTCCTGGTTTGGTTTTGCAATTCTTATAAACAGAATGGTAGTCAAGTAATGCAAACAAAAGCCACTGTTGGCACAGAGAATACTCTTTGAATATCCCTGTTTGTTCAGTTGACAAGGATATATACATCTTCATGCTTTAGTGATGGGTATTGAAATGCCTGGATTGATACATTTTGTTATATATAAAAATAGATTGGGGAAATAGAAAATTTTGACATATAAAAGGATGATAAACTAGAAATACAATTTAAAAGGACTCTGCCAGTGCTTGAGTGTCTGGCAGTGAATTGTAATTTTTGATGGGGGGTGGGGAGGAGGGCTCATTTCCAGCCAGAGAAGTAACAGAGAGAATTTCTGATGAAAACCCAGGTTGGCTTGAAGGTATGTTTAGATCTCCCTGACACACACTGGCGGGGTCTGAAGATTTTTGTACCAGTAAGATCTTAGGACCACATCTGGTCATCCTCTAGAAACAATTTCCCTAGGGCTGCTAAGGAGGATGGAGTAAGCCACTGCCTGGTGACTCTGCCTGGTGACACATTCTGACTGCAGGCTGACACAGTCAGATCAGCCCAAGCACAGGCAACATCTCCTGCCCACACTTAGCAGGGGATCTACTCCAATATGTGTGTGGGTACACACATATGTGGGTCACAAGTAGGGTGGTCTTGTCTGTGAGACAGGTAGTCCCTTCTACAGGAAGACACAAATAGTTCCTGCCTTCCCACATTTCTGTGAGAAGGGAATAGAGGCAGACTTCTTGTGACGTGGATGAGGTTCTGCAGAGCATGCCACTGCCCATGGTAAATACAGATTTTGCCAATCAGCAAAGCTTTTTTTTTTTCTTGTGCTGGGTTGCATCAACCTCACAGAGCAAACTTCCAATAGGCAGAAAGGTCATGGCTTCTGGTCCCTGGTGAAAAATCTCCAGCATTTCTCTACCATCGTGACCCAGTAGTAAGATGTTTTGAGAACATCCTGCCATGCTGATAGCAAACAGAAGACAGTAGGGTTCACTTACTAAAATGAGAGTGGTCAGGGCTGAATTTGATACAAAGATGTTGCACTGAGCTGGAGAGCTACCTGTTCCTGCTCCTCTTCAGATTGGAATTCTCCTCATTGAGCTGTTTATCTTCTTTCATACATCCAAGCAGAGGTTGAAAGCAAAACAAACTTAGAAAAGACAACACTTCGTTGTATTCAAGAGTATTCCAGCAAAGACTTATCTAGTTAATGAATGAAAATACAAAGAAACACCAACAACAGCCTCCCAAACATCTTCATAGCTATCACCTTTTTTCCCCTCTGGAAATTATTATTGTCTATATTGCACTCCAGTATTATACTTAATGTACTAAGCAGCCCAGGTTATGATGCAGTTTTGACAACATTTTAATTTATTGATGAACTAATGTTAACTTTGACAACCTGGAACACGAGGCATACTCCTACTTGCAACTTCCACTGCTACATGTTACATAAACTCACTTATCAATCCCCTAGTCATCCACATGCATGTCAGAGACTGAAATAGTTCATGCCTCAAACACTGATATAAAGTTTTGCTCATTTTAACAAAAACTCTATAAAGAAGCTACAACCAAAGAAGCCTCCCTGAAGGTACCTGACTGGGACTGTGGACTGAAAATCAAACTGCTGATTAGATAAAGAGAAACCCATTGTTCAGTCATCTCAGGCAGAGGGAAAGGTTTGTATTCACCAAAAGGCCAAAGGCACCAGCTGCATCCTCTGCTGAGATTGGGGTGGGAGGAGAGCACAGCTCACAGAAGCCAGGTTTACACACACTACCCCCCAGCCGAGGGGAGGAGGAGGTTTCAGGTGTGTGGCACAACCTCTGGTCAGAGGCAATGAACCCCCATCCTCCCATTACACAAACCGGCCCAGCTGTGCAACCCCCAGCCCCACAGGCCACAGCCACGGGACTTTCACCTGAGAGGCAGCTGAGGGGGAGCCACAATCCAGCAAAGACCCCCCAAAGTGTTCCCCAGAGACCTTGCACCACAGGACTGCAGGTGATGCAACAGACCCAGAGTCTGCTGCAAAAGACAATGGCAAACTCCAGGGACAGGCCTGGACATCACCCCCTGGCCTGAGGCTGTATTAACCCAGGACATTCTGTGCTTTTGGGGGGACCTTCACCACCAGGAAGAGCCGCTGGAGAGGATCAACAGACCATTGTTGGGATCCACAGAGTGGTGAAATTTTCCTTATTCTGTCCCTGTTTCTCTTTCTGTCCCCTCTACCTATTTCCTGTTTCTCTCTCTCTCTCTTTTTTTTTCTCTCTCTCCCCTGTTTACTATCAAATACTATCAAATAAACCCCATACTATTGTCACAGGCATCTGATCTCCTTTGCACCTTAATTCAGGCAGGGGCTTTTCTAAGAACCTTAGTAATTGGATCATGACAACCCCTTACCATGATTTCCCTGTCACCATAACATAAAATGACTGAGTTTCAGGAAGCAATATCTATTCTGTGCTTGGCTAGTATCTGTTTTAATATTTGCTTGAATGTTGTCCCTTAATAAACACTGAAGTCTTTTGAAAAGGAAAAAATATGTCAGTATTGCTCTTTTGACCTGTAGAAGAGATGTAAATTTACTCATACTAACTGGAAAGACACCACTGTACACCTAAAATCTAATCCTTTGAGCTATCATGTTTGCTCAGTAGCAAAGGAAATGTGGTCTAGGACACTGAGAGGCAGTTTCACATCACAGGGGTATGTTTTCTAAATACAAGGAGCAGCTAACCTCCATAGTTATAAATACAGCTGTGTCACCTATGTATGATCCAACAGACTGCTGTAGCCAACAGAGGTGTGGACTGGGCAGATAGTAATAAATGAGCCAGTGGCCCCATGCCCAGATAGTCAGGCAGTCATCTCTTCTAGATTGGATTTATCCATCAGGGGAGTAACTGTGGCTTCAGTTCAGAGGCAGTCACTCTGTTTATGCTCTGTACTGCCAGACAAAAACCACGGCCTGTCCCTGGTTAACTTGATCCTACTTTTCGATATCAAAACATAGACAGGTCCAGGGTACCTGGAGCATTATTTTAGCCTCTTGTTTTAAATGCTACTGCTTATCTGGGGCAAGGAAAGTTGTGACCTGACCTCTCCAGTGGCCTCTGTAATTTTCTGTGGAGTTCAATGAGCTTGACTCATAGGATCAAGGTAAAGAAGAAGAGTGTCTGGAAATGCTTTTAACCTGAAGAGTGCCACTTTTCATGTGGATGACTAATAAAACATGTGATACAAGTGCAAACATCAGCATCTTGAGCAGTAAATGTGCATCTCCCAGCTTTTTGAACTTTTGGTGAGCATGACAAGTTTATACAATCAACACCAGAAACATGTACATGAATAGAAATGCAAATAAAATGCACACGTTATCTCCTCTTTAGCTTCAGCTCTCATCCCTCTTCTGATAAAAGTTCTACATTTCAAATGCCATCAGTCTGCAGGAAGATACAGTTTCTTCTTTCTGAGCCTATTAACACATTCAACACAATATAGATGAGATGAGGGGGAAAGGACACCAAGAGAAAAATGGTAGGGGTAAACAAAACAAAACAACACAAAACCACTCTTCTTGCAGTTCTGAGAGGCATTTACTAATCTTATCTTCCACAGAAAAATTCTGCTCTGTTTCAGGCACTCCTGAATGTACTTAGCACTGCTCTTGAGCACGCAAAACACTCCTCATGATTGCTTTCGCATCCCAGCAACCCACGGAAGATTTTACACATTTATTACCGAAAATCCTTGAAATCTAATAGATCTTAAGCTGCACACGGGTCCTGAGTGTCCCCCCACAGCTCCCTGCCACCCCCCTCCTGCCTTTTGCTGAGTTAATCCGCAGCTCTGCCGGCTAAGGGGACTTACCAAGGGCTTTTCGGTGGGAGGAAGCAGTTGGGAGCTCGCACACACTGGAATAGCTGCTACCCAGAAATGAAGCAGGAGCTGAGAAGTCTCATTCTTTCAGCAGCTATTCAGGTAGTGCTGCCAGCTTTCTCCAGCTCTCTGCATACACACACGGAGAGGGGGGTGGGGTGGCGGGAGTGGGAAGGGGGGGAGACAGAGAGAGGCACAATAAACTCTGACTATAATTATGAGAGCTCCTTTCTACAAATGGTATCAGCAAGAGATCCCTTCAGCAGCCTTTTCAGCATGATCTCTTCAAAAACAGTCCCTTGCACAAAATTGCATCCTTCCTACACTCTTTCACTGTAAGAAAAAATATAGCCAGCTCTCTCCAAGATATAGTCATTGATGTACCAGAGAGGTTATTGTTGATCAGAGTTTTATTTTTTTCTTTTTTTATGATGAAAGTTTTATTATGAAATCTAGCCTAGTTTGCAATCAAAAAGAGACTTGACTTTGCTCTTTACATGGAACAGTCTCCCAGGAAAGCAGTTTAGATCAATAATTTCATGCATTTAATGACTGTATTTATGAAAGAAAGCATCCAGGCTAAGCGATTCACTAACTGGAAAGGTAACAGTTTAGTAAATACACATCACTGTTTTTCTGTACCTGCATATACTATTAAAGGAAAAATACAATACTACATGTAAATTCACAGAAGGATTTTAATGGAATATTACTGCATTTGGCAAAGGGATCTGAAGGATTTTAAAAAGCTTAATCTTCAAGACAGATGTTTTCTTTATAATTCTTCAGAATCCTATTCTTTAGAATCCTTGTTCTTTTAAGCCTTAAATTTATTTATCCTGTCATTAATTCTGATGTCATCTTTGATAAAAATGAGATAAAATCTGTCCTCTTCCTAAGTAAAAGAGGGAATTGTTCTGCAATATTTCCCTCCATCAATCCATCTCTCTTTCTCCTACATGATCACCCATACACTTACCTACACACATGCACAACACAATAGCAAATGTAACAACTGAGGGGGGTGAAATCATAGATTTCCTTCAATTTACCAGCAGCCTCATTCCCCAGAAATCATTGGCTTTGTCCAGGTCTTGGTACAACTCCAATAACCACAGGGTCATCCGTAAAGCAGATGAAAAAAAGGGTGAAAGAAAAAAAAAAAGCAGGATGTATTAATCTGACTTTGTCCCCATGAGCAACATAGGCAGCACCATGGAGCTAGCTTGGCAGAACCCCATTGTGACAATGACTTTAAGGACTGTTAATTGGTATCACCACTCAGAGGCATGAGGGGACCTTGTAACAAGGATGGAAATGGGGAGAAAAGAAGAGAAAATAATTGACAGAAGCTTATTAAAAAAAAAAAAGCAGTCATGACTGAGAGTTGCCTTATTGATAGTTCTATCTAAAACATATTAGTGCTCTGCAACGCTCCATGAAAGCCTTGTTCAGCTGCTAGTATTTTGCAGGGGATGTTTTCACACACAGCTGCCTGGTTGTCAATCTCCAAAACATGTACTTAATATTTACTTACTTTTAATCAAAGACAAATAATTTTAGGGCCTTGGTAAGTTTATTGGGAAATCACAAAACATGAAGTGAACAGAGAGAAGCTTCTTCTGAGGCTTTGATTTGTCTCAGTAGCAGAAGAAGTGTTGAAAAGATGGAAATTTCTGTCCTCAGTTGCTCCTGCCTCCCTCCTGCTCAGAGTGGATTAGGCAGCGGGTGGTAGATACAACATTGTGTTTAAACTGCAGATCAGTACTGTCTGCCACCTCTTGGTCCTAAAGGAGCCCCAGTGCAGATGGCCACGAAGACATATGGAGTTACTGGAAGGCATAAACAGAGCCAGCCATGACTTCCAAGACCTTGTTTTCCTCGGTATAAAAAGCAGGAATTATTGGTGACCTATAGCCCATACATTGCAACATCCCACAGATTGCTCATTTGCTGTGGAGGTTCATCCTCACAAAATACATCCTTCATCTCCCTATTCATCCTCTGGAGAGGTTATTCAGGAGATTGGCAAGCTATGGTGCTCAAAATGCCAGAGAACTACTCCCAAGGTCAGAGCTTCTTCTGCCAGCACTACTGGGGCTTCCTGTCAGTACCCTCTGTCCCATGACAAACATCCTTACCGCCGGACCTTGAGGGTCTGAGACCCCCTCCCTACACTCCCACACTTGGCAGGTCCATACTCCCACAGCAGGATAGAGCATGGCTTGAGCAAGAGCTGTAGGTATCTGCTGTAGGCACAGCTTCCCCGCCTTGTGAGCTCTACTAGCTGAAGTGGCAGGTTTTGAAAAGCTTGTTTCTAGAAATGACAAGTAGGCAGTCGCAGTGTGTTTGCATCATGAGGGCAACCTGAATAGCTGACATCTGAGATCTTTTTGCATTAAAAACAAATATCCAGCCTTTTAGCTATTCCTCCATCTGGCCTCGCTAAAAAGAAAAGAGGTTTCACAGAGAAGAATGGAAACAGAGTTCAAAGAACAGTTCCTACCTTCAGAAGGATAGGAGGGCTCTGTTCTTAGGGGATTATATTAATTCAGTCAGATCTGTCAGTTGTCACTAGTGAGTACATGCAACTTACACTTTGGTAAAAAGGATTCTTTTTTGCAATGCAAGTAAAGAGTCTGAGAGAACTCTTCCATAAATTAAAGCCATACAACTTGGAAAGAACTAACAAATCATCTGTGACCTGTGAATCTAATTTTATTGTGCAAAGGACTTTTCCTCCAGGGCTCTTTCCCTGATACATGTATCTACTTGCCATTTCTCATTGACATAAACCAGTTTCTGTGGTTTGCTTGTCAATAACTATCCTTAATTTTTAATGAGTAATATTAAAGCCATTGACCTCCAGTAGAAGCAGGTTCTTAAAGAAACGCCTCTCATTTTCTCTGAGATTTGCAACATTTTGCTTGAAGTACACCTCTGGACTAAAATGTGCATTTAATATACTGGAGGATGACGGTGATACAAGAGTTTGTTTTATTTCTTACATGGATTCTGCTCTCCATAAGTATCAACGACAAGTTTTACACACTGGTACCTTGCTTACTGTCTGAAAGTAATAGGATTTACCTGATACAGCATATGATATCCTCTAGCAGCCAATGTGGACTGGGCACTGGTTGGTTCTAGTAAGTCCTAATAACATTTTTTCCTCTTTCTCTTCTTCTTCTAACTCTTCCCATGATTTATTGAGCAGAAGTGTTACACTAAGGAAGGAAGTATTAATGCATGTTTTATAATGATGTCAGAATTATTCCAGTCTCAGTATTACTAAAACAGGAGAATCAATATCAATTTTACAATGAAGAGAAATCTGGATGATCTGATATATGGAAGCACATGAATCATGCATGCATGCAACCTCTGCCTCATGAGTGACACTATACCAGCTTAGATAAAACTGATTTCTGAAGACAGAACTATCCCCTTTCACTCCTTTCTCATAAATTCTAATCATTTTACACTGCAAAGATACAGACACAGCCTGTCTTTCAGACAGTGATTTTTATGTGTGCTAGACTGCCAGAATTAAGCATGTACATCTTAATGTCACAGGTGCAAGACTTTACCCCACTGATTAAAGGAATCAATTCCTTGATTCATAGAAAACTCATGGAAGGGAGGAGTGAAATTTCCATGATAAAACTTATATTATGCTCTCATTTACATCCTGGTAAACCTAACCCCAGTGTTTTGCATAAATACTAACTGTGATCTGCAACACAATATTAATCAAGGTAGTGTTGTTAAATCTAGTATAGCAAGTAAAAAACCCACAAATTCTATCTGACACGTAGAGATTTTGCACCTGTGAATATTGATGTGTGTCTTTTATAAAGTTACATAGAATCAGCAGAAACTTCTGCAATGTCATTACAGAACCCAAACCTCAAGGTCAAGCTGCAAAACCCTTATGGTTTCTAAGCCACTGGAATTTTGAACTCATTACTCTGAGGAGACTGTTTCTCCTTAAGTGGAAGAAGTTGATGGCAAGTGACAATTCTTTGGAATTTTGTATCAGCAATAATGCATTGCTTTTGTTAGCTGAAAAGAAATGTAATTCACAGTAGTGTTTATTAACTTACTAGTATTACATAATGTTTTGTAATCCAGGATGAGCTGGGGAGAAAACTCCTTATAAAACTTTAGTGATTGTTTTTTCTGTGTTTAAAAGAAAACAAAGAAATTAATTTTAATGTACTTCAATAAAATCTGAGCTATTGAGTTGAAATTATGTTCTATTGAAGGGTTTTTTGGGGTGTTCATAGTAAGAAAGGTTCTAGGCAGTTCCATGCAGAAGCTCAGTCTCACTGTCCTATTGTGGAGGGCTTCTATCCCTATGTTTTCTACCCTTGCAGATCAGAAGAGATGAAGTTCAACACTGGATGGGCCCTCAGCATTTGCAAAACTGCTGATGTCTGCTACAAAGACCAAAAGCTGAGTTAGGGCAACCCAACTGGTAGCTCATCAGTAACTTAAAATAACCTTAAACTGCATTTCCACGCTTTTATTTACATTTGGGGAGTTTTAATGACCCTCACTACCTATTGAAACTGAGAAGACAAAAAAGAAGTTTACATAATAATTGCC
Organism: Chaetops frenatus; assembly: GCA_013400775.1. Classification (NCBI taxonomy): domain Eukaryota; kingdom Metazoa; phylum Chordata; class Aves; order Passeriformes; family Picathartidae; genus Chaetops; species Chaetops frenatus. Next base: position 171,533 of record VZTR01013395.1, on the reverse strand, counting down.
ATTGTGTGGCATATTAAAATACCAGAGAAGTAGAAAAGAAGGGCTTTAGGAAAATAATACCAGGGGCAAACTTTTCCTGGTAGGGTGACAGCTAGCAAAACATCTCTGTGAAGCATGCAGAAACAGCAGCACAAAGATGTAAGGTGGGTATAAAAGTGGTCTCTGCTGAGTCCAGCATTTTTCCAGCAAGTTTTTAACTCCCCCTGATCTTGCAGGGAGTCATCATCCAGCGTGGCTTTCTTTACCAATCCCTGCATTTTGAAAGTATTGGAAAACTTCAGTCCTGGCCATTAGAACACATGTACCGGCACTCAGGTTAACTGGTCTGGCTGCAGGTCTGCTTAGACTGCCTCTCCACACACACACCCCCCACCCACCAGGTGCTCTGCCAGTAGCCCCTAAGTAAACTAGAGGAGCTTATTTCCCTCTCCTGATTCTGGGTGGCTGTGGTGGTGGCTAACAAGCACATGTGTGTGCTGCTGCTGTGCTTGATGAAGAAGAATCATGTAAGCATGACAGGAAAAGAAGCCAGCAAAACAGGGATTGTGTACCATCTGCTTCGAAAGAGCTGAAATGTGTCACTGTGCTGATGTCTTCCAGACCTCAATCCCATAACTGTGGGGTAATCCTTAAAGTGTCTGGGATGTGCCTAATAGGGCATGGTTTCATGATACAACTTCAGATTAATTATCAGCTTGCTTCTGTCAAAAGGGAATAATATCTTATTATCCCCTCCCAACTCCTCATCCCAGCTGTTATTTTTGTGGCATACCTCGAGCCAGAGCCAGCTCTCATCTGAGTGCACAACTAGAGGTTCAACAGATTTTAATGACAGAGAATTCACCCAGCATATAAAAGTAGGTGATAAGTCTCCGTGGTAGTGATCAGAATGGGTTTACTCCAAGCAAAACTGAGTGACAGCACAGAACCTGGTAAGGGAGGAGCAGAGGGTGTCAGATTTCCCTTTCAGCAGTAGGGAAATATTAGCTCAGCACAGCTGACCATAAAATCATACAGGAGCATACCTCTGAGGTAGTGTACTGCATTGCAACTCTCTGCAGTCACAGATTCCTGTAGGATTGGTTTTACATTAAACACTCCCCCATGTAGGTTTAGTCAGCAAAGAACAATTTGCTGCACCATCAGAAAATTAAGCACCTCTACAAGAAACCAGATTTGAAACATCCCAGGGCTATTCCTTTAGATTATCAGAGAGAATAGAAAAAATAGACAACCTTCTAATTGTTTTCTTTTGGTTGTTGTTTCCTAGAGAAAGAAAAAACAGGATTTCACTATCAATATGAAGGGATACTGATTAATCCAGCTCTTGTCAAATATAATGGGGTTAACAGCATGAAGAAGGGGGAAAGATAGCACGAAAAAGGAAAATGGACAGAAGTTCTCACTTCAGTCTGAGCATAAAGTTGCATGAAAACAACACGAAGACCTGGATTATGCACAGAGCATTGTGCACCATACCATGAGGTGATTAAACCTAGGAGAGCAGAGAATGTGCAATGTGGGGGTAGGAAGGGTAATTGGCATGTTCATGCTGTGGTTGTACTTGGAGGCAGAGGTTATCACCCACTTGGGCCATGCTGCAGCTTCTTTCCAGGTGCCCACCTTTGGACAGAAAGTAGAGTATGGAGGAAGAGAAGTCCTGCCCTGATGTTGCCTGGATTTGTCCCTGTGCCAAGAAACACAATCATGCTCCCAGACACAGAAGGATGGACATTCAACATGTATATAATCTAGCTGAGGAAATGAGGGTTGAAAACATGAGACAACATAGACAAGATCAGGGTCATATCAAACAACAACTATTCTTTTTAGGCAAAGTACAAATAAATTTCCTATCATTAATCTGACATCCCAGGCTGATTTTCTTGCAGGACAAACATCCAGACTGCTGTCTGCTAATTTTCTGTGACTCCCCACTTCTTTCTCAGGCATATAAAACTTTTCTGGGCCATAACTGCTTAGCTGGATTGCCTCCACGCCCTGGCACACTGCAAGGAGCCTATGGGAGGGAATATGAGGAGGAGGTGAGGGGTAGCTGAGGGAGTCAGGCTTTGTCTCAGTACCACTGGAGCAGTAGTTGCACCTTGCCATGCCTTGGTAAATAGTTGTCACAATGGAAGAGAAGCCTTTGTGTTTGAACCAAGCCTCGTATTGTTAGTTAGGACACAACCAGTGGTGGCACAAGGCAAGGGGGAGAGTATGATCAGCAACCTCCAGAAAAGAAGGTAACAGGAATCAAAATCCTACATTGGCTACCATGGAAGCTGGATTGTCAGATAAAAGTTGAACAGAAGCAGTGGATGCAAAAACTGGGGAAGAAAATGAATGCTAGCTATTTTTATTGTATCCCTGAGGGAGAGAGATGAGAACAAAGAATGCCAAAAGCATAAGAACAGCTGATAAAGGTTTACTCAGCTCAGAAAATCCTATTCTAACATTTCTTATTCTATGAAATATAAATTAAGCCATTAGTACTTGAGGGGGTTTTGATTTCTGAATATGTACAAATCTAAATACATTCTACTTGGTGTCCAAAAACCTTGAAAGCCTGAGAAGACTTGAGATTATCCTAGCTACACAAATGGGGCATTGTAGGATATGTCCTCTTTTATCTCTTACTCTGTCCTGGGTAAAATAGTGTGAAGTTGCTCCTAATATGAAGAGACCATACACTGGACCCAAAATACCTGGAATAGATCTTTAGCTAAAAATGTTAGAAATGGAATTAGTGTGGTTTACACCAGCAAAACACCTATGAATTTGAGACAATTGTAACAGAGGAAAAACATACTGCTAAATCAGTTTGCTTCTCTTTTTTTCAGTTAATTCCCTCAACACTGCCTGTGCATGCTCTAGGCATTTTTGCAAAGATTGGGTTTAAATTTGCCATGTTGCTATGCACTTAACTATGGGTTTATATTTTAGCTCAAAGAATTCACAGGTAGGGTTGTTGTTTTTGCCAGATATGGGTCTACGGAGGAATAAAAGGCATAGAAAGATCAGATAATAAGAGAAATTAGAAAGCAATGATAAATCCTCAGAAATATAGTTGAATATGTTGAAATTTTTAAATATATTTTATGCTTGATTCTTTTCTCCTTCTTTCCTATATAAACCCACAGTACTGAAGAAGTAATACCCTGTGGTATAAGAAAGAATATGGCTGGGTTTCCTGGGTGCTCAGCACTTCCAGAGGTGCAACAAGACTTAAAGATTTCAGAAAGCAAAATTCGAATTCCAGAGTCTAAATATTCTGCTTATCATTTTTCACAATAAGCCCACTGAGGAAAGACATGGCAGAATTTTTCTTCAGGATAAGCAACCACACAGGAAAAGGGAAAATGCCTGCCAGCAGCAGCCTATATGGTATGGATGGGTCTATACTGCCAATTGTGCTGCACAAGGATGCTCTGGTCGAGACCTGTAGTGTTGCACAGAATCTGCTGCAGTAGATCTGACAGGGAAGGTTGGTATCCATGCACGTCTTCCTTGAGAATATCGGTCTCAAGGGGCAGGATATTATGATGATTGGGGTAATCCAACTGCATGCAATTTATGAATTCTGCCTGTCATGTGGAAGTTGTTGCTTTGAGAAGGTTACTTCTGTAGGGGTTGGACTCCTCTGCTGGCAGCATGACCAGCAAGAAAAGAGAGGTAGCCTTCAAAATTTGAGCATGACAAATCATGAGACAGTCGGAAGCCTGGGAAGACTAGCTGGCTTTAAACAGCACTGCCAGCAAATTCATTTTCCCATGGTACTGGCTGTGTGTGTGCATGTGTGTTATCCACTCCAGAATTTAAGTGCCCCTAAAGATGTACCCAAAAGACTGAGCTTGCCCAGGAGCTGAAGGTAACATTGAACTTGAAGATGACCATGAGAAAGGGCTATGCTTGCCTAGGGCAGGGAACTCACATGATGCAGAATTTCACTTAGCTAGAGAAGTAACCAAAAACCAGTCTGTGGCTAGGAGTGGGAAGCAGGGAAACAAAAGTGCCATAGGAAATGAAAAAGCAGTGAACAAGTTATGGGAAACCTAAGACACTACAATCTTAGCAAATTAGGATTCAGTGTAGTAGTATGGAAAGTGTCCATGTAGGAAGTTAGCCTCTTAAGCCCGTGGCATTTCCACATTTTCCCTATATGTACCAGCCAAAATGAGTCTTGATGTTGATGGAGAATTTGAATGGCACCAAGACCAAACAACCTGCATGTTGCTCTAATGTCAGCAGTGGCTAAAGTGTGGAGGTCTTGCTGAAAAGAAGAGTGTAGAATTGGGTGCTGCAGCCCGAGGGGAGGCAGCTCTCAAAGGACATCAAGGCATCTCTAAACTGGGATGTACAGTTCTGCCATCACTGACCAAACTTTTCTTGTACACCCTGCAAGGAAAAAAGTAGTCTGCTGTTAACAATGACCATGAGGATTTCCAATGACTAGTCTTTATACTCTGGAGTCAGAGACAAGTTGTTGGCAAAACTGCTGTAATCACTCTGTAACAGATCTTTCCGGGTCAAAACATTAACTTGGTCATGAGATTAGGTATTATTTATCAGATGGTATAACATGTTACTCTCTAATCACCTGTTTAAAGAGATCAAAATCCAGTGTTATAAAATAATTTTATCTTGAACTTAGTAAGTCTTTATTAGATTCTGTATTTGCAAAAATAATTTTCTCAACACAGAATGCATCTTGACCGTATTTCTCCAGTGTTTATTGCTCAATGGAGTAATTGAATGCGTTTCAAAAGAAAGTAGGTAAAGAGATTTTGAAGAAAGGAAGAACAAAAAAAGCAAGACCTAACAGCTATTAATTATTTCATCCTTATGTATGTAACACACCAGTTTTAGATGCACTTACTTGTAAAGTTATTATACAGTTGTTATGGAAGAATCAAGCTGTTCATCAAGCCAATGCAAGGCATTTTAAGCAGTACTAAGTGTAAACCCAAAAGAATTAATATTTTTGTAATAAGGGTTTTTTTTTGGTTTTTGCTTGTATTTTCATCCCAGGAGAAAATCCAAATAAAAACCAGAGGCCTGTTCTTGCCAGCTTTTGCTCAGCTAAACCACCCCATCAGTTTCAACAGAATAGTGGGAATGTTGGAGGATTATCCATGTGAGCAAAACTTTAGGAGTATCAGCTACCGTGACTGTTTGCAATGCTGTGTTCAGTGCACTGTTGGTTATATAACAAAAATTGTTTGATTTGAAGACATACTGAGTCATTTTCAGTTTTATTATTATGTGTTTTTTACCTTAAGCAGCTTTTCTTTGCTAGCTTGTGTGCAATATAAGCATCAACACTGTTTAGCAATCTGCACCCAACACGAACATGATCTCAATTTCCAAGTGAGAAAGGTGATCAAGGATTTGGCTCTGGTTATTACATCACAATGAATTAATAGGTAGATTCACTTTTAGGGATTGCCATTTTTTTAACGTTTTGTGGAACGTCAAGGTATTACTTGGAAGCATTTGACTAAAATTGTGTGAGAGGAGATCTTTCAGAGGTAAAATCAGGTTTCCTGAACAGTTTTAATAATAAATAAGTTAGTAATAACAAGAGACATCCAGACCTGTTCAGAACCTGTGATGAAATAGAGGTAGAACTCATGACATTCTGTTCTTTATTGTCCAGATATGAAGGCTGGCCCACCAACAACACACTCCAAAGTTTTGGTCACAGAAGAACAGAATGGGAAAGGTCTGAATGGACCTCCCTGCTCAAGAACATCTAGAGAACATTGCACAGGAGTTGCATCCAGATTGTCCTTAAATATCTCCAGTGAGGGAGGCTTCACAGCCTCTCTGGCAACCTCTTCCAGTGCTCAATCACTTGAACAGTAAAAAAGCTTTTCTTTATGTTCAGATGGAACTTCCTGTGCATAAGTTTCTGTCCATTGCCACTTGCCTTTCTGTTTGGCACCACCAATAAGAGCCTGGCTCCATCCTTTTGACACCCTACTTCCAGATACTCAGTCTTGGAAATTATCATTGCAGTGCAGGACATGAGAAAAGTCTAGCCCTTACTTATAAAAATTCCAGTTGAATATTAATGGTGACATTTCCCAATCAAGTCAATAGTTTGTCCTTTTTTGTTTATTCCTAAGGGCCTCAGAATGAGGTTAGAGTAAGGTTAGAAAAACCAAGGGAGGTTATTTCCACCTTCAATAGCTTTACTGAAGTCACACAATAAAAATACCTTTCCTTTCTGAGAAATTGTAACTAATTCATATCACTAAGACACTATGTCTCGACAAAGAGCCAGCACACAATTGATAGTAATTATCATCATAATCATGTTTACAATAGTGACAGATTGCAGATTAATTAGACAACTTAGAGATGGAAGAGAGAACCAAAAAAACATATGCAAACCATGTTTAGTGTGGCTACAGCAATTTTTTCTTGGGTGTTCATTAATTTCACTTAGGTGTCATCTGCATTGTGTTTTTTGAAAGAGGGCTTGAGGCCACTCCTATAGAAAACACTGCATGTAAGAAGGATGAAATGGCAGGAGAAAGACAGGGTAGTCACCACTAGTCACACATAAAGATCCCAGATCACACATCAGAACGCCTCCGATGGTGAAAGAAACCTGTGTTCAGGCACCTGAATCTCACACCTTCAGTGTTCTAGACTCAAGAAAACACTTTTAGAAAGGCAAATACCTTTTTACAATGAAATCACTCCCCAGGTTAATGGCGGAGACATTTAGTGGCTACCCATCCTCAGCCTTGTACCATCTAAGCGCACCAGGTGGTAGGTCTCTGTTCAGAGATAGGATGAGTCCAGATGACCTATGAAACCACCACATGATATGCAGTTGTTCACAAGAGGTAATAGCTCACTCAGCTATCCTCACCCTTCAGCACAACACCAGCTGAAAGGAAAGGATCCATCCCATTCATTAACATGAGAGTGTCACATATGTACCTGAGTTTCATCTGCCGTTAACCCCTTTAATTCAAAGCTTTTTTCACAGTACGTGTTAAATTCCCATAGAAATATTTCCATCCATCTTGGATTTTGCCTTTAGCACACTTAACTTATGGGTCTGTAATAATCTGACACACTCTTTTTAACTCTGAGGAAAATCTTTCTTTTTGACTACAGCAACACGGATTGATTCTGTGCTTACAGATGGATTTTGTTTTATGGGCTTTTTTTCACTCATGCTTCAGAAACACATTGGTTGGTTCTATTCCCATAACTGAAATAAACTGGTGGCACAGGAGAAAACTGCCACATTTGCTGAAATGCCACAGACAAATTGCTATTCCTTTAGCTAACCTTATTTTTTTTATTTCCCAAGAAATGTTCTACAGTTCTAAAGAGAACAATTTCAAAGAAACGAAACACTCTGCCTTTATAAAGAAAAATGAGATAAAATGGGGGTGGGGAGAGAGTAGAAATATTTCTGGTTATTCTGAAAGTTTTTATTCTTTCCCAGTAAAACATTTTTAAAGGAGTATGCAAAGTTCAGGGCCCTTGGGTTTTTCTAAAAGAAGTGCAGACTTAACTCATTGTTCAGGTGAGTGGTCCAGAGAGGTCAGTAGGCCCATTCCAATGAGTGATGGCATTGAGCGAATTCTTGTAAGACGTAAAATAAAAATGCCAATTCTTTAAGTTGCCTCATGCTGGCAGGTGCCCCTGTGTCTGCTGGGTCTTTAAGAATGGGCACAGGATTCCATTCAGGCACTGACATTTTGGGTAAATAGGCTATTTTTAAAATGCTGTAGCATACTGGCTGTGCTTTGAGATATGTTTATATGAATGAGGTAAGGAATGGGAAGGCTGAGTGTACACACAAGCCAAAGAAAGACAGTAGCTGTCTAACTTGAGCCCTGTTCGTCTGGGGAAAAAGTCCTTATACTTTTGCTCTTTTCACTTAAATTGCTTTGCCATTATCTGTATCTCTAATTTTCTTGCAGACTTTCCCTGGGAACAGAGAAAGGAATGGACATATTAGAGGGATCAGACAGCTGTGAGTACAGAATCTATTGTGCTGTTAGAGTCAAATTATTGCGGGTCTGGTCCTGGGGCATGCCCAGAATGCACAGCCCTTACTAAATTCAGGATAAGCAGCCCTCAGCACCTGACAGATACAGGTTATGGCAAAATAACGAGTCATCCAAGCTGTTGTTAACATTGACAGAATTTTTAGACCTAAATCCATAACAGATTTAACCTCCTAAATGCATGATTCCCAAATCACTTTGACACTTGTGTTTCCCAACAGATATTTATATTAATCCATAAGTCTACATGTCCACCACTGCACACAGAACTATTGATGATCTGTTTGGTTCTTTCTACAATATCTTGACTTTGGAGTAAAATTTTCCCCTAATACAAGCTCATCAAGCCAATAGATGTTTTCACAAATGTAGAATCTACACAATAAGGATAAGACTTGGTATTAGAAAGCTGGAATGAAGTTCCTAATGAAGCTGAAAAACTTGTAATTAAACTGTTAAACAGCCTATTTTGACCAGTATTCAGGTGTACTTCAGGTCCAGTTTTGTGAGTGGTGAAGGGTCTTCTCACCTTTTTAAAATATTTGATGTCCTCATTGGAACAACAATACCAATTATAACCCAGAAACTTCTAAGGTTTGAGGATTACCTAAGTTTGGTTCCATGGTTGGTGAGTTCTGGAGGCAAAGAGCAATACTAATGCGATAATACAATGCTTGTGATATTAACATAATAGATTATTCCAAGTATGGGTAAATTAGTTTTTTCTGCATGTTTCTGGTGGTCAATTTAAAATTAATGGACCAGTGTATTATGTTGAAAAATTCACCTGAAGGAGTCAAATGCCCAGAATGGTAATGGAATGATTAAACAGATTGAAGGAAACAAGGACAGATACCAGTAATAGCAAAAATGGGTTTTCTGGAATGGCAAGGCAAAAAAAAACCACTGTGAGGGTAAAAGCTCTAGTTCTGGTTGTACATACGTGTATGACAGAACCTACTTTTCATTTTCAGAGTTACCAACAGGAAAAATGCTCTAAACATGAGGTATAACTGTGTGTAGGCAGATTTATGTTTTAGCCAGCCCTTTAAAAATGCTGACAGGTGTTGGAGATGCAACTGACATTGAAGGTGTCTATGTATAAAGGTGTCAAGGCTTGTTTTATCAGCAGATGGGCAACTAAACAGTGTTGAGCCTTGAAGGCAATGCTGTCTTCAGGTACTAAAGAGGAATTTGTCTTAGCTTGATTTATGAGGAGTAGTGAATTATGGTATGTGGTCAGTGTGGATCTCAAACTAAAAGGAGTCTTTTCTCCTTGTAGGAATCACTCCTGCTAATTTTCAAACCAAGATACCAGTCCTAGAGATTTTTTGGTTTCTTCGTCTTTCTTCCTCCTATCAGTTACTGTAATGTGAGGTTCATTTCCTCTGACTTTTACCCTTTTTTCTGGATTTTATAGTTGGCAGCAGAAGTAAACTAATACTTACTAATTTTTTGAGATAAATTCAGCAAAATTTTTATTGTTTCAAATTGCACCTCTCACACTCTTTTCTTACTATTCTTTTTACATCTATAAGTTCACTTTTTTCCTCTTCTTTCCCATGTTTTTTTGTTCTCCTCCCCTTCTTTGTTGTACAGTCCTTGCCCAAGTTCCCATACCCTGAATCTTCTCTGTTTTCATTCCTAGATGTCTCTCTACCCCTCCTGCTTTTCCCAATTCCCTTACCCTCTTAAATTCTCTTTTCACAACCTTTGCCTGTTTACAGCTGCCAAAGTATGAGGGGAAAGTGGTGCTTCACTGGTTGCTCTTCAGGTTCTCACACAGTCAGCCATGGATTCTCCAGGGTCACCACGGTTTTGTCTGCTGGGAATAGCAGAGAAGCAGAGAGACACATCCCACCAGAGCAGCACATCAATATTTATTCATACAGAAAAGTACTGTCTGGGAATGGATGCCAGAGAGCCGTTCTTCCAGTGGTTGGCTACTAATAATGAATGATGGTCACTTTTAGTTCTGGAGTGAAGGATGTTTTGAAGGATACATTTTCCTTTACCACCCTTTTTCTCATGGTGTCGACTTCACTGGGTCATGGTGGTGATAAGCCAAAAGTTTGGCTATCTAAACTTGAAGATTGTCCTCCTGTCATTATCATTAAAGAAAAATATACCATGTTAAGGTCTTTTCTGGTTGATTTTTTTTCTAAAGATTACTTCAAATTACTTCATTGAGTTTTAAGATAGCATTGATTTGAGCAAGTAAACAGATGCAGAAATATTAGTGAATGTGTAATTAGTGTGCTTTTCCCTTTTCAAGACTGACTTAAGATACTTCAGTGAGAGAAATTTCTTCCATTGATAACCAAACACTGCCTTAGAGAGTATGGTCTCTTATGATACTTATCCCATCCTACTTAAATAGAGTTTGGGGATTTTTAATGCAATTCATTTCACAGCAGATGCATTGTTATGGCTGAATACAGACTTATACCCAAAGCAGGGCATTTTCTGGTCAAATTTGCAAAGCTGTGACAAATATTTCCCTGAATCACTTAATTAGACCCCATCTGTGAAACCTTTATAAATGCAATTGCTTTCTAACATTGCTTTCTCTTTTTCCACTCCTGTCTCTGACTGAATTTTGTGTATCAGTTTGTTTGTAGATAAAAAAGTAAGGTCTTACCATCACTTGAAATGAAATAGATCAATTTATCCTTCACTATTTTAATTATGTCACAGTAATCACTTTGCCCCACTGGCCGTCTCCACCTTAGTTCCCAGGATGAGCTGTAATTTGGTTTCCTTGCCAACTGAGATCTTCATTCATCTCATGAGGTTACCCTAAGCACTGTCTGCAGGAGGATTGTTGTATTGCTTTTGTCTGCAGGCTGGACTGAAACAGCAACTGTCTGTAGTATTCACCTAGGGCACTCTTAAGGGTGAAAATGAGAGTTCAAGTTAATGGGAGGAGAAACCTCCCTAAAACTCACAGTTTCACAGCAAAATATCATGTCATTTACAATGAGGGGAGTAGTTATGGAGTGACAGTGAAATTTATCAGGAGTATGTGGAATAGACCATTAACCAGTGCAATTAATTGTGGATAATAGACTTGCCAGTTAAAATTTGACATTGACACAGAATTTATGTACACACATACATCTGAAGTGAAAGGTCATAAAAACCTTCTCCTTGCCTCAGTTGCCCATCTGGTAAAATCAATAAATATTTAAATGTATGCTCCTGTCCATAAATGAGGATGCTTTGAGCACATAAAGGGTTGCCTTGGATATGTAAAAGCTCTGTATTTATTTTCAGTATTTCCCCTTGAGTTACTGATTTCCCCTTTTTATCATTTCTGTAGTGTTTTCATTTCTTCCCCAAGTACCTCAGTTTGAAATGTTTTCAATAGTTCCTTGCAATATCATTTCCACAGCATGTATTATTTATTTAGATGTTCCTAATAGTACGATATTTCAACTGTCAAGAAACCTGATGTCTAGACTTTTTCACTTCTTTGGTTTGAATGACAAATAAGTTACACCTTCTGGGCATATTTCTTAATGATAAATAGTAAATATTTCCCTAGCATTGTAGACCTAACACAGAGGAAGAACTAAGATTTCTGAAGGAACAAATTCTTTCTAAGTTGTACAAACGGTGTCATGTCAATATTTTTCAGGTCTGCAATTCAAGAATTTCTAGTTTCAAAGTAATAGGGGTGTATGAATTACTCCTCAAAAGCAAATTTTGAAAGTCTCGAACTTTACTGGGAAGCACTTAAATTTCCATTTCCTGTTGTCCTTCAGAACAATGACTTTCAGTGATTCTTGTCCTGTGAAGAGCCCAGCGAAATCAAAATTAAATGTCCCACAAACTTCTGTAGAGTCAAGTCTTATCTGAAATTGTAAATGAATCAATCAAATAAAAATATGGAAAGATCTGTTCCATTTTCATGGAAGAAATTTTTGTAGGTCTAATCTTTCTGTTATAGTCTACCACTGTTGCAGAAGACCTTAACCTTTACAGCAACCAAAGCAATCATCCTGTCTGAGTTGTTCATGTAAGTAGTATCTGTTTTGTCTTTAAACCTGCATTTTTTATTTTAATTCTGTAAACATAAGTAACATCAAGGCTTCTCACTGGCAACATATCTCCTGCTAATCATTGTCTACAGACCACTGTGTTCTGGATTCCCATTCCAAATTAAGTGCACAAGTACCCTGGAGAAAGAACAATATAGTACCAAACTAGAGTTCTTACTTCAACTATATTTCGAAATGTTCAATATGACTCTTGGAAAAACTGTTACAGGACAAACTGCAAACACATCACATTGCTCCTTATTTGTTTCCAAAGAAGTTGACTTCTCCAGGGTGTAGTATAAATGTCCTGTCTTGACTTGGGATCTAAAGGAACTCATCTAATCAAGAGGTCATGGAAACTCCAAACTGAGCAAGCCAGAGAATCCACTCTTCAGAGGCTCTTAATTTATTGTACAATAAAAGAAAACAAGAGAGTCCTGTTATGAATGACACAGTTGAAAGTGTTCAATAGTTCTCCTGGGAATTTTACTTAAGCTTGTCTAGACATAAACACTATATTCCAGGATGATTTTCTTGCTGTAAAAATACCAGAGAAGTTCAATGCAAAACTTATCTGCTGACATAATAAAAGATCAGAGAATTATTGCACTGTACCATAGCTCATTCCAATTAAATTGACTCAGATTTTTAAAGTTCTCTTGACAGATTGTGCCAGCTCTTATTCCTTGTCATCATTTAAGTATAGATACTCAATAAATGTATCTTCCTTCATAAGAAATAACACCAAGAGTTTATTACTTTTCTTGAAATGGCAATTTTCTCTCTCAAAATTTCCATTTAAGGTGGAAGGCTAAATTATAGATATATATCTCAGGCTGTGTTACCTACTACAAGCCTGCATAATTACATTGTGACTCTTCTGGAATCTCTTTTTAGAAATTGATGCATTTATGCTTAGATCACAAGGAATCTGGCAAAAAAAAAATAGATCTACTTATGATTTTGAACATACGTATGAAATTATGACTTTATACATATGCATGCCTATACCTATGTATATATAGAGAGAGAGAGAGAAAGAAAATTCAAAGAAAATTCTGTTTATTTTTGTTTGTATTGCATGTTTATATGCCTATTGTATGTAGAGATAGAAATGGGATTTGGATGACTAGAATTTAAAATAGCAAATATGACATTTGAATATTTGCTATGTTAGCAGATGTGCTTTCTCTTGTTTGTATTATGTGTTATCTGTGTCAATGTTTCAATGAAAAAAATATGAAAAACAAACAAACAAACAAAAAGACCTCAGCCTGGTTAGAAAGTGGTACTGGACAGTGGATAAAGTTTAAAGACATACACTTCATTGTGGCACACACTTCATTGCTGTAAGTGAAAATAAAAAATTGCCAGCAACATCCGGATCTGAAACTATAGTGATGTAAGCAGTGCTTCTTCAGATTTTCAATGCCACCTTAGAGAATATGCATGAATGAAATAAATCAGATGTTGGACAAAAATTATAGGAACTCTTTCCCGGAAGCTGAAATGAGTCGGTCTTTTGTTTCCTGCAATAATATAGAATGTTAGGTAAGACACGTAAATAAATTGCAGCAGAAAACCTTGTATGGGCATTCTAGAAATTATACGTAGGTGACAAGAATATGCCATCTTGTCAGCCAATACAGTTTGGTCACTTGGGAACTGTGATTTAAGTTGCAGAGAGATGAGGGAATTGACATTAGTTATTTTTTAAGGCAAAACTGTAGTTTACATATTTCTCCAAGACAGTAATTTTTTTTCAGTACCCTTTTCCTCCAAAGGTTTTGATTGCAGCAAAAATGTCTTTTCCCCCCATTTTCCCATAGCTCTTATGACTGAAGGAAGTATGACAAACTAGCGCTCCTGTAATGATTTGTCTTGATGCTTTCTACATAATCTTTCTACCCAACTTTTTGAAATTGCCTTAAAATCCAATAAAACTAACCCCTACTTACTGACTAGATCTTAAAAGACAAATATGTAAAACAATGTTAGAATACTTGCTGCTTCTATGGATGTCCTGGTTTGAAGGACAGGTGTCTGCTAAGGAAGGCAGGGGACCTCCCTTGGAATGGAAAAAATGTAAACCCTTTCCCTCCGAATTATCGTAATTCTGAAATTAAGGGGCTCACAGGCAAAGATATGGGAAATGGAATAACAGTTCTTTACTAGTATTTATAATAAAACAAACAACAGCTACTATGGCACTAACAACAAACAGAAACAGGAACCCAGTGCGAGCCTGCTGGCTCACAGGCACCTTTGGTGCAGTGACAGTCAAAGCCCGCGGGGGGCGCTGGTGCCGTGAGCTCGGGGAGCACGTGGCGATGGTGTGGTGGATCCCACCCACACAGCCGGGAGGGGAGGGATGGGAAAAAAAAAAGTTTTACTTTCACAAACCCCCTTGAGCAGTGGATCTCGGTGTCCTGGCGAGGCTCTCGGGAAAGGAAGGCAGCAGGCTGGGACGGTACGGTGTCTCGGTAGGCAGGGGGTGCAGAGGCTGCAGCGCCGTGAAACCCAGAGCAGCTCCGGAGCAGCAGCGGGGACGGGGCAGCGGCAGCCCAGCCTCCAGCAGAGCAGGGAGAGGCGAGCTCAGGGATCCCGGGCACCCACACAGATGGTGACAGGTCCTGGTTCCGGGCAGAGACTCTCTGCAGCAGAAGAAACAGCTCTGCCCCGAGGTCCAGCAGCAGCTCCCAAACTTTCTCCCTCGCAGCCCAGAGCGAGACTGCCAGTCCTCTCCTCCAGCCAAACCTTTTGCCGGCCCCAAACTCCAAGGTACCCCCACCCTGCAGAGAGAAAAAGACTCTCCCAGCTTCACAATATCTGCTTCCCTCAGCTCAATCACTTCTTTTGTTCCCCTTAAGTACCCGGCCATTATGGTCCCTTAGCAACTAATGGGCAAAAAATTCCACAGGTGAAGAGAAACAAAAGGGAGGAACACCCAAACCCCAACAATGGGACTCAGTGAAGAGAATACAAATTTCATTTTTCAGGTCCTGATTTCAAAATTATGATAAGTAAAATCATTGCTGCAGATCCCAAACTGTCGGCCTGTGAAATAGGAGCTATGAACTGGGTAGCACTATGTATGTGTATGCATTTGTGTATGCACAACTACTAATTGCTAAATTTGGAGTCTTTATGTTCACAAATAATCTTTTTAGGTTGAGCTGAAAAAACACAGTAATTCTTGTGGGACTAACTTTGAGTGAAGTATTACAAATATATTCTGTTGCATTTCTTTCTGCTATCTCATGCCAATTCCTACCATATTTATAAAAATAGCTTTTGAAGTCATTGCAGGAATAAAGGCTAAATCAAACTGTACATTAATTTTTAAGAAAGGAGAGGCCTTTTTTTACCTTTCATTGTCCCAGTCAGGCAGCAACCCTCTTTTGCCTGCAGCCTAAACTATCTAGGCACACTCAAGACCCATTGCAGAAAAGTGCTGCTCTCTGACACTGTCTGCTTTGAGCTTCTCCTTACTGTGGTGGTCTATATGTGGACACATTAAAGATTTCTCTTCTTTTGATATGTGAGCATTGCCTTGGGATGTGCTGGTCACATCATTTTTCTCAGTAGATAATGATTTCCCATCTTCTGCCTTGTTCCAAGTTGGGATTTGTAGGGAAGGGAAAGGTTTGTCCTATTGCCTTTAAAACATAGTTTTCTGGGGCTTGTGATGTATCTTTCATCAAAAGCGAAATATGACAAACCGATTGAATATCATCTAAAATCTCTCTCCTGTCTTTCAAGGACCTCCAACTCACACAGCCTCTCTTCATGTGAAATGCATCTGCTGTTTTCAAGCTCATTTTCAGCACTCTTTTGACACTTATTTTTCTGCAATCTTTCTATTCCATCATGAAATAATTCTTTATCATTTGCAGGAGACTGTGAAAATGACTACTCAAGTGTTAGGATCTTCCAGATAGCCAAAATCTTACAGTAATTCAAGACATAATTCATGGTAGTACTGGAGGGAACAAGAAAGCAGCTGTTCACAGCAGAAGTCCCTAGTGACTCTGGCAACCTGAGTCAATTCACTTCCTCCAAGGCATATGTGTGAAATTTGGTGCAATGACAAGGGGTTACCAGACCCTGCAAGCCCAAGCACACCCCAGCATGAGAGACATGCTAAAGTACTTTCCTACAACCACCCCAAAGAAATTGTCATGACCACCTGCCCAGCATCATGGGAGCTCTATGACACTATCAAGTAATTCTCCTTGTCAAGCTATGAACGTTTTAAACTGACATTTAAGTTGCATTCAGGAACAATTTCTCCCATCTCTAATCCAGACAGGGTTTTGAAAAGGTGTCTGTTGGAGATGCCTGCACTGACCTCCTGTAAAAGTCAAACCCATTCTGCCCGGTAGTACTTTTCGTAGAAAAGGGAGAAGAAGCACAAGCCTGCAAAGGAGGACATTTTGGCTGAAATGCAGCCAAGAGATTTCAGGGAATCTCTTGTAAACTGTAAACTACCCCAGAGCGAGCACACTATTTGCCCCTGACTAGGATTAACCTGGCTTCACTTAGACAGGCTCTGGAGTGCAAATGGTAATAAATGTCCCTAGAAGCCTAAAAGGGTACTTAAAGAATGAGAAAAGGAGAACTGCCATACTGGATTCCCTAATTACTGCAACCTTCAATTATTTTACCTCTCATCTCTCAGTTGCATTAGTCAACCAATTTATTGGGAAAAATGTTGGGTGGCAGAGAGGTCTAGTCAGCACCCTTATTGTTTATTGTTGTGACTCTGTTACTGCTTTTTCTTATGAGTGCAGGACAAAAATGGCAAGGAACTATTTGCCTTCTTGTTCCTAGAAAAGTTTCTTTTCTTCAGTCTGCATATTTTGCAACCACAGAGGGGAGAAGTAGAGCCTACGTCTCTGATCTCTTCTATAGCAGTACAGTAACCATACCTCATGTTTTCCTGCTGAGAAAATATGCTGCTGTTCTTCATGGAAAGACCAAAGATTTTTATGTCTTGACTTTGAACTGTGCACATCAATTCCAGCTCATGGCTTCAATAGCTACATCAGCTAGGAGCCTTTGAAAATGGTCAGCTGGAGGTAGCAGATATTCTGAGGTTCAATCAGACAGGAGCCAATCACAGGCATTTTGGGTCTTTAAAGTCAGTGTGACTTCCTCAGTCTATGCCGTGCCACTAAACCATTTCATTTATGAATTAGACATAGATGATCCTGCCCAGCTCCACACTATCTATGCTTTTAGTCCACTGAGAAATCAGGTGTCTCACATGAAACTAGAAGCTGACTTGTAGAGAGACACTATGGTGCAATGTCAGTGCTGCCACTTAATTCTGACCAAATTATGCCTTTTGAAAAGAGAACAGAAACAATTTATCTAGCAAAAATCAAGTTCTTCACAGAAGACTCGTTTGTCTACATTCCCATTTTTATGTCAATGATTTGATAATCGGTCTTTTTGTTATGAAACACTTTCTCATGCAAAAATGTACTATCAATCATTTCTGTTTCCATTGCACACTGACATTTATTGGTACCTTTTATATGCAGTTTCCATGAATAGTGTTATAGCCAGATGAAGGGAAGAGCTGACTTGAACTTCTAGCTCACTAATTCTTCACAGATTAGTGCTGTCAGCACTGACGGATGAAGGGAGAGATCTATCACAATGGATGTGAGGGGTTTCACTCCTGCTTTGTAAATCATGCAGGAAATCCCAGTGTAAACTAAGCCTCTGCCTCTCACAAAAGTTGAAACATCACAAGCAGAGCAGTAACCCCCCAGTTAAATTGGCTTTTTGTTGCTGCTGATCAAATTTCATATAATCCTTCCCACTTGTTTTGTCTAGTGCTGCATTAGTGATGAAAGGCCTTCAGATTTATTAAAAGAGTATAAAAGCAGAACAGAACAAATTAAAACAGCCCAGAAACCCATGAGCAGGGAAAAGTGCATAATGCCATTCTGTGTGATCCTGTTGGTGATCACAATTCCCATGGAAGTCATGTGGGTGCAGAGCTATGCAACAATCTCTGGGAGTAATCCCCTTTTTTTTCAGCTGGATACCAACAGACTGAGCAGTGTTATAATATACTTTAAATTACAATTCCCAGGAATAATTATCTTTTTTCTTCCTCACTAAAGTAAAAGCAAAAGTTCAATTTCATTTCTTTGATATAGGGACAAAAACTACTGGAGCACTCATTAGTGATCTGCAGAGTGGGAATGTGTAAATTTTTTTTTTCCTTTTAAGGTAATTGTTCCCTCTTAACTCCTGTGGTTGCAGACCCACCTTCTTACAGGTTTTTCCCCTTGGTATTACTTCAGGGTGGACCCCTTACCTTAGGCAGGGACACAGAGGTCCAGCCTTTAAATGAAAGCTGGCAGATGTATTTTTGAGACTCCCTCCCACAGATTTGTAAGTTTTACCTGATATAGGATGTAGATTCCTCTTCTGAGAGTTATTCTTGTTCTCACCCCTGAGACCGTAATGCAGTCACCTACAATGACGCATCTGGGTCAGCAGAGTTCCAGGAACAATTTTTCATTAAAAAAATAATATCGATATATTAAAAAATACCCATGAATTCTCTTCACCCATTAAAGGAAATCACAAGGACTCTCATTCAATAGATCCTAACCACTGCCAGACACATCCCAATTTTGCTTTAAAGAAACTATCAAATGCTGATTGTTGGCATTTATGTACTGTAGTTTCAGTAATTTCTAGTGAAATTGGTAGAAGAAGGCAAAGAAAAGGTAACAGAAAGATCTTGATTATTTAAGCCAGACGGGGTAGGTTTGGAGGAGAGAAAATTTCCTCTGTGAATAATATCTGGGTAAATAAGGGAACAAAGATCACTGAATTAGTTTCCCCTTGGGAAGAAGAAGATCTCTTTAAGCACAATAACTGGCTCTGAATAAATTTATACTGGAAATAGTACATCTCCTACCACTAGGTCAGTGCTGTTCTAGAACAAGCTTCCAGCTAGAGCTGAAGGAGTAAATGAGACAAGTAATTCATGGGGAAAAGCCAGATGATTACTTTATGAAGGTATCATCTACTGCATGGCCAGTGATGACTCAGTGTTGACATTAGAGTCCTTTCAGTCCCATGTCCTTAGGAGGAGTACCCTAAGATGGGAGCTATTTCCACCCAAAAGGATATTTAATATTTAGTACTTTTGGGCCAGAACCTTCAATACAAAAGTGCAAATGTTAAGTTTAAAACTCTTAGGTTACAATACAACAGGAGGTGTGCTGCATTTTCTCTTAACAAACCTAACTTTGTGAAAGAGAATTATTACTGCTTTTGATCGAATCCCTCTTTGTCTGAGGATGTATGACTGAAAAAAAATCTATATTAAAGGTTATTAGAGCTTTATTATTGTCCTAAAAGAAGTCTGAAAAGGAGACAATGAGAGAAGTAACATCTAAGTTCTCTCATTTTTAGTAGTTGTCTCCCTTTACAACCGTCCTCAATGACATTTTGAGTATTTCTGGCTTAGGCTTCTCCTAATTGCCCCTTGAAAATTCGAGGACATGGAGGCTGCATTAATTTTTAAAATACAGTGAGTCCTGTATTGTGTGCTTGTAGTTCATGCTGCAAAGAGGGAAAGGAGAAGGAAATTTCAGAGTGTCTTATGACTCTTTGCACTATCATGTCTTTCTTGATGATCCATTGATATGGTTTGCTACTTGTTGAATGGTTTATTAAATGCCTTTCACTCTGTGTTATGTAGGCACATCACTCATTACAGACACTTCAGGTGCCATCAGCTCTGCAAAGAGGGTCTGAGTAATGAAGACCCTTCCTCTGGTGTGAATGCAGAGAAAGGGAAATCATCATTGGGTCCCTTTTTTCCAGCAAGAGGTTGGCTCTTGACTTGCTTGTCATCATGGTTACTGACAGCCTTTAGACAAGAAGCTTATTACTTAGCTTTGTCTTGCAATATGGGTTTCTATGGCTGTGGTTAAACTGTGGGGCAAAAAGTTGTCTGGGCATAATGAGATCTGTCCCAATGTCACTGTCAGCCTCTCATAAAGAGACTTAATCACAGACTCACTGTAGTGAGTTAGGTTTGAAACCAGGCAGAAACAACAATTAATGTCATGGTTTTAGTTCACCATCTGCACACGGGGCACTAATTTAACGTAGTGGGTTGAGCACTCTGGCAAGACATTAGTGTACCCACTAAACTTATTTACTTATTTTTTGGCTGTGAGATAGGGATTAGGAGAAATGTAAAGCAGGCTTAAAACTTTTAAAGGTATAAAGACAGTTTTTATTAACAAAACTAAAGAAAAATAATAAGAATCAGAATTAACTTTTAGAACATTTCTCCTCCCCCCACTTAATTTTCTCTTTCCCACCAACAACGTAAAGAGACAAAACCTGGGACTTTCAGTCAGTTACCACCTCTAAAATAGTCTTTCTTCAGCTCATACAGGGAGAGGAGTGTCTCCTACTATGCCATGGAGACTTTCTTACAAGAACACAGTTCTCTCATGGTTCCAAATCACAGTGAATCAGCTGCCTGGAAAAGGAAATCTGTTCACAGTGTGAAAGTCCCTTCCCTTGACCCACAGTTCTTCCCACAACTGCTTTTGAGGAAGGGTTGGAGCAACGGTTCTCTTTTTCTATCTCTGGGACAAGGGTTCTCATCTCTCTCATCTCTGTGGCATGGTTCTCCATCTCTCTCTGATCAAGTTTCTCATAGACCACAGCTACTTCAACATTTGCTTGCTTCAGCACAGGTACCTTTGTTCAGGCTGCAGTTAGAACACTACACCCCTCCAGTTGCATTCATGAGTCTAATATATCATAGTCCATCAACATGGCCTTACACAAGAATTTCGGTTTAAAGCATCTCCTCTTTCTCCTCCCTTTGAGCTTTGGCTCTTCTTCACTGATCTCATGGTCGCTGTGTTGGTTTCTTCACATATCTTCACTCTTTCTCTCACTGGAGAGAGGATTGATGTCTGTAAGTTTCATCTGTGCACCAAGAGAGTTAGTGTCCTCTCCTGGGCCCTGCTGTTGGTCACCAGATCTCTGCTGGGAAGCAGGTCAAGCTGCTGCAGACTTTTCCCGGGAAGAGGAGAGGCAGAGGCTGCAGGATCCCAGCAGCCAGGCCAGGA
>VZTR01013395.1:111961-144199 GCA_013400775.1 Chaetops frenatus | reverse complement strand
TATATATATATATATATATATATATATATACACAGACACTTGGGACTTTTTTTGGTAAATAAATCAGGTGCTATAGTACCATCTGCACCTTACTTACCTTGACAAAGGTAAGTAAATTTCACACTTACTACATAAAGCTAGTAGCCTCCTGTAAACAGTTCTGTGCAAAATCTGAATCATGTCACCAAGAATTTTTTTAGGGAATAATGTGTACCTTGCACAGTCTTGGCATGCAGAGTCTGATACTATACATCAGTGCACTTCTATTAGGAGAAAAGCTTATTACCTCCTATTACAGCCATTATTACTGTAATATGAAAATAAGAACAGGTTAGCTGTTACAGCCATTTTAAAAGTACCTGTTAGAAAGGCAGAAGAAGCTATGACAAATGTTTTAAGAAGCAACTTCAACTTGCAAGATTCTGATGAAGTGTTACTAAATACCTAAAACTAAACAATTGAAAGTAAAAATCTGAATGCTCTGCACTACAAGCTCATCCCTCTGAGTGATTATCTAGTGATTTCAATCTCTGTTTCATCAACTGAAAGAGCCACACAGGGCTCCCTGAATACCAACTCATTGCAAATTATGTTGTTCCATAGCAGGTTACAAGAGAAATAAAAACACAGTCTGCTTTGTCTCATCTTTAATATCTCAGTCAGATATTTCTCCTTTTTATATAAATATATATCACTGCAGAGTGCCAGTTGGAGAATATTCTGATGTCAGCAAATGATTCCTTAATGGGGATCTGATAAGCACTCTATCTGTATTCGATTTGTACGTAAATGGTGCCATTTTTCAAGTGCCAAACAGTGCACTCTACTTAATTGGGATGTGCTTAATCAGAAAAACCATTTAATGGGACATTGTTTGGGGATCCTGTTTAAGCCCAGTGATAATTAAAAGCAATGAGTGCTGATTAATGGTGGCAGTAATTCCGCATATCAGGACACTCTCTAATTATTTGGTCTTGGTGATGCCTTTTGTGTCTCGCTCTCCTGGCAAGTCACTCAATTTGCTTCTCTAAGAACTGATTTCAGTCTCTGTAGCAGAAACAGAAGGATCAGTAACCAGCTCACTGCTGCCTGTTCCCAGTACTCAAGGGTTCCTTACAAGAAATGTTTCTGATTTGTCACTTAACACCGTAATAACGATTCTGAGGTTGTTTGTAAAAGCATTCTTGCTAAATGACACTTGCTTTTATCTCTTACTGATAAGTGGTAGTCTGAAATGCTAAGGTTTGTTGGGAAAATGGATTATTTTCATTAAAAAAATGCATCTCCTGTAATAAGGATGATACTGATATTTGGCATTTACAGCCTTAAATGCTGTGACTTAAAAACAGACAAAACTGAGGCACATACATCTAACCATTCAATAAAAGGTAGCATGCCCCCCTGCAAATCCTTCATCACTTTTTGCTTAATGGGTCTGCAAGGGAAAGAACAAACAGCAGAAACACAGGACAGCTGGGCTGAGCTTCCCTTTGTTCTGTGATAGCCTAGCTGTTCACTAGTAATCACTACAGTATTTTCCAACACGGCAAAGCTACAGTACTAAAAGCTACTTGAAAAGTACCAGACAGTACTAAAAGCTACTTGAAAAGTTAGCTTTGTGCACATCAAAATACTGGTGTTTTGCCATGCCAGTCACATCTGAGTATGCAAAGCAAGTTCATGCCAAAATCTCCTGGTCTGTTGGGTTGCAATGCATTCCTCACATTATCAGCTGAAAGAGTAATATTTTTATTTGTCTATGGCAAATAAAGATTGTGAAGGAAATGCAGGGTGGAATGCTATGTAGTAAAGTGGTCAGCCAGCTCTAGAGAAGTGAGGACCCAGGCCTCCCTGCACATCTCAGTCTGGGGTTCAAAAGAAATGTCCCAGAAAATCTGCATTTTTTCCTGCATTGCAATACTTTCTTCAGATATCTCATAAATCAACAGTAACCAGTGCCTTCACTGAAGATGCCAGAATTAACTTACTGGTTTTACAAATCTTATTCCTGCCTTGTCCTCTCCCACAAGACAACTAATGTGAACCTGCTGGCCCTATTTTAGTGAGTCTTTAAGTATGGTAGCAAAATGTCATCAGGCTTCAAGAATTAAGTTCTGAAAAACCTCAAGATGCAGATTCCTGAGAGAGAGAGAGAATGAAAATACATCTATTGATCCTGAAGCACTTTTGAAGAAAGTATGAAGAATATTTTTCCTTTAGTTAAGGTGTGTAGTAGCAAAAAAATAGTAGTGATTAAGGGTTTATTGATGTTGTTTTATTAATTTTGGGTGAAATATTTGCTTTAATAAAATGAAAGGATTTTTGCCTTTGACTTGAAGGGAGGCAGGGCTTCATCCTTTCTATTCTTCAGCAATACACAAGCTTTAAGATGGTGACAATGATCTTACTTAACCAATGTTTGAGACAAACTCTATCTGCTGTTAAGAGTAAGCATTTGTAGGGTGAAATCAATATGATCTATTTTAGATGTCTATTTTTTAGATGACTATCTTTAAAAAGAAATCCAAGAAATTCTTTTCAATTTCTTCACGCATAATCAAAAGAATATAAATTGCTAGCATCTTCACGCAACCAGATGAATCCCACCACAGACTGCTTGTCTCAATATATTTCCTGTTTTCTTACTGTGACCATGCAGAAAAGGAAATTCTGGTCAAATTAAACATTTTTTTTTTTTTTTTTGGCAAATACATATCTTTTGTTACAATATCCTTATTTTATCTTATTAATCACAAACAGAATGTGAAAAAAGTTTAATGTGTTTTATTAATTCTGCATACATAATTGTATTCAATGATTGCATGGTCATATAATTAATACACCATACATTCAATTAAAAAATACGGTAATACAAAACTGTTGAAAATTGTGGGAATATCTGTAAACACTAAAATAGAAATATTAACATATTGCTGGTTTGGGAGAATGTATTCATAGTTATTAAATTTTCCATGCCATATCTTGAAAGCCTGTTTCATAGACCTAGTTAACTGTAATTTCTCCATCAATCATTTTATGTTGTACAGGACTTTAAAGTTCTGCTAAACGTATAAAGACTGTATAGATGAACTAAGGCAGAAAGTTTAACTTTGCTTTATAGTAAATAAGAAGTCACATTGGACTTGTGCTTGACTAGCTGAACCACATTTCTGTTTTCTGCAGATTTGCTACAGAAATGTTCCATACTTACAGGAAGGAAAGCAAACAAGGAAGGACTGACTTGTTACTGGGAGACGTGTTCTCCTTACTGGGCCGTAAGATAGGCTTTCTAATCAATATATTGCAAATTACCAATATACTACTCACATTATGGTTGCATTGCCTCTTTTGGCTTTCTCATACATACATAATGCTGACCCTTGTGCATTCCAAATTAGTTTGTGCAGTTACTATCTTTGGTATTGTCACCAAACACAAATTATTCAGGAATTCTGTTCTTGCTTTCACATGGATGTTTCAATCAGATTCTTTACATCAAAAATCCATTATTGAAAAAATCATGCAGACCTGCCCAGCAGCAGTTTCTTTCAGAATGCCTACCAGTTGTATTCTTTCTAGTAAAAGAACAAAAAGCCTGTTGTAGAAACAGGAGCAGAGAAAGAGCTTGCTCTTTAATATATTTACATTTTAAATTTCATCATTCTTCAAGGTAGTAATTTGTTTGAGTCCATTTCACATTGCCTCACTGCATGATTTTCCATGCAAAAATTACCAGTTTGGAAGGAACAATTTTAAGGTCTCCAGTATTTTATGTGACAAACTCTAAGTGCAGTGTGAATTCAGATGATTGACAAAGAGAAGAGGGAGTGAAGAGAAGCAATGCTGTTTTACAGTGCTGCCAAAACCTCTCTCAAATACAAAGGCAAAAGTGTTTTTGAAAAAAATCTTTAAAATTCTCTTGGAAGGCTCTTTTGTTTCTGAGAGCTGTCAGGACTGCTCAAAAGATATTTCTGGAGCAAAAAGTGAAAAAAACAACGTTTTGGTTGAGCTTCAAAGTTGGAGCTTTGTAAACTTCTGAAACACAAGACCTGAAAATTTTCCATTTCAAGTATTATTTCATTTCAACCACAGTTTCTATAAACACCCTTATATGGAACGTAGCAGCACAAAATTGCTCTGCCCTCAGTTTGGCCTCAATTGTCTGGAGAACGAGAAGGTGGTTGAAGGAGGAGAAATATGCAAGGCTGGGAGACCATGACCATGTTGAAGTTTGGGAGGGGGCCTTGAAGACCTGTCATGTCTGTGCACTGGGAACACGCAGGTACCTAACACAGCAGAAATGCTTCATCAGGAGAGCCAGCAGCCATTGCATCATCTGTGGAGTGCTCATTTCCTGTGGAGCTTAACACCTTCTGGAGAATCTTCCTTCAGAGCAAAAATTATGGAGGCTATGTGTTTCTCATGCACCTAGGCACATGGGAAAATACCAAAAGAATTTGACATACGTTCTCCTTCCCAATAAAAATCCCAATACTTATTGTTTGGGGCTTGAAAAATCCTACTGATTTGGGATGAATCCTACTACCTCTTAAGTGTTGGAAATAGGAGCATCCTTCCAAATCATCTTGAGTATCTTTGATGGTAGCACAATATCTGCCTGCCACCCAGGTGGAGGCATTGGAGCACATGGAGCAACACAGAGGTTTATTACTGCCTTATTAATTAATCTGGACTAGTGTAGTTCTGGTGGGAGCAGAAAAAGTTCCTCATCATTTCAGTGAAAAGGGTAATCAGACATAAAACATGTGTGATGACAAGAGTTTACACTGTGGCTGAAGCATGTAATGGTGCATCAAAGCTTTCTTGGCTATGTTAAAAATGTGAGGGAGGTGTTGATTAATTTTATATTGAGGCATTGTTTGGTTACCAGCTGAGTATAATACCCTGAGGATCAAATTCTGCTTTGGGTCATTTTATTTTTATATGGAATTAACCATTCTTTTAATTGAAAATAGCAGTGAAAAGCTTCCATAATCTGAGTCCAGGTGCTTAAGTCACACTTTGACTATCAAAACAGATCTTTCACCATAGAGCTTGTGATATGGGGTGAAAAAAAGAAAAAATATTACATAGAGCAAGAAGGTGGGGGTTTTCTTCTACAGGCATCCTTTGTCTCCCAGCATAGGTGAAATGCAAAAGTCCAATTTTGTGTTAACCAGATGTTGATCTATAACAGTCCTGTGGAGGGGCAAAAACTCATGCTCTAATTATTGCCAAAACAGTCATCTTCCCTAGATTCAGTGAGGTCCTCTGCATCATTTGAAATAATGAAACTGAGTAACAAGAGGTAGCTGCCTTCCTCAGCTCCGCTCTGCCCAGGGTACTCTCTCACCTATAAGGACAACGTATCACAAATATGCATCTCCAAAGCAGTCAAGCAGCTGATAAGACATTTGGCTAATCTGCTTAGGGAAAATGACCTTAAAACAGCTCTGGATGCACCTGGCAGAGCCTGCTCATCCCTGCTGAGGAGCAGAAGAGGTCCAATACCATGAAGATTTTCTTGACTGAAAGGTTTATACAGTGATGCAGAATAGGAAGCTCATGAAAGGCTGAATGAACATTTCACTTGCCTCCCTTCAGAGACAGAGAATGTGTTAGGGTGGCAATTTGCCTGTTCCTGCATCTAAACTGTTCCATTGAAATTTACTGGTTTTGAGCCTACTGTAATATATGGCACTCAGCAGAGCTCAAATCTCCCTGGAAACACACTGGGTTTTCCTGGCCTGTAGCCAAGAATGGTGTATGCACAGAGGGACATATTATTAGAAGATATTGGGAAAAATCCTTTGCAATCACCTGTGTCTTTTTTGAAACTAGACAAATAACCTGCCTTTGGTAGCTAAATAGAAAGGGGAAAGTTCAGGGGCAGGGATAAGCAGAAAATGAGAGAAAACAAAATACAAAAACAAGTGATAAGAATCCCTGTTATTTTTCAGACACCTTTTAGATTGCCCCCATGAGATTTACCAAAAGGTTATTCTTAGGCCCTGCAGACAGTGCTTTACACATCATACCCTGGAAAGTGAAAGTTGTCTGAGGTCCCTGGAAAAGCCAAAGCCCCATTTCTCAATTTGATGAGGCCAGTGAAATCTATGTAGGTGAGTTTTTTTTTTGTTGTTTTAAACCACAACACATTTTTTGCAGTTTATTGAGTCTGTAAGGGGCAGAAGATCATATTATTCAGCTCTGCACCAGTCATCTTGGTACAGCTGATGCTCGTATCAAGAAAATGCTTATTTTTCACTCCTCCCATTTACCTGTCAAGAAAGAACAGGAAAAAAACTCTTGGCAGAGTACGGAGCACCCAGGCACTGAAAGGCAGAGTCATGCCCTGGCTTAGCCTGTGACTATAACCCAGCCCCAGAGAGAGGTAATTATGTTTTGGGAGCTCAGCAGACTGTGCATAATTATACTCTAAGGAGGATTACTGCCTTGTATGAATAATACCATGATGCAATGGCAAGTGCAGAGTGTATGCCTCAAACCTGCAATCCAGGCTGGATGACAGAGCCCTCCCAGACCACCCTGCCTACTGCAGAGATTAGCTGTCCCCACAGGAAGAATGCCCTGCATGAAGAAGTTTCCCATGCTTGTATATGCATGTACCTCACTTGTACAGAGACAGGTAATAAATGAAGTTTTACTCCATTCAGGAGATAGAGAAGTGAAGACTTGCTAGTCAGAGAAGTAAGATTTTGAATGTGAAAGGGAGAAATACATTGCTCCCACTGTCTGCTGTTTAATATGGATTCAGTCATCCCTTCCAGTTCCTCCCTTCCCAGCTCCTCTTCAGCCAAGAGACCTACACAATGATTCTGGGACCCAAAACAGCCTTATACTAAACCTGACACACCAAACAAGCATCTTAACATTGCACAACCTGTGCATATGGGCAACAGCACGCAAAGCTGTGCCCCAGGGCATGGGCAGTTATGTATGAGGTTATTCGGGGCTTCCCTAGCTCTTCCTGTTCCCTTCCCTCTTCTCAGAGAAATTCAGCAAAGCCTCCAGCACCACTTGCCCACCTGCCACGGTGCACAGGGAAACCCAAGGAGATCTTTCTGTGTGCTGTGGAAATGGGCTGTTGGTAGAGGTGACTGCAGTCTGCAGCAGATCCCTTTAACTCAATTAGAGAGGCAAGATAGTAACGGGCTTGTTTGCCCTGTTTAGCTGCTGGTTTTCATGAGACTCCAGCCCCTCTATTGTAGCCAGGTTTATCAGTTGTTGAGAGTACCAACACCTAGTTTCCTGTCCCACTTTCTCTGCTTGTTAGTCAGCTTTTGAAAACTTCAAATTTATAGCACAGAGATACTGACAAGTAGCTCTGATTTTCATGCCACAATAGAGGGCAGCTGGCTGTGGAGAGATGACCTCAATTGTCATCCCAGCCTCAGCTGTCCTGGTGGCCACAGCAGTCTTTCTAATACTGTAAAAAACTACCTGTTGCACTGAAAGTCTTCCCAGCATCACAGAAGCCTGGTGGCACTTCAAATGTTTTTGGGAGAAGATGAGTTTTTTAAGAGGGAAAGGGAGGAGGAGAAGGAGAGGGGAGATCCTTGTGACATAGGAACATGAAATACCACCTAGGACAGACACAGATTTCCTGACTGGCATGCAGGAGTAGTAAGGAGCAGGGAGGAAATCACCCCCTCCACTGTCAGGGCTGGATGCACAAAAATAAATGATGTTTCTTATCATCCTTACAAATTCATTTAAGAACACCCATTTAAACATACTGACATTATTTATGTGTACAGAGACATTCAAAATTAACTTTGCATAAATACACCAGGTAGGCTAGAATTTCAAAGGAGGAAAAAAAGTAAATATATGCTGCAAATATTCCTTTTAATTGGGATCTGAGTGTCCAGCTCTAGAGCACTTTTGAAAACCCTCACCTCAGTGCAGCCAGCCCTGGCCAGCAGCCTGATCAGCTGCTCCACTCCTTGGGCAGCAACCTTCAAGGAACACCTCTGCCACAGCTGTTTGTATAAAATACTGGCTTAATTTGCAATAAGCATGCTTTCAGGAAAAGTTCTTGGCAAGCTTTTGACTAAAAAGTTAGAAACTGCAGCCCTTTGACAGATGAGTTGGGTAATTAAAGGTGACAGGGGCCTAAAGTGGAAGGGTGGGGGCTAAGTGCCCAAAAATAAATAGAAATCTAACTGGAAAAGTGTGGGTAACATATTATTTTTAATGAAAGTTGTGTTGAGTAAAGCATCCAGATGGATGAAGAAAAAATACTCTTTGGCCTGCCAGTGTGTACCTCATGCCTTATAGCAGTGATAGACTATTGGCAAAACAAAAAACAACCAATCAACCAAAAAAATATGCTGTCAGTTATTCAGGTTTTTAATGATAAACATCATAAAAGTCCAATGTTACAGAGAATAGTTTTGCTTCTAAGAAGTAAAAGAAATAAAAAGGACCATTAGAGTTCTTGGCATGTCTCAGCAAAACATTTAAACCACGATGTACAATACCAAACGTACACTGCATTTTGGATATTTGTTGCAACCACAAGGATTTCAGGACACAAAGTTTCACTGTTGTTCAGGAACGGTTTGGGAAGCACTAATTTAGACCATTTGTGTCTATAAACACTTTAAGATGCAATAGTTTGCATATGTTGTGATGATAGACTGCAGCAACTGCTGGACAAATATTGGAAAGTGTTTTTTACACTGAATAATTCTACACTGTCAAAATGTTCAAAATTAAGTCATTGCTGAAAGTGAGAAGCAAGCAGAAATTTTAAGTGTTGGATGCATACTCATTGCTGCCAGCCATTAATGGACAAATAATCCCTGTGATGGCTAAAGTGGATTTAAGTGTAATGATATGTTATAGTGGTGATAGGTGATAAATTCTCTGATGCTTTTAAATTAATAAGTCAAAATAAGTAAGATAAGCTCCAATTTCTCTAATAAATAAATAAATTTTAAATTTTCCTGGATCATCCTGGCTTGTGTATGTGACCAAAAAAACCAAGAATGGATCTGCACAAATATATATCATAACTGGTGACTTTATAATTAATGTGACAGCTCCACAGTATTCAAAAAGATAAATGTTAAAAAATAGTTAGAAAATCGCTTATCACTTCATACTGTACTGGTAATAGGAGTTTTGACCCATATTATAGCATCAATCAGTACCTCACAGCAGGGGTTGAAGGATTTTCTTTAGATAGGAGGTATGTGCCCAGCCATTTAGCACAGATAAATCATGCTCAGGAATTATGTCAAAAATATTTTCAAAGAACCAAAATTGAATAGAAAACTGGTAATTTAGAGAATGTCACTGAAGTATGGCTGTCTTCAACACTGAAATGTATCTTGGAGAAAATATAAGGCACCCCTCAAACAGCTACTTTTGAAATAAATAGATCCTGAAAGTTACTGTTGACTCGCCATGTTTCAGTGAGTTTCACAGACGGTTAGCACCCCTGAGGCTTGGGCCCAAAAGTGTGGTTGGTCCCTTAGCTCATGTTCAGGAACCAGAGCAGCAGCTTTCCAGGAGTGCTTGCTTGGTACTTGACATCAGCTTTTCTTTTTAACACCCAGTCTGTGCACTTGCATTTTATCTGCAGTAAGCCTTAAAACCCACTCAAAGCAGAAGCTCTAAAGCAAAGGGAGAGTTAAGAGGGAAGAAGCAATTAGATTAACAAGAAAATCTTTTGTTAGTTATGCAAGAAAGAATTCAGTGGCCTACACTCTCAACCAGCATAAATCATTGTTGCTCCAGTGGTGACAAGGGAGCTGTCAAATTAAAGCTGTTCACAGTCCTACCCTTTCTTTTTGTAGCATCTTTTCTCCTTCAAAAGAATGATGCTGCACCTGAGAGAACTGCAGGGGTAATGCTTGCATTTTACTGTTACAGCATACCTACTTTTTGCTACGTTTCAGTCAAATCTCCCATGTAAAGTCAGTTTATTTGGCCCAGAAATATCACCATAATGTAAAGGCAAATTGTGGCAGCTCAACAGAAATGGAAGTGCCCATATTCCTGCCCCTCTGCTCTCTACTACCATTTGGGGTAGGAAATGGCCAAAGGGGGAGGCCACTGCTAGGATAGGGCATATATTGCAGAAATCACCAGCCTGTGCTTCCATAAGGGTAAGGCTGCCAGCCAACAAAACAAAGTCAAGGCACCTCTGTTTGCCACAGGCTCCTACCTTGCAAAGGTGCTCCTCATGCCTGGAGGATTTCTAAAGGAGATCTTCATGCCCATTCCTCCAATACCTCCTGTAGTGAAAGTATGAGGATTTTATTCAAAAGATTCATATGCACCCACAAATAGTGTTTTACTAATTAATATTATAGTGCTGTGTTTGTTGTTTACAGATGGGCTGTCAAGACTGTCACTGCTGTATGACTATTTTTAATAGAGGCATAATCAATTAAATTGACTACATGTGTTTAAAACTGCCATGAGAAACCTATTATATAAATACAGAACATTAGAAAAATCCCTTTACAGGAGTTACTCATAGAGAAGCAAAATAAATTACAGAGTACCATGTGCCATGAGGACATTATTCATTCATGACAACATGGCTTTGCCTTTGATAAACCCCACACTGTACAAAGGGAGCCACTGAAAAGTTACATGTGGCAGCACAGTAGGGACAATGAAAATATAGTAACCACTACCAAGTATCTCATCTGCAGCTGCAGATGTCACACACAGCCTTGGTGGGATTGGTGGAAACTCTGAGAGAAAGAAAATACTTTGGCTTTACTAACCCATTTGTGGGACTTATGTGTTTTGCAATAGCTGATTTTCAGTCAGTCAGAAATCCCAGTCAAGTACAAATGCTTAGACAGCCAACACAGAGACAACTCTGGGGTTGCAGCAGCTCTGGGGCTTGCATCAGAGAGTAATGTTGTGCAGCTGGAACAGGCTTTGCTGAAACTCCCAATGCCCAGTTATTATAGAAGTTATCAGGTGGTATTGGAGTCCTTTGCATCTCTATTGGGACCAGAAATTTTAGGTCTTGGTTCAGATTTTGTTGGCCTCTTTTTCTCCAAATGGGTGGATGGATTAGAATGATTAACTGAAAGAAACCATAAATACAAATGCATTAGGGAGACCTTAGATTTATGTTCATTGTAAAACCTCAATTTAAACCTTGATTAGGCAAATCTTATGTGTCGTCTCACTCACTTTGGGGCAGGAATTGACTAAGAAGCTGAGGCAAATGTCCATTTCATAATACTCCCCTCTAAAGTAGTGGTAGATGTATGGAGTAAGGTTGGAGATGATAGAGGAATAGCACAGAGGAAGAGTCTGTCCTGACAGGTCACCAAGACTCCTTTTTAATCGTAGATCTGAGAGGTGGAAAATGCTCCTTGGCCCCAGAGTATGTTGATAGCTGTAGTCAAGCCTACGTTCCACTGCCACAGAGCCCCTCCAGTCCATACACAGGACCCTCTCACACAGCACCAATCCCACTGCTCTGCAATCAGGGACACTACAATCATCCATGTGCCTGACTCTCCCTTGCTCTTCCTGAAGAGCAAGGGATTTAAAATCATCGTGACATCATTTGTCACAAATGGCTGCTGTGGAGGTACCTGGAAGGTACTTCCTCTGCAGGCTGGAGGCTGCTGAAAGAACACACTATGATTTTTTTCAGTACACAGTCATTGAAAAGCTGCAAGGCAATCTGTGTGATCTCTCTGTGTCTGTGTCTGATTTATGAGAAGTTCATTGGGAAGGCTCTAAATTCAACCCCTTTTTATTTCATATTAAAGTGTCTACCCACATCTTGATATCTTCTGACCCTTGATTGGTCAAGCAGGGATCTTTGAAGCACTTTGCCTGCACCAGATCTTTTTAATACATAGCCCTTTTTCCTTTACTAGTCTGCAAGATTCACTTAGAACAGGATGGTTCTGAACTAATTTCTGTCATTAATCTTAATCACTGAGATATCTGAGAGACATACAAACACATCCTACAAATATAATGGAAGTGGACCTGCCTTGAAAGCTAAGCAAATCTTCATGGGAAGTGTGAAGTCTCAAGTGTCACAGATTTCCACTCAGATGTGGCTGCAGACCTTCTCTCCAAGGTTCAACATTCTCCTGAGTATCACACGGATCATGCACCTGCTCTGCTGTCCAATAAGCTGCATCACAAGGGTTGTGAGTCAGTGAATATTTAAAGACTAGTTACCAGGGAGGTCCCACACCCTATGCTTAGTAAAAAAGGACAAAAATGGATCTTGCATCATGTGCTAGAAATGGCTAAAACTTTACCTTCAGAAAATCAAGTTAAGGGAAAACTTTAATAAAGTGTATAGATTCTGTCATATACATGCACCTGCCAGTATTTACCACCTCTGTTTTACTTGGATGCAGACCAAGATATCTATCTTTCATCCAGAATATAAGGGTAGTGGAATGGAGATCAGGAAAGCTCCCTTAACTTAGGCTAGAGCAATTTTTATAATGTATTCTTTTGCACCTAATGTAAGGAGATATAAAATGTAAGAATAATTGTTTAATTGTAAGAGCAGAGTCCAGATTTAATTTCAGACAGGATAATAACTAAATCTTGTAGACTCATGTGAACGCAGAAAAGAGATTATATCAGGTATGCATATGAGTAATTTAATATGGAACAAAATATGTGAGCAAGCAGTTGTGGGGAAGATGAAAAGTCACATTGAATAAAAGTGCCCAGCATTACTTTGTGAATTAGCAATGCTGTGTGTCATTCAACTGTCGGAAAGAATCAGGAATGTCACTGTGGCAAATTCTTGATATTGCATTACAGAAGGTTCTGTGTTTGAGATTAATTCAGCTGGCTTCTAGTGAGCACTAACAATACAGCTGCAAGAGGTTTGCAGGGAAGAGCCATTCAGAAATTTACACTTAATATGAAATAATTATTCTAGTGCTGAATCCTGGACATGAATATTACCAGACCTTTGTATGCAAGCCTTGGTTTGATGGCAACCAATCAAATCCATACATTGAAAATTCCATGTTGCTTTTTGCTTTCAATAAGCACTATTCAATGGTAGGAGAAAAATAAATCAGAAGAGTTCCTCAGTAGTATGTGAGAAGAGAATGCATTTTCTTCCCAAGATTATGAGATGTGTACAAGGGTGGGGACATATAAAATATGCTAAATTGTTCTCCGGAAAACTTTCCTTCATCTCTTGTCAAGAATGAAAACCAAAAGGATTTCTGCAGTACTAAATCAGAGAATATTATTCGAATTAATCCCAAATTTGCAAACATAGGAACATTTCAGTTGCATTCAACAGTTGACAAAACATGGAGGGAAATTATCAAGGGTGGGGTGGGTTTTTTTACAACCATTTCTACTCTGACCATTTTCAAACACGAATTATAATGGAGGCTCACAAAAATCTTGTAAAAATATTGTTAATAAAATTCAATTTCCTTGTGGAGGAAGGAATCTGAAGTTGAGTGAGGCACATATGCTAAGAGAGCAAACCTTGACCCAGGAGATTTGAAAAACTGTATAAGTATTCTGGGAAGCAAGATATTGGAAACATCAGCTGTCAAAATTAAGGCATGACTTTTGGCATCATAGTACATCATTATCCATTGCCTCTGAGACAGTCCAGAAATGAAAGTTATTATTATGATAATGCATTAAAATAAACTGACAAAGCCATATAAAACAGTGGGAAATAGTTTGCAGTGAGTACACTTGCTTAAAGTTGTTCAGTTCAGTTTCTCCATGTCAAATATAAAGGTCAAGGGGAAGTTTAAACACTTCCACTTCCTGGGAGTGTTTTCTGCCGTATATAGTCTCACTTCTTATCAAGTTTGTATAGAGGTGGCAGAATTCAGCTGAGGTGATATTCTATGTCTGGAGTAATTGTGACTGCAATTATTCCCTAAAGCAAGTCAATCAGTTCTTTAAATGTTAGTGACTTTTTATCCCAAATTTATTTGTTGTCTGTCTAGACACAAGGACAGCAGAAGGCTTTTTTTATTTGTTCTGTTATCCAGTTAATGTCTTCATTCACATGTAAATGTTGGTCATGACCAATTCTTTCACTGATGAGCCTAATCTAGGATACAGTCCTAATGAAGATGATCTTGCTGATCCGTGCTCTCTGGTTACATTACAGCTCAAAATGCAGTCTTAGTTTTAGAGTTTGTGTTGAGGATAAATCACACAGCAGAACAGCAGCTTTTGAACTACAGTTTTACTAGAGGTTTTTATCTAGCATATGTTTAAATAGGTGTAATAATTAAAGTAATGGATTCACCAGTACAGTCAGGCAGCTTGCTGTGTCTACAAAAATAGAAGCAATGAGGGAGGGGGTGTTCAATTAGAGTGTGTTTCCTTGAACCCTCCAAGGCAAAACGAGACATTTCCTCAATTACCACCTATATTTTTCATTAAAATTTTCCTGGTGTGTTTCGAGGTTATATGAGGCCTGTGTCCACTCAAAAAATCCTATCTCACCTAAACTTAATTTCACTGTAAGCTTTCTGAAAGGTACCTATCTTACCGAGCACAATATTTTTGGTGAAATACAGAAGGGGGCTTGAAATAAATCCATTCTAGCAGCTCTGGTTTTGTCTACTAATGAAGAGGATTATGACCATATGGTACATCCAGATTGTATGTGGAAACAGCACTAATTCCAGAAAATCGATGTTATGCTCCTGATCACAGTAACTGTAAGAAAAAAATAATATATACATGCATAAATTTACAGTAGCTGTAGGGAGCGGTTTCCCAGTTGATGAGTAATGGATAAAATGTGCTTATTTCAGTAAGGAGAACATGCACAGTCCTCTTGTCAATCAAAAGGGAAATCAGGATGTTTTCAGCCACTTGCTAATTCTCAATCACAAATCAAATAGAATTATACCTGATTTCAGTATTCAATATTGGGAGTCCTCAAAGTTTCTAACTTTTAAAAGTCTCTCTGTTAATTGTTACAAAGACAAACCTGGTATATACTGGGCTGAATTGTGTACTGGTAAGAAATTATTCCTTTTTAGAATCGCAGCAGGTGGACAAGACCCTCAGTCAATTGATGCTATGAGAGCAGACAGTACTTGGTGGACACACCAGCAGGGATTGTGTATTTTGTTGACAGAGATACTGTACATCCTGAAGAATAAAAGACATAGAACTGAGCTTTGTGAAACGTTTGTGCTCTCAGAAGCAGCTCAGATGTGCCTCAGATTGACCATTATGGATGGACTTTTTCAATCTGTCATAGGGAAAGGGATGGTAACAGTCATGCATCTGCTTGGCTGTACACCTGAGCTGTTGGTATCATGCAGACAATTCTGCTGAATACTGAGTGGATTCATTAGCATCAGAATGAACTCTATGTCCCTAAATGGGAGAGTATTTCCTGGCAATGCTGCTAGCAACATTATTCTAAGTTGGTACATTCATGTCTGCAGGCTGACTTAATGGGGCCAGACATGGAGACAAAAGCTAGCTAATGTTAGAATTAATTTTCCACTATTTTCCTCCTCATGTTGCCAGACAGAAAGTGTAGAAATTGAGTGGAAAGGAGAGGGAGAGTTTGAACGGACCATCTGGCTCAGAGTCTTGGCCTCCAAAATTGTTTTACAGAAGATATTTAATGCAAAACTGAATGCCTGAAGTTTGTTCCTTATTCTCTTACTCATAGCAATTTATTTTAATTTTCAAGTCCCACCTCAGTTTCATTTACATTTCCTTTTCTGTACATTTTAACTACAAATATACTATTTTCTTCCTAATCCATTCCTTTTCTAGATATTTCCAGGAGAACTGTATTTTTTTCTTTACTAATTTATCCTTTTAGTAAAAACGCAGAGTTATTGCACTGCAGACCTAAAAGAGTTCTACCCCTACCTAATGAAAACTCCGAGTTTAATTCCCATCAGCTTTGGAGACTAATTTTCTCTGTTTCTCTACATTTACACCTAGAGAGTCATATAGCGTTTTCTCTTAATTTTTCCATCTTTCAGTTTAAAAAAGTCAAAATCTGTCACATCTGCTCAATTCAGGATTATTTTCTATTAATATTTATTCTATGTTTTTTGCTGATTTCATGTACTCCAAATCTAAAATAGCATCACTGTTTCACTGACTATTTGTCGAAATGTTTGCTAAATATAATATCCCAGATGTCTGGGTCTTACCATGTTTGGTATTTTGTGTGGGTGGGGGTTTCTTTGTGGGGTTTTTATCCCTCCAGCATGTATTTGAGCAGCTGACATTTCCTCTCTCTCTCTCTCTCTCTCTGTGTGTGTCTCTCCCTCTCTCTCCCACTCTCCACCACTTTTGTATGTATTTCTCTCATGATTAGCAAGATCCATATCCAGCTCTGAAAAGTCTGTAATACTGTTTTCATCATCTTTCTTAGGCGTAATCTTTAAAAGAAAATATTTCATTTTATTCTTGCTTCCATAGTACAATTCATTCCATCAGCTACTTAACAGGTATAAAACACAACCACCTCCCTCATTTCTCTTTCCTGAATGTATGAATGCTTTCACTCCAGTTAACCCTACCTTTCCCACATTTTCTGTTTTCCTGCAATGTCTGGTTTCATAAATTTTCCAAGAACTTCAGTCTCCTCACAAGCATAAAACAAACATTTCTGCTGTTTCCACCAACTATGAACTGAGTTCCCAGATAGAATATGCATGTTCATGTGTATTTCTTAACTTGCAGGTGAAGCTTTGTTATAAAGCCATACAATCACAGCTTACAGACAGTTTCAGGTGGTTATGGTGTTTTGCAGGGAGTAGAGGTTATCTGAGACTCTCAACTTGCTCTGACAATTATCTCGCTCTGACAATACCCTTCTGGAAAAGTAATGTCAAACTTCATGAAAAGGTAGTGTATTGGTGTATGTTTGAATATACTATAATCATCAAGAAGTATCTTATTACTTTTCAAACTCTTTAATCTTTTTAATCTGTTTTCTGTACAGGAATAATCCCCAGTTTTTCATTCTTGGACTAGATTTCCCCATCACATTAAACAGTTTGTTTTCTATGGCAAGAACCTGGCTGCCTGCTCTGACATGAAGAGCAACCAGTGGCCTTTTTCTCCTTAATGTCAGCTTCCTCTTCAAGAACTGCTTGGTTCTCTTTCATAACATGCCTACTTATTCCTCTCAGTAATGAGGCTCTGCTGATGCTCTGGTGCTAGCAACAGACACATCTATTTCTCGTTGGTATTATTTTTTTGCTCTTTTTCTTCTTACACTGTATCCTGCCTTTGACTATCTCTGCTCTCTGGAGCATTCTCCTATTGTTCCTGGACACCACCTCTTAAGGATTTTATTATCTCTCTGTCTGCTCACAGTAGACTAGTTCTTTGCTTCATCTCTGTTGAAAGCAGAGACACTGCAGGGATACCCAGAGAAATTAGAGAGAAGGGCAATCACTGGTTGTGTGAAGTTTTAACAAGGGCATGTTCCAGATTCTGCCCCAGGGGCAGGGCAACCCTGGATGTATGGAGAGACTGGGAAATGACATCCTGGAGAGCAGTACCATGGAAAGGGACCTGAGGGTCCTGGTTGACATAAAGTTGAATCTGAGTCAGCAGTGCCCTGGCAGCCAGGAGGGCCAACCCCGTCCTGGGGTGCATCAGGCTCAGCATCACCAGCCAGGCAAGGGAGGGGATTGTCCTGCTCTGCTCTGCACTGGGGCAGCCTCAGCTCCAGTGCTGGGGGCAGTTTTGGGTGCCACAGTATAAAAAAGATTTTAGAGAGAGTCCCAGGTAGACCAACAAAAAAGGTGGAGGACCTTGAGGAGAAGCCATACATGGAGCAGATGAGGTCACTTGGTCTGTTCAGTCTGGAGAAGAGGAGACTGAGGGGAGACCTTATCATGGTCTACAGCTTCCTCATGAGGGGCAGTCCTGACCTCTTCTCTCCGGTGACCAGTGACAGGACCCAAGTGAGCACCATGAAGCTGAATCAGGGAAGATTTAGGTGGGATATCAGGAGAAGAATCTTCACCCAGAGGATGGCTGGGCACCAGAACAGATTGACCAGAGGAGTGATCACAGCACCAAGACTGACAGAGCTCAAGAAGCATTTGGACAATCTCTCAGGTACAGTATGTGATTCTTGGGGATGCTGCTGTGCAGGGCCAGAAATTAGACTTGATGCTCCTTGTGGGTATCTTTCAACTCACGAAGTTCTATGATCCTATGATTCTTGCTATCCCATTTTATCAGGCCACTGCATTTTTTCCTTAACAGAATGAGACTGCTCCAGTGGTTGAGTTCTCTTGCACATAGCCAGGTGTTTTCTTCAAAGATGTGTGATGCCAGTGTTCTCTTTTCTTTTAAGCAGACTTTCCTTTTGGGTGTCAGGTATCTGCAAATAATCTCAGCTTAGTATCATATCCCTAAAATTTTATTTGAGGTCTGTTATTTCCTTCACTTTTATGTCTAGAGCCTGCAACATCTCCAGAAGCTCTGTCAGGAAATATCTTTACAAAGAACCAGCTCTAAAATGAAGCTAATCTTACAGATCCAACATCCAGCCACCTCCATGGCCTATGATATATTTGATATTTCCTCTGCTAGTGCTATAGGAGCCTTCTCCATCTACCTTAACATTTCTTAATATAGTTAAAAAACCAAATCCCTGCTCTCGCTCTCTCTCTCTCTCTTTCTCTCTCTCTGTCTCTTCTAACTCACAACCAAAATCATGGTTGTTGCCCAGTCAACAGATTACGCCAGCATGCAGGTTTTTAAAAGCTTTGTGTTGAGTCAGTCCAGCCCTTAAATTGTCTGAGCTAGGATGAGCTTTAGATTCCCTCAGTTTCTGAAAGCTCAAAATGTTCTAAAAAAGAGACATTCCTTTTAAATCAAACGCCAAATTAAAGTGCCACTAAATAAAATCTTTCCCAACAACAAGATTAGAGGCTCCGCCTTAGCTGACAAAATTTGTGGCAACTAGCCATGATTTTTTAGAATTAGCAAAACAACTCAGTATTCCAGGCTGAAGACAAAGCACAGAGCAGATTAGCCATTCTTGCAATATGGCACAGTATCAAAAAGTTGAATATGATCTGAACTCAACTCAGAAGTTTTACTTTATGGAACAAAGGCAAATCTTTTTATCCTCTGGTTGTGTTAGTACAGTATTTTCTGTGGTTCTAAAAATGTGATTATTTTATAGCAGGAATTTTTTGTTTTTTAAGAGCAGAAGAAAATTATCCAAAATGAGATGATTTCCTACAAATGAAACATCTTAAAATACTTAAATATGTACTTCCTTACACAATGGTGATGACCCAAGAAAGTTCCACAATGGCAAGTGATGAGTAAGCTGAAGAGTGTATCTATTTAATGAAAAGGCATTGCCTTTTTTTCACTCTGATAGTAGTTACATGTTATGGGAAGAGTAATGCCAAATATAAAAAATAGTAGAGTCATATTGATTTAGAGTTTTCATCAGTCTAGTCACCAGATTTCGAGTATTTCATCAGTCTAACAGTAGGAAAATTGTTCTCTTAAAATCGATATTTCAGTTAGATAGTGAATATCAAGAGTTTGTCTTTCAAGATTTAATAGGGAAAATCCACTTTTCCCTTTGATCAATCATGGATGACTTAGCCCTTTTTTGTTGAAGTTTTTGAAAATCCATCTGTAAAACTTTCATTATAGTGTTAATAACTTCCAGGCTTTAAACAGATTGTGGGGAAAAAAAAAAGGAATATTTCTCTCAGTTCTCAGTACCATCAAAGGCATTGTGCTTTTTTAGTAATTTAAGAAAAATAATTGGGAGGAATCACAGTCAAATAACATAGCAATAATATATATTTTGAGTAATCATAATAGTAAGATAAATATTCATAATTTTGCAATGTTCATAAGGTTGTTTTAGAATAATATAGGAAGATGTTTTTATCTGTTAAGATTAGAGGTTGAGATGTTCTTAACACAGGGGTCCAGGAATAGTTAGGGTGGCAACACAGGTGGCTTTATAGGCCTGCAGTTTACTTTTTTTTTTCATTCTACTCCATGAGATAGGGAATTTGCTATCAAATTTCAACCAAAAAATCCCCCCCTCTTAAGCCTAAAATGGTTTGGGTTTTTTCTAACAAATAAAAGAAAACAACATTTGTGGAATAGTCAAAATTTTTAGGACAGCTTAAAATAAAAGAGAATTTCGAAAAGGAGAAGTTAGGCAACAAAATTCATCACAAATAAGTGAACATGACTAATCCAGTGTTATTTTTCAAGCATAAGAAATTGCAGAATATGGAGTTTACTGCACGTGTCTGTCTGCAGCCCTGAGAGACAGGGCTGTCTTTTCATAGTCCCTGTGAAAAACTGTTTGGGCTGTGATGTTAGTGATATTAAAACCTAAGAATATACTGATGTGCTAGTTAATTAAATTTAAACTAACTCAGATACATTTGAAATTTGAAATGATACTAGGAGTTATCAAATGATAGTGTTTCTATGACCTAGATTAAAAGATTAAGTAAGTGGAATTCATTCAATCATATGTGGGTGCTATGATATTTGGATGTTCCAGCTCCATGGGTGGAACTCAGTACAGTGATCTGGCAAAACCAGGACTGCATAAAAATAGCCCATCTGGAAAATACCCAAGCAGACAATCTGACTTAAAAATAATAAACTGGCTAAAAGGTGGCTATGAAAACTGTAACAGTGGAAGACCACAGCCTTCAGAGCAGATATTAAAACAAAGATAAAAAAGTGAAAAAAACCAAAAATATAATTAATTTAATGCTGACTTGGGACAACACTGGCAGTCTCTGATTGCCTCAGACTCACTACTTTCCTTCTTTGTTTTCACAGGAAGTATATCAATGCAGGAACTAAGTTGGAACTTGAGTAAAGACCTTGAGCTATGGCCCCTGGAAAAGACAGTATCAGTGCTAGCAGACATGAGTGAATTATCCACTGCTAAACAGAGATGAAGGATTTTATCTGCTTATTATGGGCAAGTACTGATAAATGATTGTGTAATTAAAATGGAAATTGAGTCCTGAGCTGCACTGGCTGGGGTGTCAGGAGGCATGCTGTGGCAGTGCAAGTCCTCATGCTCTGGTGACAGGCACAAGGGTTAAACATCTGCTCCCAGATCTCAGCATCTGAGTCAATCAGCTGATCATCCTCCCACCTTTAATTCCTCCATTGCATGCTTTGAGACTTGCAGTCACTAAAGGAACAAAGTGCTACAAACAACAAGAAGTTTGCCATGTGGCCTTAGGTCTGATAATTCAGTTACCGTGGTGTAGTGACCAGATAGCAGTGCTAATTCTGGTGAACCCACTTCAGAATTTATCTCAGGAACAAAGACAATCCCCATTTGTGTACTAAAACAAAGGAAAATGGAAATTGGAGAGGAAATTTTTGGTAAAAGAAAATTATTCATATTGAACTAAGCATGTGACATAAATAATATATATAGCAATAATGTTATAATAGTGA
Organism: Chaetops frenatus; assembly: GCA_013400775.1. Classification (NCBI taxonomy): domain Eukaryota; kingdom Metazoa; phylum Chordata; class Aves; order Passeriformes; family Picathartidae; genus Chaetops; species Chaetops frenatus. Next base: position 122,731 of record VZTR01013395.1, on the reverse strand, counting down.
CAGTTTAAGCACATAGGCCAAAATAGATTTACAGAGAGAGGTAATAGATTTTCCTCTCCAGGACCAGGGAGGCCATTGGAATAAAAAAAACAGAGAACTTTTCAAGTGCTTCTTCACTTTGGAATTTGGTAATTGGCATGCAAACTGAACCATTGCAAAGATAATTACATGAACTATGTTTGAGAAATTGGTCTTATCAATCATAAACCAGAGTTACCAAAAATACACACTTTTCATAGGTAGGAAGAAGGGAAGCTGTAGAGATGTTCTATCACTGCTTAGAAGCTGCTCATACACTCCAGAAATCCCTAATATCTCAATTGATTTAAACCTCAAATTCAGCCCAGCTGAAAGTCTAGTCCTTAAAGCTTAATAATACTAGAAATGTCTCCATGTATTTTTATAAATTTTCCACACATGTGAATTACTCAGTCATTTTCTATCATATGAAGAATATCAACAGGTTATTGCTCCACCCAGCTCCCAGTCAGGCATTACCTTTTCTCACTCTCTACTGGACCAAAGAATTACTAACACTGAGAAACTTCTAAAAATAGAGGTAGCAGGGATGTTAAAATGTAGGATGTGGAACACGATCTGGGGAAGAAGTGTGTGGTTGTGAAATCTCTTTATGCATGCCATAAAACAGGACAGCAGGGGAAGATAAAGGAAGCAACTGAAAAGGTGGATTGAGAGAATATCTGTCCTGTCTGACTGATGCCCATGCTGAGAGGTATCCCAGATCGGCACAGCTGGATCTAGGCAGCATGAAAAAACATTTGGTTTTGACACTGGTCTAGGCAGCAGCATGAGACCATGGTTGCCAGGCTGATAAATCCTGCCAGTCAGTTCATCACTGCATGTTCCTGAGCTACTGTGGTCTCCAGTATCCAAAATGTTACAGTACAGTCTTCCAGCATTCCAGTATAGGCATGCTTTAAAGATATTTGTCTAGAACTGCATATGAAAGTTAACTAGGGAGAAAGGATTGCTTTGGAAATGCAGATTGATCAGATGTACAATCTTTATCCTCTGTCCCACATGATGTCCACAGGAAAAAAGATAGCTATCTTTATCCTCATTCCCTCCCATGTTCTTCCCTCTTTCTTTGGATCTACATGTAGAAGATGTGCATGAGGAACTTCATGGGTGCTGATGATTTTAGTGCTTGCTGCTTATGACATAAAAATAAGTGCTGTCCCTTTGCAGGGAGGAGTGTGGGACCCTTATGAGCTAGAGCTGAAACTGAACATGCTAGAGATGCATCAATGGAAACAACAGGGCAATTCTGTTCCTCAGATCTGCTGAGACATTCCGCTGCACCATGTAAGAACATGGAAAAGTTTCTCCTTGTGAAATCTCTTTCTCGGCAAGGAGTGAGATGAAAGCAACACAGGAAGAGGTTCACAGTGAGGTGTTGTGTGTCTGTTTCATAAAGTGTGGAATGGCTGAGCACTACATGGTAGAAACTCAATTTTCACTCTCAAACTCATAAAGAACTTTTTATGATCAAAGTGAGGGAATCAAAGTGATGCTGCTTCAGTGTTAATTTTCAGTAATATGGGAATAAAAAGTAAAAATCCATTCCAATGCACAGTTGTGCTGGGGGAAGAAGTGTTGACTGGCTTCTGATCATTTGCTTGTTTTACTTGTGTTAAAAGTATTTTCTTGACCTACCTCAGTGAACTACAGTGGAATTACAGATTGGTTTGATCCTTTTTTCTATAATTTTTTGTGTCAGTGAAGCCCAATGTTACAATCATCCTACATCGAACCAATTGTTAGAGTGATTTCTTGGCTAAGAAAGCAATGAAATGTGAAATTTAAGCCTTTATATCAGACTGAAATTGTTCTTAATTTAGGGAAGTAGAGACTACTTAAAGAAGAGTGAATTTTTATACTTACGTAGTGTTTGTCACAGGAAAATCTTGGTACAGGCCCAAAATACGTCAACATTAGTCTCAGGAACATCCATGGAAAACTGAAACCTGCATAATATTATAAAGTGGTAAACTGGCAGAAGAGATTTCATAAACTCCCTTTAGAACACTTTCCCATTTCTTCACTCAGAAAAGTAATTTGGAGAATTAGAAACTTGTAACAAATACTTGCCAAACTGCACTAGGATCTAAGTGGCCTGCTGTACTCTGTACTGGTGAGTCACACAAAGCAACAACAGCATGGTGCAAAATTACTCTAATTAAATGCCTCCAAGAAGACTTTGACATTTTTGGTATGCTTTTCATCTTGCAGAAACAAGAGACAATGGTAGCTACAAATTATTTTTTCACACATTTTTATTGCTACTGTGTCTGGAAATGTGTTAATATATTTGAATAACTGTCATTTAATCTTAACTGGTTTACCCATATTGAATGTGCAAAATATCATAACTTTAAGAGGTGCCTGCATCAAGGATTGAGACTGTAAGGACCAGGGCCTTTTGTTGTGCAAATGACCTGTGAAGAATGTAATTCCTACAAGATGTATAGATTAGCTCCAGATCCATTTTCAACAGTGTATACAAAATAAATACCTTAAAATAAATAAATAAACAGAAAATACTTTACTTGCTCTGCACTCACAATACATGTCTGAGTGCAACAGTTTCTTAAAGCACTCTGAAGAGGCAGAGATGAGGGACAGAGGGGAAAACAAACCCCTTTGTGTTTCTTTAGACCAAAAATACAGTGTGTTTATACATTACTGGTCAATCTTTAGCAGTTATAAACAGAACTAGTTCCACAAAAATTACTGTTTTTCCTGAAGGCAGTGTGGGTGTGCTGATGGCATTCCCTGGCACAACAGGGAACAGGGTCAATTCATCCTAACAGCTCATGGTCCTCCATGAGCTATGGTGGCAAAACAGAAAAATCACATGGGAAATGAACTCTATGAGGAGCTGTGGCATTTGCATGAAGCTGGTGTCTATTTACTGCTATCACAGCATTATTAAAGGTTTTCAGAAAATTCTTACATCTGTCATTCTGAAACAGATTCTCAGCCACAGTTTAGCCATCAGCTGCTTCCCTGCTACCACCACTGTCTCCTCTACTGCTGGCTCAAGTCCTTCCCTTGACCCATAGAGATAAGATTGCTTCTCTGGTTCCTCCAATATTATATGTCAGGTTCTCCAGTTGCACTGCACATCAAATCTTTTGGTCAGCACTGTTGTCTACTGTCAAACTTGTAACCAGGCTTTTTGCTAAGAGAGCAGAGATATTTCCCTATCCTTAGGACTATGACAAACCATGGCTGTCTGTGGATGCAAAGCACTGCTCAAGAAGCTGTGCCTTGAAAACATGAGCACTCAAGGAGGACACTGGCATCCAAGGGAAAGAAGAGATGCTTGAAGACAGAAGAGATCAGTTACAGATTTCAGGAGACCACCACCTAGAAGGAAAGCAACTGCACAGGAAGCATAGTGCTGCTTCTCAGGACTGCTACCATGTCAAAGCAAAAGTGAGGGGATGCAGGTCACTAGCTGAGGAGAAGCACTGGGATCTTTGTTTTTAAAGTTCTTACAAAATCTGACTTTTCCAGACACCTCCTTTCATGCCTTCATGCAATCTAACAGATAGAATCTTCCAGTAACTAGACTTGTAATCTCTTTTAAATGTTCTTTTATACTTTAAACCAAGACAATGAAAATAACAGGGTATTTAGGTCTCTACTCAATTTAACCTCACATTCTTGTCACTTCTTTGAAATTGATTACAGTTTTGCCATGTTACATTATCTGTCATCTTCTCAACCACTATAAAATTTCAGTCAAAAGAGCTGAAATCACTCAAATTATTCTGAGATAACAAGTGCTTTAAACAGAGGTACAAAATCTTAGCTGCTGTATATTTCCATATATTCATCATTTCAACGCATGAGAAATATAATGCAAAATACGACTTTTCACATGATATATCCTTTTCTCCATTTTGGTTTCCATCTGCCACCCCTATATTTAAGGACCTTTGTATTTGGCTACCTTGGTATTTGTCATGGGAAAAGTTCTGCAGCACCTCCGAAGTGTTTTTCAGTTTTGTCCTTGTGTGGTGTCAGTTCTTTGTTGTTAAACCAGATTTACACAGAGACTGTGACAGTAGCAGCAGCAGCCTGTAATCTGTCAAGTCTGTCTGAAACGTCCTTCAGTTGCCTTTGTAAATTTAGCGCATCTGTATAAAGCCCCTTGTGTAAAATGTATGCTCTGGTTTTGATCAAGTCCTCCATATGCTCACAGCAAATTTCAAGACACTTCTGGTAGTGGTATGCAAATGCAGAGATAGATTCAAGGCGTTTTGATACATATCTTTGTATCTTTTTCCTGTTCCAGTAATTGCTTTGCATTTCTCATTTTTTGTGCTATATTGATGATAATGTTCACATGGAAAAAGGTTGTAACTTTGCTGGTTTCTACTTTTCAGGCTCTTTTTATGGAACAATTACCAACTGGTCCTCTCATGTTTGGTTGTTTTGTTTTTTTTGTTTGTTTGGTTGGTTGGTTGGGTTTTTTTTGAAGATTATTCTGAATATTTGGAGATATTCAGTTTTTAGTTTTATAGCTGAACATCTTCTCTGGAAAATTTGGGCCAAGAATTTAGAAAAGAAGGTAAGACTGTGGCTAAAAAATATCTGTCTGTGCCTTTAATTGCTTCCATTTCCTATTCTCTTATTTCAAACTGTTGAGGAAACGACAGAAGGGAACTGTCAGGGTTTTGACTCTTTTTGAAGAAAATGTCTGTACACTGTTTTCCATAAAGCTTAGAAATTTTGGCCTACTGTCCTCCATCCATTAAATAGGATGACTCCCAGCACAGTCTCTCCGCTGTGCTGTACATCCTCCTAATATCTGATAGATATCTTTCTTTAAGGGAACACACTTAGAACTTTGCTGAATGAGGAGCCACCACCAGGCAGCTGTAAATAAATATAGATATACAGAAAAAACCCAATTTTCTTGTCTTCAAGATTCACCTCCTGAAGCTGGAGTTAGACACAAAACCCATTTATTTTTTATGAAACACATCTGGGCAATGTAACTGTGACATTTCCTTCTTGTACTCTTCTGCTGAGGAGTTAAGAACATTCCTCCTGCATGTACCAGGAACTGGTTACACAGCTATGAAAGTTCAGCTGACAAGCAGTGACTTCCATCTGCCAAGACAGTGCTCCACTGCCAAGCAAAGGACATCTTTGCATGTACCTTCCATTTTTTTTTTTTTTCTGTTAAAACTCCGTTTGTTATAATACATTCACAGTAGCCTGGGGTCTCCTCTGGAGAGGTTCCAGACTGTAATCCCAGTCTCACTTGTGTTTTAAGATCCTGTCTGATAGGTATAACCCCTAATCCCACTATGGCTACAAATGGAAATTGCAGGAATAAGAACCTTTTGAATTCCATCAGGTTGCACAAGTCTTAGACACAACTTGTGGAAAACAATGATAAAACCTACCTCCTTTCAATATCTCAGAGGAGGTGCAATAAACTTCCCCATCCATTGTCCTCATGGATAGAAAAGCCACCTTAGGATGAGCCAGGCCCTTTTCTTCCCCATCATCTTCAGGCAAACAACTCAGTGGCCCCTTATTGGTGAGTGCTTAAGATTTCACAGCTCTCTGCAAGTACAATATCAAACACCAAGAATTTCTGGTGTCTCCAGAGAAAGGCAGCAACTACACAGGATATTTCTAAGTTTTGTGTTTCTGGGAGGATACACTACACCTACAATGTAAGTAAACTATCTGGATCCATTTTTTGATCTATTCTGAGTTTTTCACCTCATCAGTTTTAAGCATACAAGTAAGAAATACACATCCTCATTTTTAGTAGGTAATATTGAGCATGTACATGTGCTATTGTCACCGATCACTGATTACTGTAAAAAGTGTTGCCATCATGCATGGATCCAACACTGGTAACTATCAATAAAACAACCTATCATGTTTATCATGTTGGAGCCCTGTGCATTTGCTTATGCCCCAAAATCCCCAGAGCACTTATGATGTCAAGTGAGTCCAGACAGTTTGGGCACCATTTGGTAAGTCACTTTTCTTTCAGAGAACTACCAGGAAATCCACAAGTGTCTCCTTGTTTTTAGATTTTCAGGATAGCTAAGATTTCCATTCATAGCCTGAAATAAACGCATAAAGTTTTAGTGTCAAAATCTCTATAAATGTCTCATTTGCTCTCATAAATATGAAAAATAACATTCATCTTTCCCCAAAAGTAAAAATGAAACTTAGTATCCTACAAAATCTTTACAGGAAGAGGAACAATGATTTTTTTTTTAGTTTTATTAGTAGATAATTAAAAATATGAATACCTATAAACATCACAGAAGTCAACACATGAAAATTGGAAAAAATACCAGATCAATTAGTTAATCTCCTTGCAAATTAATTTCTATTTCACACTATACAATATCACTTATGCTTTCTAATTCTTATTTATCACAATCATTCAAATGCACAAAAGAAACTAATCACTTTAATGACTGGGAGACCTTTTTGAATTATTGAATTTTGGGGGAAATTAAATAGTATGAAATCTGCAGGAAACAGAACTGTCAAAACTGCATTTGGATAACCACATGATGATCAGGAGTTACTATATCATGTGTCCTTGAACTGGGCATGTTGGTATCTGAAATGCAAATTCCCCAGCTTTTACATATAAGACATTTAAACTGTAAAATTCACAGCAAACTGAGCTCCCCTGTGGATATTGAAGGGTTACAAGTGAATGCAAGTCAAAACACAGTTGATGTTGAAATTACAGTAGCCTAGTAACGAGAGAAATATACTGATGATGGAATGAACCCAGAAATAACTGATGTTAAATTAGGCTGGTAAATGGGCAATTAGCATGGATGTGGTGCGAACAAATATGCCTCAGGTTTTACCATGCAAATTACTCAGGGGTTTCATCATTCAGACCTTCACTGCCTTTTGTCTTTTCCTGCAGTTCTTGGGTACGTGACACATTGCAGCTGGGTTTTACTGTGGGAAAGGAAAGGTACAGCAGCTTTCATTGATAACCACTGTGTGACATCCTCAGCTTGCTCAGCCTTGCCCTTCCCTTGGTGCAGTGTATGAGGACAGCTAATGCTTTGGATCTCCACAGGCAAGGGTTCTGCCAGGTGGGACACCAGCAACAGACAAGGTGACTATACAGCCCTGGTAAACCTTGGCACATCTAATCTGGTTGGTTAGGCTTCATCATCCATTCATAGATATCTCTCTATTGCAGCAACTATGGAGAAGACTTAAAAAAAAAAGAAGGTGGTCTGATCTGTCAGGAACATTAGACTACTGAGACATTTTCTGAAGCTGAGGTGGATCATTAATGAGTGGTTTCAAACCACTACAGTAATTTGATTTTTATGGATTTCCATTATTTGAGCAGTGGCAGAAATATATTAATTAATTTTTCACTGATGCATCTAAGTAACCTTTACACACAGCAGACAAATAAAATCAACAGTGAAATCATGGTTTAATTATTTACCTAGCAACAACTTAGAATCAATACAACATCTCTAACTGACTGCAAGAACTTAATCTCCTTTCTATTCTCTTCCTTTTATGTGGTTATCATGCAATCAGGAGACAAAAGATGATGGGATTTTGCTCACATAATTATAGCTCATCAAAATGGCCCTCATGAACAATTCATTTGTCAGATTTGACCCTTTATCTCTTGGAGAATTATCTGTGAATTGATAATGGCTTTTATTATTTGGTTGATGAAGAGCTTTTTCCAACACGTCTGAGCCCGTCTATAGCAAGTACTTCTTCAAGTGTTTGTTATTTAGAGTTCTCTGGTTGGATGTCAGCTCTCTCTTATGGTATAATTTTTATTTTTACTATTTGATTAAATAGATGTCCCTTGCAAAGTGGAGACATACTAAAGAAAATACTAAAGTGCTGAAATCTTCCCAGGGAGAAAAGTGAATGTACTATGGAGACTTATTAGGAAATTAAAGGCCTGACACAGAGTGTAGGTATAATGTGAAATAGGAATAACAGCTTACTGCTGTGTTTTACAATTTACATCTGTTTCAGTATATCTCATTGTTGAAACAGCCTTTCAGAATTTCAGGACTTTTTAGAAATTATTCAACATTAAACATCAAGGCTATTATATGTAGCACTTGATATCAAGTTCTTAATAGTTTTGAGTTCATGTCAGAAGGAAGCTCTCTCACCATTCTCTAGAAAAAAAAATGATCAGAGAAAATGCTCAAAAAAAATGCATCAAAAAAAATGTTCAGAGAAAATGCTGCAAATGGTGTAACATGCCATAAATACCACTACAAGTGGCTTTCATGAACTCTTAGAGTGCAGATCCACTTATGCTACTCCTACAGATTCCCCTCCTTCTACCATGCTTAGGTCTGTTGCAGATTTGTGGTTAAATAGGAAATGTCAGATTTTATGCTTTCATACATATGTATACATTTAACTTTGTCCTCTAGTTTCTCCAAAACAATTTCTTAGTAATTACAGAAGTCCTGTGGTCTACCTGGGATTTTGACACTTTCTAAGAAAAGGGCAGTGCCCTCCCTCTTCCCTCCCCAAACCTATAAACCCATTACTCTCTTAAAGTGAGGAATATTTTCTGACTTGTTCAATAAAAGATGTTACACTGAAATAAAATACCCTACAAGATGACTTAATAATAAAGCTGGAATTATACTCTCATCTCTAGCCACAGTACTGTAAATTTGGGGAAAGTGTTCTCACGTATTGTGCCTTCTCATGTATTATGTGTTGTGTCTGTCACTCACCAAGCCTCTAACTTGTAAATTTGCATCGTCCCCACCCGTCTGTCTGTGTGTTCTGATTAACTCAGCTCTCAAAGAGAAAATGTGTGTGCAGCCTGTGACAGCCTGAAAAGCTTTTTCCCAAAGGTAATCTTCCAACACATTTGCGTAAGCACTTACAAAGTAATGACTATCCTTTATGATGGGCCTTTCTGAGGTTTCATCTCACCGCACTCTTGTAGAGACAAAGAATACTCAAGATAAAGTGCATGTCACATCCCATTGCTGCTTGCCCTCTCCCCTGCATCAAAAAAAAAAATCTAACTGGTACAATCTAATGTGGGTGAGTGACACAGATTGAATGATTCATCTCAAATCGAGGGGAAAAAATAAGAAAGTAAGAGAAGTGTTCTGAGAAAGAATACACATACATTGTGTATTCTCCTCTGTAATAAATTGTGTCTCCCCAGTCTCACCTTTTGGGAAGAAAACGTCTGTCTTCTGAACACAGGGTTCAGTCCAGGTTGCTATCTCAGGCTGGACTAGGGTCTCTGGTGTAGCTTTTCTGCAGCAAAGACAGTGGTAAAATCTTATTCATTAACTTAAAAATTTCCCCTGTCTGAGGATGTGACATGTAGTTCCTTTCCTTGGTCAGAGTATTAAAGACATCTCTCTTCTCACCTGCAGCTAAAATTAATTTAAGATAGAAGAGTTTAATATTTTTGAGGTTTCTTTTCTTCCTCCATCCTTTAAATGAGGTCAGCCATGAAGTTTTACAGTTACAGAGAAGATGAAGGCAAACACAAATGTGCTCACCCGTATGCTCTCCTTAGAAAATCAGATGAGGAGAAATGGCTTGGTTCTGTCAGAACAAAAGATAGGCCACACATCTTAGATAAGGAACTGCCCAGGTAGCTGGGAAAAAAATTGCCATGGAGTGGTAGGGTAGTGAGAAGAATGGAGGAAAATGTTACTTGGTAGGAAGGCAAAAAGTGTGAGCTGACCACTAGAGCAGAGATCTTTCCTCCCACTCTCCTATGCCTCCCACACCCCTTCTAACTGCCTTAGGAAGCACTCTGCATCTCCTACACATTTCCCTTGGCCATCCCCTGACATTTTCCCCATCCCCTGAGTAACTGTTCTGCCCACCAGCTGGGGATACATGTAATAGATGAGTTAGAGTTGATTGTTTACTTACCAGTTAGCTGTTCTTATCGAAGTTCCCTTAGCTGTTATGCCATGCCATACCTGTCGCCCTTACCTGTTATACCTACCTGTTGCCTAAAGTTGTTCCCTACAAGAACCCTTTAAAACCTTCAACCACTGCTGCTCCCCGCTTTCTCCTGTAAGATGATGAAGAGGATTACATCACACTGTATGCAAATTAGAAGCTCCCATAAGGCCTAGCAAAAGAAGTCTCACCAATTAAAGCAATCAAAGCCCCTAATCAACGAGCCATTGCATAAACAAGGAGCCAAAGGTAACACCAAGGAAGGTAGCACCACTAAGCACTATCAAAATCTTAATGGAGACCTTTTTCTCTGGTCACCATGACTAGGTGTGCCTGGGACAACAAGACTACCCAGGATTGAGAGCAGGGCATGGTCTTCTATGGTGGGCTCCTGTCGAGGAAGGAAGACCCTGCTTCGGTGGATCACCAGGACCAGTGAAGTGGACCTGCTCTTCCTCAATGCCATCAGAGACGGGGGACAGCACTGCTGTGAGGGGACACCCCTCGAGCCCCCTTACCCAGTGTTGTGGTTTAAAGGACAACAACTTTTTTTTTCTCCTTCCTGGGGGGGGTTCTTTGTTTTCCTACTTCCGCCGGGACAGTTTCCAGCAGAGGCGAGGAGCCCACGGATTGGCTAATTTTAAGATGGGCACTTCATGTAGCCACTTGAAATTAGAGGCGTCTTTGCGAAGCTTACATTTTTTAGGAGCGGGAAGTTGGAAGCTCTCTTTGACTTCCGCACGCGTGGAAGGTAACTCCGGCATGGCCCTGGCCGGCCGC
>VZTR01013395.1:77651-111087 GCA_013400775.1 Chaetops frenatus | reverse complement strand
AACTAATATCCTTTCTGGGCGGGAGTTCACAGTGATATGGATTCTACAAGAGACTTATGCTTCTTGTGGGAAAAAATCTCCATGGTGAGACAAGAGAGACTCTTCTTCCAATTGGACTGATGAAAGCCTATTTCAAGAGTGGTAAATTGACCAGGGGTTTTCTAAGTTTGTTTCTCTGTGTTGTTGGTGAGAAGGATGGTGGTAAAGGAAGATAAATGAGGTGGGAGAAAGGAACCATCATGGGTGAGGGGCTGGGGGGAGGAAGAAGAAACCACCTGGGGGTTGATTTTGATTCTGTTGTTTTTTTGTTTTTGTTTTTTTTTTTTGTTAATAAACTATTTTTATCTTGGAATTTTAGGCCTGTTTTGCATTTCTCTTAATCCTTATTCTCACAAAATCACTACGCTACAGTCTCGCCTGGTGTGAGCAGGCGAGCAAGTGAATGTGAAACCGCTACATTAAATGGTGTTTCTGCCCGGTTTCGAACAAACCCATGACACCCAGACTGTTCTGCTAATAAAATCTTTTGGCTAAATCACTGGAGAGCTGGCCTCTCATTCATAATAACACGTATGTGCCATGGGCCCCCAGACAATCGTGTGTCCAGGGTAGGGGCTGCAGAGCTGGGCAGCCTGGAGAAGTGCAGAGTGCTCCATGCTGCCCTCCGTGAAAACTGCAGGAGGTGTCTCTCTTCTAAGCAGCCCCTCACCTTGAACAGCTTTGCTGGTAATTATCATGTCTGAGACATCTATCTGCCTCTGTGAAATGGAATGATGGATTTGAAAAAAAGGCTGTTATCACATGTACTTGAGGAACATGCACCTTTTTTCTTAGGAATTCAGACTAAAAAGGAGTGCCAGTCTCAGAAACTCAGCTTTGACATGAGAACTATTCATGCAATCCAAGAGATGTGACAGCCTACAGTTCTGCTAAAAGTATCATCTTAATGATCTTATGAGCAGAAGATTTTTTTTAACGTGCATTTTCATTGTGATATTTTTTTACCTAGCACATTTAATTTACACACACACACACACACTCTTACATGCACTCTCCCAACAGCTTGTTGGGTATTTAAAACAACTCTAAAGCTGTGCTGCTGTGCATGCACGTACTTACAGGTATTTAGAGGTTCCTGGAGAGGTTCCTCCTGTTTTCTGACCTCTTATTTTCTCTTATTGTTAATTCTTCTTGTATTGGAAAACAAAGACAGCAGATTACAGCTTCCAAACATAGCTTCAGAGAGGACAAAAACCTAAGCAATGATCTCAAGGAGACTGAGTTGCTATCTGGTCTTTCTATCTGAAGTGGCTTTTAAAATTATTAAGCTTATTTTTCTATCAATACTTCACTGTTGACTTAACTCTCCCTTACACTGTTGTCACTGCAGATCAAATAACTCATTTCAAATGCCAGTGCAAAGTATGAGCCTAATTTGTGGATGGTAAAGGTCATATAAATTTAATATTCATATTTTTTCACTTCTAAATACAAGGTCAGGAAAATACAGCACATTGGTACGAGTGTAGGAATGAAGCACAGAGTTTGGAAGGAAAATAACATTTTAATAACTTAGATAACCTGTTCAGGTACCCAGATCAGGAGGGCAACATAAGACAAGTAAGCAAAATAATTTCTTAACATAAGACATAGTCTATATTAAATCAAAACCTAAGTCTGGCTGGTTTGCCACTTGAACAGAAGATTTATTTTTATGTATTCTATAATTTGATCAGACCTTGGACTGCAAGTAATTGAGGACAAGCAGGTGGAGGAAGAGTAAAGGCAGAATTTTATACCAAGGGATGTGAATTTTGCATCATGTTCAAAGCAGAAACAGAAGTCAAGGAGCAAACCTCCCACCAGCACCCTCAGGATTAAAAACATGGAACAAAATGAAATACTTTCAAAAAGTGGACACTTAACCCCAGGCCCCTCGTAGCCTCTTAAGAGGGTCTGAAGCTCTCTCCCTCCCTCCCTCTGCCCTCAGGCACAAGGAAGAGGCAATGTTTGGATCCTGTTGTCCCCTCTGCTTTTCTTGCTGGCCCGTAGAGCCAATCACTGGCACTGCCTACTGCCACATGGCACTGCCATGGCTCCAGTCTGTCTCTCAGGAACTATTTGGTTTGAATTCAACTTTGGGCATGATTCTCCTTGGGAAAAATTGTCTGATTCTCCTTATCTCTATGAAATGCTGGTATTGGGGCAGTACAAGGGGCTGAGGAAGAATAAGAAAAGCTCAGCCAAATGTTCAGGAAAATCCTCCATGTTCTCCAGGGAGTCCTGGATGAGGATGACCAGGTTTGGCCCTGTATACTGTGTACATTGCTGTGCTAAAAAGACATGTTTTCAAAAGGCTTTAGAGAAGCTTTCACGAATCTCCATTGGTCAGCAGATTGATTTTCTTCCCTTCAGTGATTGTCTCTCCAACCTGTGATGGTCTGGACAGTTTCCTCTGGTAAGCAAACTTTCTTCAAAGAAAGGTTTCTAGGGGTGCAAATCCAGTAACAGGAGATTAGTCAGGGTCAACTGAGAAATCTCCAGGAAAAATATAGACTCTCTTCTGGATCCACACAAAGTCCTTGTCTTTCCCTGGCTGAATTGCTGTCGTACTCCTCAATAAAGCACTTGAATTAGCAGTTGGCAGCTGGCCAGCATGTCTTTCATTCTCTCCGAAAGGTGAAAGGCAGGGAATTTGTGAGCTTTTCAGAGCAAGCCAGTGATGAGTTTGCTCAGCAGAGACTGACTATCTGGTGAACAGCTTGCCACAGCTTTTGTGTGCCAATGCTATCATTTTGTCTATCCACCCTTTGTCCCTCCTGATTTCCACTCACGCTAACACGGAATGACGGGCTTGCCCATTTAACTCTGCAGGCTAAACTTCAGCTTCATTACTATGTATTAGATCTATTTTCACCCCAATTTAACATTAATAGAGTAATTTGCAGAGTTCTTAACTGAACCACAAATCTCTTAAATGACTTTTTTACTTCCTTTGTATGAATTCAGCTTAATGTTTAACTTTTCTCCTGATTTAGTGTCCATGCAAATGTCACACTTTTGCTCCTCCTCTTTGCTCCCTACTTGGATCCAGCCTTAGAGGGCATCACAGTCATGTAGCTTTACTGCTGTCTGTTCCCATTACACTGATCTGAGGAATCAGCTGTGACCACAGCCTAATGCTGTTGGACCAGGTTACAGCCTGTGAAAATGAACATCTAAGCAATAATCCTTTACAATAATTTCTTTTGTGTCTGCGGATTAAAGGCCTCGTATCTTCTTTCTCATTCTGGCTCTAAAGTCATTGGCCCTTCCTTCAAGAATGCGATTATTTCTATCACTAAATTGTGACTGCACTTAAAAGAAGCAATGTGAGCTTGAGGAGCCCATGGCCAGGCGCTTTTAACCTACACCCACAAGCAGCCTGAATGTGTTTGCATCACATTTAAGAACAGCCTAGCTTAAGAAATCTGCTGATTGTGGCAGACAACACATTTATTATTTGCCTAAACTGGATTGTCTTGTTCTTTTGAACAAAAGATTTTAAGAAACTTTCTAAGAAGTTGAAAGAAATTTCCTCTCTGTCCCTTGAGAGTTTTCTGGATCTTGGACTGAGGCTTCTAACACAGACTCCATAAACACAAATGGCTGGTAAGTCTCTACTTGAGAAGGGGCTCTGAGGAGTCTAACCATATATTGGTCTCAATAGTCTCAATTTAACAGTGAGTCTTTATTTATTTATTTCCAACAGCATAGATTTTTTTTAAAAAAGTAGTTGTTTCTATTCCTGAACTCTTCAACAACTGAAATGCTGCTAAGTCTTAAATATTTCAACAGAAGGGTAAGTTAGGGGAGTATGTTTGGACTTCAGTTAGTCCAGGTTTTTGCCAGTGAGGTGAGCCCTTTTTCTGACAATGTAAATAATGTGATTTGATGGTAACGTTGTAATGCCTCATGGCTCTCACAAAAACTGGAGCCCCCTCATTTTTGTCAAGAGGTACATTACAATTCAACCCCTACACTGTAATTCTCAGTGTTTAGGCAAGCCAGGTAGGATTACCTTGCCAGAAGCTGAGGTGAAGGCTTACAGGGAAAGACAATCCCATAATCCTGGCTTTCTCTCAAGTGCATCACCCACAACTGGTTGATAAGATATCACTCAAAACATCTGGAAATGGCAACTGACATTACCTTGTCAAGAAGGTTAAAATGCCTGCAAGCTTTCTCACACTTTTAAGAAAATAAATCAGCATTCTATTTTAAAAATACAACAAGATAAAAGAGAGCTGCCTCAATAAAAATCTTTTTATGTCAGGATAGGTGCTTTGGGGGTGAATGTTCCACTCTATTTTTGCTTTTCTGGGTGGAAGAGCCTTAAGATTCAGTGTCTCCTGGCAGACCATTTGTGAAATTACGTTTCAGATGACAGGAAAGGGACCTTTTAGAAAGCTGAGAAACAGGACATGAAGGGAACAAAACCCTTTTAGGAGATAAAACAGCTTCAGAAGAATTAAAGTTCACATGCTTGCAGCTGGAACCTATTCTCACAGTGCCTGGTGCTGGTGAACTTTGATATCACAAAGCACAACACCCTTCCTTCTGACTATTTTTAAAAATGTCAACCACCACAAATTGCTAAAGGTGGGAATAACATTCCTGGAGTGTATTGTAGTACTAAGACCCACTGCTGTCATTAAGGGTTTGTATACCTGTTTGCTCTGGTATTCCTCTCTGAAGTCTTTCCTGCTGTGACAGAGAAAAGGCAGGCTGGAGGAACTGATAAAATGCTTCCAGAGCCCTGTGACAGACATACACACCTTCTTGTCTTTTCAGTCTGCATTGCTCTATTCAATTTACTGGATCTTGTTCTTCAGAAAACGAGGGACTGTTCATTTAATCTTTTATATCACAAACACAAGAAATCTTATTCACATTCTCTTGTACTTGTGGTACAAAGAACAGTTTTCATATTCTTTAAACAAAGTAGTATCTGCTTTTTATGTACTTCAAATGCAGAGTGATGCTGTACCTCTGAGCTTCATCCGGAATGAAAAAAAGCTGAGTTCATGCAGTCCCAGCCTCAAGATGACTGGTATCATTAAGAAGAAGCAGTTTTCTTAGGAAGGAAGAGTATCATAGGCTCATGGAGCAGCTCAGTTTGTAAAAGGCCTTGAGAGTTCACCTGCTTCCAACCATTCAAGGTAGGTCCAACTTAGATCAGAATGCCGCTTTCTCTCAGATACAAAACTGTTTTGTCTTTACAGTTATATACAATGGCCAGTGCTTCTGCAGAGCTCAGATTTTTTTTAAGAAAACATATCATTTCTTTAGAATAGGCAAAAAGAAAACGTGTGACACTTTCCAAGCACTCAATACTGCAAGCAAAATTGGAATACTGAAGAATGAGAGAAGATAACCTTCATAAGCAACAGTAATTTTATTAATCTGAAGGCTGAGTCATATTAAGAATCTGCCACTCTCAGAGGAACTTGAGTTCTGTTAAAATCTGCTGATAGAAGAGGAATTCTCCTAGCTAGAAAGCTACAAAGGAGAAAAACCTGAGATGCTATTTTTGCCAGCTTGACACACTCTCAAAATAACAGTAGTAAATACTTACAGGCTTTTATGGAATGACTTGGGCAAAAAAACAAGAGAGGCAGTCATATCACAGTATCTGCAGTATTCCAGCTAGTGGTTAAACTCAATGTACATAGAACACACTTTCCAAACAGAATTAAACTGTTCTGGCGGTTCTGACCTCTAGATAGCCCACTCTCTTTAGAAAGAAAATTGAAGTGACTCTTTAACTATGGGAAGAAATTTCTCCTGCACCTGGGACTCTGTAACTGTGGTCAAAAGACCACAAGCTGATTCCTCAACATGTTTGGCTTAGTCTGCAGACAAAGAGAGGCTGAAGCAACCATGGGGCTTAAAGGGTAGGGAAAAGAAAAGGAGGAGAAAAATTAGAGTGTCAAACACAACTTCTGAACTAACTGGGCATATTCCTTCTCATTTTTGTGCCTCAAAATTTCCATCAAATAAAATATTATTAAACCCACTTTTGGAAAAAACAAACATACACAGGGATAGGGGAAGAGGGGGCTTAGTGCAGTATTTCAGAAGTCAGTAATGTCAAAGTGCTTTCTTGATGCGTTCAAGACAGGTGTATTTTATGTGGTGCAACTGGGTTCTCTTTTTGAGCTAGTATGCTTCAGGGCACATGATTTCCTTTCCAATCATTGTTCACAATTCTGTGAGCACAATGACAGGGCAAATACTCAAAACCTGAGGCTGGCAATATTTCCTGGACAGTAAGGAGTAAGATGACAGATATTCAGAAAAGTAAAAATATTTAGAGAGGGGGAAAAAAATCATCTTTTTTGAAGAGCAACAAAACAATCTACCTTCTATTTTTTAATCATATATTTATTAGTCGAAGATAAAATTAGGCAGACTTAGTGAAAAAAAATTAACAGTGTGAAGGGTAGGGGAGAAGTTTTTCTCCCTTTTCTGTAAAAAACAGCATATGATTAAATAACATTGGGAATCTAGTGTGTGCACATTGTGTGAAAGAGAAATGGAAAGAGGAAGGGCAATAGGATCACTCTGGCAGCCACTCCCTTAGGTGGTCAAGTCCCTTGAGCACTGGTCAAGACTTGTTATTGTCCCATTGGCTTCAGCAGGACAACTCCCTTGCCATATAAGCAGGAATTTTAGCATTTTTCTTAGATGGAGCTTAATTCTGCCCTGATGCATATTGATGTCTACTGAGAGGGTGTGGTGGGAGCTGGGCAGAAGCAACACCAGGACTGGGAGAAAGAGAAGTGGTTATGCAGAGAGGGACCAAAGTAGAAAGAGGAGAAACAAATGTATGTAGTTATCAGTAAATAAGTTCAGTGAGTGCACTGGTGTTAGGCCAAAATGCTCACCCCACTACATTAAATTGGTGCCCTGTGTGAGAAGGCAAACTAAACCCACTACATTAATGAAAAAGAAAAAAGATTTACTGTTACATCAAATCTCAGTATCAATTAAAATGTAAGTGCGCTTTGAGTTATGGGGCTATCACTCCATTTTGGAACACTTGTGTCCCTCTGGACTGCTGGAGCTCCATTTTTGAGGTTTACAATATCACCTTTGATGAAACAGTATTTCCATAATTCATGGTGCTTTTTAAATTGTTATATATAGAATAGTATGTATTATAAATTAAAGCCTGTAATAGGTTTTAGCACCAGTGCCTACCCTGAAAAAATATTGAACTCATAATTTATTCGATCTGGTTTGTCATTAATATTTGAATAAATTATTCGGTGAAGAGTCATTGATGAGGTAGAAATGGTCAAAACCCATCAGGAATATTTGCTGAATAGATTACAATGTTCAGCAACAGAACAGGTAGGGTACACAAAAGAGCATGTCTGCTTCTTCAATGTTTCAGGGTCAATCATCTCATGGAATAGTTTTACTCAGTATTTCTTCAAATTTCAAGCCCTGTCTTTTTTCCTGAGACCATTTTGAGTGTAGAGCTGAACTGTTTCATAATTTTTTGCAGGATGCAAGAGATTTGTGGAGATACATTTGCAATTAGCCATTCCTGACAACAGAGCATCTTTACACTTCAATATCATGCTGTTCAAGCCAGAGCCTTCTTAGGCAAAGAAGGAGTTTAAACCCTCGTATACCCTGCTACAAAAATATTAATGTACTGAGGACTTTTTTAAGTTTGGTGATGCATATGAGAAAATATTTAACATCTTCAGATAAAGAAAATGTCCCTCAATGGGCACTTCTTTTTGGGGGAAGTCTGAAACTGCAAATTACTGCCACAGTAATCCAGGGAATGCTCCAAAATAGCAAGGAAACTAAAGCAAAGGCACGCAGAAGTTTGTTATTTTGACCTTTACACGTTTTATTTTATCTAAATTGAAGAACAAACCCATATGAAATAATTACGAATTCTCTGTAATACATGGTTTAAACCCCTCTTGACAGTATAACCTATAAAACAGATGAGGAAGCAGTAAAAAAAGATTGCTTTTAATCCTGTGAAGTTTTCAGGGGTTACAACTGCAGTTGGGAGCTAAAAAGGGCTGCATTTCTGGTCTTAGGTCCATGTAGGACCTAAAGGAGAAGTGCCAGACAGGCCAAAGACTTTGGCTGCAATTAGGGGAATTTACAATCACATTTTACAGTTTGGGGTCCAAATCCAGGGTGTTTGTAAATATGAATAGGTAATTACCAGCAAGGCTCTGACCACAGCAGAAGTAAATGATGCCAGGATAAATATAGAACAATAAATTCAATCATCATAGTCTCCCTCTTTCTTTGGTTCATCTACTTTTTAGTACATTATGTCACCGTAAGGTTTACTTGATTAAGGTATACCTAAGCAGTTAATTGTTTATATTAAAATTGAGGATAAATTCTTTCTTCTTCCTTTTTGTAGAACACCCATGAACATTAATCAGAGTTACCTTATGAAAGGATCAAAAGCAGCAGCTTTCTCATTACAGACTATAACTCCCTGCTGGCTGATAGAAAAATAGCTTTATGAAGTGAGCAAGGAGAGAAGCACAAGCAAAAGTCAGTATAACAA
This sequence comes from Chaetops frenatus, assembly GCA_013400775.1. Lineage (NCBI taxonomy): Eukaryota > Metazoa > Chordata > Aves > Passeriformes > Picathartidae > Chaetops > Chaetops frenatus. The sequence goes on along the minus strand of VZTR01013395.1, from coordinate 102,488 downwards.
AATGAAGAGTGGCCAGATTTGTTGAGGGGAGAGGAAAAAGGCACAGACTATGGCTAAAATTTAACCTTAATGAAATCCAAATTTATAATTCTTTCTGAGTTTTTGATAAACTGAACAAGCACCTTAATAAACGGTGCTGGTGACACATTAATCTTTATAACTTCCCTGAATTTTGTTATATGCAGGCAGATCAGTTAGTAGATGTCAAAATAATGATCAATATATTGCTTTGACAATAAGTTTGTCATTGTATTGTCTAAGAATCACTCAACTGCTATGACCATTGCACTCAAACTGAAGTGCAAATGTGGGGTTGTAACTTATTTCTTGTTCAAATGTGGACATTAATTTCACTGTGACTCCTGTGCTGCTTTAGTGCCAGCCAGCAAATGAGTACCACACAGCCACTCTCTCACTCCACTCCCTACCCCATAGGATGGGGAAGAGAATCAGGTAAAAAGGTGAAACTCATGGTTCAGATAAGAACAGTTTAATAACTGAAAGAAAGTAAAATATACTCATAATACGAACAAAGATAAGGATAAAAACAAGAATAATAATAAAGAAAAGGAGGGAGAGAGGTGTTTAAAACCCAAGAAAAACAAATGATGCCTGATACAATTGCTCACCACCTGCTGACTGATGCCCAGCTAGTCCTCAAAAACTGATCAGCATGACCCAGCCAACTCCCTTCAGTTTGTACAATGGCCAAGATGTTCCGTGGTATGGAATATCCCTCTGGACCATTTGGATCAGCTGTCCCAACTATGCTCCATCCTAGCTTCTTGTGCAGCTCCTCACTGGCAGTCCAAGGGAAATTTAATAGTCCTGAACTTAGGGTAAGCTCTACATAGCAGCATCAGTATTACACACATCAGGGTGTTACCAACATTGTTCTTGCACTGAGTCCAAAACACAGCACTGGACCAGCTGCTAAGAAAACAATCTCTATCCCAGCCGAAACCATGGCAGTTACCTAAGACAAACATGATATTCCTTCTCCTCATGGTGCAGAATTAAATAACTGTAGTTGACCCTAAAAAATAACTGTAATTGACAAATAATAAATAACTGTAATTGATACCACCTGGAGAACTGAATTCTGGAAGCTTTGCTTCCATTTGGATTATTTTATGTATTTAAAACTAGGATATATGATGTTTAATTATTTGTTTCATTTATTTTACAGCTTGTTACAATGATTCTTCAGAATGATAATTCTCCAGATATAATCTTAAGTATTATACTTGATTCTTGACTTCTCAAAGAAGTAAAAATTATTTCTTGAAACAACTTTTAAAAATTCTTCAACTGTACTCTTACAGGTTATAGAATATATAAAAGTAAAAATTAAACCCACAAGATATAATAAAAGAATTACACTGCTGCACTGGAAGGGTATAAATTATTAAGGATAGAGCTTCTGTGTTGGATTTATGCAGCTGAGAAAAGAAAACTTAGAAAAAGTATGTATTGAAATTTTCAATATTCCAAAAAGTGTAAATTATAAATGAAAACTACACCATGGAAAATATTATTTTGAATGTTGATTGTAGGACAAGAATAAAGAGAAGCTGGAGGATGATAGTGTATTTTTTCTGTGCAGGATTTATTTGCTCAGATCCACCATTATCAGTGGAAAGGCTTTGTCTGAACTGTTATGAATTCTGCTCAAAATGAAAGCCAGGAAGAGTGGCACTGCAGGATACCTAGGCACGAACCTGTGGAACACTTTGAATGCCACATAATCACTAGGTATTATTCAAAACCCAAATACATGCTGAGAATACAGTTAAAACACTCTTATTCTTTCTCATTAACTTTCTATAAGACTGAATATTCCCAGTATAAAATAAATGAGAATACTTTGTGGAAAACAAATAGTTTTTCAGTGTTGCCAAAATTGTCAAAATCAACTTGGGCTGTTACCACAATTTTAAAAAACCCAAAAACGTTACCTTACAGAATTATATTTACTGCAGCTATTTCTGCCCCATCTGGGCCATCAGCTCCCATGAATATCTGGAAAACCTCATGTCCATACCAAGGCACTATGCTGCTGCCCAGATTGGATGACAACGTTGGTTTGACATGATATTTGTTCTTTATTGTACTGGAGAAGTGAAGATATATAGCAGCCGTCATGGGGTGTATAAATATTTTACAAATAATGAACCAACAGACAAAATCCTTACTCAATTATTATTTGGGCAGAATTCTTTTGTTCTCATAAATAAAGCCAGATATGGCCTCAAAGCTCTTATTCTCCAGAACTGTTATTAGAAAACAATCACAGCAAATGCAATTATTTTCAGGACAGTACAGCAAAGAATACCCTATTCCCCAAGCAGAGATCAAAGCAAATAATTAGGAAAAAAACCCAACAAACTCTCCAGAATGATTTGGTGAGTAATCAAAAGTAACAGAAAACACCATCTATGCCAGTGTATATTATTCCACTTCAAACACAATGGCAAAATGAAATGCAAAAGCAAAGAAGAGGCAGACAGGGACATGTGAGTTGTATCTTATTGTCAATCTGTATATGAAATCACTGGTAAAAGGCAGAATATGTAAATACATATCTTTTAAAAGCTGAAAAAATGAAAGGGGAAATGGCATGACAATCCATGGGCTGTTTCTGTCAGCATACAATTTTCATAAATATATGTTTTATGTAATCTGCTTTTGGGGAGTTTTCTTTTCCAAATCTGGCTGTGACAGATGCTTCAATCAATTTACGTAAAGCCATAAGGATTCTGTGAACAATCAATTCTTATTGGAGGTCTCTGTCATAAGTACTTATTCTTAAAAACATTTATTTATTGCAGCGTTCTCCACTGTGTCCTCCCTACCAGTTTATTAAGAGCCAGTCTTAATAAGCAGTCACCATAAAGTTACCATTAATACCTAGTTTAAGTATCAGAAATGGGAAATAGCTAATGACTATGATACCACAGTGTGTGAACATTTTAAAAAGCTACCTGTAACGCTGAGAACAGGCCAAAACACAAGTTTGGGATATGCTGTAAATTTGCTCCTCTTTTATTTGGTTCAAGTCCCAGCTGAGCACCTGGAAGAGTGGATAAGAACTAAAGCTAAAGGGTTATGCTTTTAGAGAAATTAATTAGACACCAAAAAAGCTAGGACTAAAGGAGAAGAGAAAATGTGCCCCTTAGGGGTATGCTGCTCTGGGATAACCTCCTCTGGGTGTAATAGGTTTGGGCAGCAGGGTCTGCAGGTGCCCTGTGTGGAAGGAGATGATAGGAACTGCCAGGGATGCACATAAGGGGTCCAGCCAGCTCTGACACCGGTGTGAGAGATGCCAGGGCAAGGATATTGCCAAGGGACTGCAGTCATTAGTGACCCACAACAGAGTACAGGAAAGCTAGGAAGAAGAAGTAGTTAGCAGAAAAAAACATCATGCACACAATCCAAACAGCCTATTCTTCCTTCATCTTCACAGAGGGCATTGGGAAAGTCTGAATATAAGCATAGCAAAAGTAAGGAAATTTGATGTGAGGGTGACAGAAGAGTGTTTGGCAGAAGTTAAGCCTGGGAAAGAAAAGCTTTCTGTTTGAATGTTTGATTATGCTTTTTTAATGCCAAAATTAGTGACCAGAAGCTTATGTTAATTAAAGACAATAATCAGGTTACTGTGTCAAAAAGATTAAGCCAAGTACAAATTGCAGAAAACAAGGCATTTTTGCCTGCAGTGGCAGCCAGTAGCAGCAGCAGCAGGACCAGAGAACCTGTGCTGATGCTTAGTATTGTAACCAAGAATGCACCTGCAGCACGAAAAGCTCATGGAGAGAGTGCCTGATGTCACCTGCCAAGCTGAGTCTCATTTGCAGGGTAAGCAAACCTGGAGGGTAATGCTTAGGAACGAGGGCCTAAGACCAACACAAGGCTGGGTCTTAGTGTGCCAGAAAGGAGTACGTCACTGGGAGCAAAGCATTCAGGAGTTTGATTGGCTGCCTTTGCACCTGTCAGATAACCAAAAGGTTTAAAGTCCAGCATCTTCTTCTGGGAAATGATACTGCAACAGTAGTCCCATTGCCAAATATTTTAACTCCATTTATTGATGACAGAAATGCATTGGAAACCAATCTGTCTTTCTAAGACAGTGACATAGATAAAACCTTCAGCAGGTCTGTGCTCCCTTTGCTACACTGCACTCCTGTCTTTAAATGACACGGCTTTCTGTGACAGCAAGGCAGCAGACTTGGTGACCGAGGATCTCTCCTCTAATCCTGCTTGTTCTATGTCTGTGAACAGGTTTCTCTCACTGGCAATCATACATTCATTCCTCTTAGGGTGAAATTATCACTGAGAAAGAACTGAATAATAGGACAGTAATCTGCTTCGGGATAAATGTGGATCTTTCTTAAGTAGCTATCAGGAAAAAGAAAAGTCATCCAGGGTAATGCAGATTGCTCCTCCTTGAAGTTGAATCACTTTTTTGGAACTGGGCTTTTGCTGCATTCCTGTGCTTTCATGTACCTAACAAATTCCCATGGTAATGCCTGCAAAGAAATCCTTCTCTGTGTTAAGCTAAAAACAAGTCCCAGCCTCCAAGGGAGGAGCTAGCAACATGTCAGAAGCTGACTGACATCAGTGGCAGGGTAGTATGGAAGTGATAAAAATGAGAATAACTAAATTAGTGTTAAAGCCACTTCACATGATATCACCTAACTTTCTTTGAGTGGGAGGAATGAATGTGCCCTGAGTTTCCAGGAAACTGGTGGTACTTTCAGTATTTTGCCCAAAGGTTCAGTAGATCCATGTGAATTGCCTTAATCTTACCCAAAATATTAAGTTAGCCAGCTGTTATCAACTGCTGTTATCAGCTGTTATCACTGACGAAGTGAAGTGTGCAGGGGTTTTGGGCACAGTGGAGCGATGCTGGAAGTAACCAAGTTATTTTATGCACTTCCATAAAAGTGAGAAGTTTGCAAGTACGAAACACAGGTCCACTGCTCTGAAGTTTATTTGATGGCAGTTTGGATGCCAAAACAAACCTATGCATTCCTGAGTACCTTGGACCTTGGTGTTTTTCAGGGCAGCCCTATTTTTTCAGCCCTATTCTCACTGCACTATTCTTACTGACAGATTCTAGACTGAATATCTGAGAGGAAAACAGGAAAAATGTTACCAGAAAAAGCTGAAACTGCTCCTGTAGTATTGTGAAGGTCCAGACTACTGACCTGCTTCTCTGCATAGCTGCCTGATAATTATGTCTCATTCATTCTCTCACCAACCTGCCTAATTCATAAAGTTCTAATTAGCTTCTCATTGTACCAGTATATCTGAATTATAACCCCCTATTTCTGAACTGCCACTCCAACTCTTCAAGTAAAACCTAAAACACTGGATTCCCATGAGAAGTATTCCTTATAAGAAGTAAATAATAGATTTTTAGGTTTTAGTCTTGGATACAAGGAGATATTGATATAATCTATTATGACAGAGATTTAATTTTCACTACTATCAATTAAAAGCACCACTCTTAATAAATCAGGGATGAAGAGTCTTAATAAACACTAAGATAAAAAACGACTTATCATGTCTTTCATTTTGATGTATGTACTTAATATTCTCTTTCATCACTTCAAGAAGATAGTGATCTTGCCAAAAGCTAGAGCAGCAAGAGGGAGCGGGACTGATAAAAAGCCACTGCTCTGCAGCTAGCTGAGGCGTTCTTTTAGCTGCAAGATATTATTAAAACTGTACCTTGAGCTTCTAAAAGAATTTAATCTAGGTGCCTCTTGGGGAGAGGCAGAAAACACTGAGCAGTGGGCTGTTGTTCCTTTTCTGTAATTCCCACGCCATAAAATAAGCAAAACCAATTAGATGTCTCATGCAAAACGTCAGCAGAGATTGCTGTGTGGTGAGCTGCTCCATGGCTGACTTGGCAGTGCTCATGGCATGGGGAGAACCTGGGAGTGCAGAGACTCCGCTTTAGCTTGAAACAAAAAAAAACCTGGTAAAATTCATCAAAAAAGATACCTTTTGGGAATGGATGACTGGAGAGAATGGATGAGGTTGCTGGCTGAAGCCTGACCTGCTTTGGTAATGAACAAGCAGCTTTATTACCTGGATGTTTCACACGATCTGTTGAGTTCATGTTCTGTTCAAACTTCTATGCCAGCTGCAAGTAAACAGAGAAACTATGAATATTTTTTTGGTTTGATCTTCATAGCAGAAGCTCTGATTCTTCAACTTAACACTTTTCCTCTATTAATTGGCTCAAACATTCTCCTCTATAATTGGATATATGCAACAATTGCTCTTATGGTGATTATGACTTCACAGTACTGATGATGTAATTGTGATTGAAAATGCACTTTCAAGTCCCTAATTTCAAATATTTCTGTCATAAAGAAAAAGACATCCAATATTGTCAAATAAAATTTTATTTTTATTTGCTACTCTTTAAATATCACAGCTTGACCAGCCTGCTGTCAAGGATAAGCAAGGGACGGCTGCTCCCAAAGAGCCAGGGAGCTGAGGCTGAAAACCCAGCTAGCATGGTAGGAGCCTTCTGCAGTATCCAAGAGAAGAGAGCATGGCAGGACCTGAGAGAGCAGCCAGCTTGGACCAAGAATTTGGATCATCAGACTGGGTGTGGTGATGAGGCAGGCACTGGGACAAGCTAGGAAGTCAATCAAAAGGCTTGAGATCAGGTCTGACGAAAACAAACAGATTAAGACAGACAGTTATCTCCCAGGCAAGTCCACAGTGACAAGAAAAGTCCTAGGTCAAGCTGGGAGGTCAGCCCACAGGTCAGAGCCCAGATCAGCAGGTCCCATGTCCAGGCACAGGAATGGCTATGGCTGAGCTGGAGACCAGTGTTCCTTTGGCACAGTGGGCAGAGAATGGATGCTGAGGCCTGAACAAAACCAGCTCCTGGGCCCAGGAACAAGGGCAGGGATGAAAGCCCCAGGTGAGGTTGGTTGGGGCCCAGTAAGGCATATTAATGACCTCAGGGACCTGACAGTCTTTTCATCATGCCCTCAAACAAACACCAAAGTCAGTACTACAAGCATGGTCTTTCACATCTGTATTTTTGCAACATATATCAAAACAAACATAAATAATCTCCTTAAAAAACTACTTCCTCTGGAAGGAATTTTTCAGTCTGACACACATGTATTTAGCTTAATGTGTTTTATTCGTATTTATGATCTTATTCTTTCTGTAATGTCCTTTATGTATTAACCAGTATTAGGTAAAGATAAAAGATAGTGCAACTAAGCAGAAATCATCTTCCATTATGACACTTTGACTCCCATGAGTAACTGTCTGAAACCAGCACAACTAATAATGATATTGGCATCCAGCAATTTAGCTACTGCACATCCATGCACATCTGCACCAGTCTGAAAGAGAAACTTCAAATCAGGTGTCACAGCAGTCAGAGAGATGCCAGATCAGGTCTGAAAGCAAACTGACTGCTTTGGTGTGTTATAGCTCTGCTAATTCCAGTTGGAGTCTGGAGATCCCTGCATCAACATAGAGACATAATACACTGAGTCTTGCTTAGACTAAAAAACACCAGGAGGGTTTTTTTTCTCTCTTTAGTTTTGTTTTAAATACTGAGGTTTTTTATCCACTGTGAAGACAATCTAAAATCCAATGCTTTTCCAATCAACCTCTTTGGTTCCAATGAATTTAAAATTAAGCTGGTTTTCATAAAAAACTTAGCTATCTATGCTATACTTTCTGTGAAAAGACTGCCATCCAGACAGAGTCTATAGAGGCTTGTATTTTATATATATTGATTACAAGTACAGAAATCCAAATATTTTATTGTGTTGGTCTTTAATGACTAGGAGGTAGGACACTATATCCAATGCCATCTCCAGTTAAAAGATATCACCTAATTTTCGTGAAACAGATAGAAAATAAATGAAAAATCTCTTTTAGCTTAATGTTAGCAATGATAAATACTGTCCTTCAGGATGCAGCCAAAGGTTTATCTTTCTGCTTTTGCTTGAGGCAAGATGATTGGGTGAGTCACAGCATTAGAAAGGATGACGTTGGCATTTGTAGAAATGTTTTATGTTTGATGGGAACTTTTGTTAGTCCAATGCTAAAGTCTTCGTCTTTTTGATTGCACCATGTGCAACCAGGTACAACCAATTCAGATAACCTGTTGTCATAAGCTTATGTGTAAATATCTTTAAAATCAAATAGTTGAAAAAGTGAAAGTTAAAGGCATAAAAGTTAGTCTGCATATGTAAAAGAGGGTTTGAGTTACAGCTCCTGGAGGAAAAATAGCTCCAAGTTTCAAACTTAGACAGGAATATTTACTGGTTTTTTTTAGTTTCAATCTCAAGTATATTTCTTATGTAAGAGAAAACTCTAATACATCAGTTCTGAATTGCTGCACAGATGCATCTTACTTGCCATTGTGCTCAGTTTTACACCAGGATAACTCCATTTATTTACAGTAAATTTCTTACTGAAAAATGATGGTTAAAGCTCATAAAAATAAATTGCCTAACATTTTCTGTTAAAAAATATTTTGGGGGCATTTTCTGGAGAAACTCCTGCTGTTGACATTAGTGAGCTCTTTCCAAACCATCTGGGCTCAGGAAATATGCTGTAAAATTCTTTACAGGTTTAATTGGTACATCATATTAAAAAAAAAATCCAATTCTCACATTTATATTGTGAGTCCAGCTCATGCCAAAGAGTATATGGACATAAATGTTCCAGTCTCACCGAGGGTCCACAAAGCCACCAAACAGAGCTCACCTCAGGTGAGGCAGCAGAGCAGGGCACCAGGCATTCTCTCAGGGAGCAGGTGGCTCAGCAGCCCAGCGTGGTGCAAGGTGACAGTTCCTCCTTGGGAATCACCTTCTTTGCAACAGGTGGCAGCAGTTTACTTGTAAAGTTCAAGTTCAGACACTGATATGCCCCTATGTGTTGTTAGGCTTCCCTTTGCCTCCTACTAAAACACTGGAGGAAATGATGCTCAACTCAAACCCTCGCAGGGGAAGAACTCCTCAGCATAAATTGCCAAATCAAAAACTTGAATATCAGCAAATGCCAAACATAGATTTCATGCTGCTTTTACACTTTCTGTATCTATGCTACCATCTTAATTATTTTGTAACATTCCATGTTTCCAAAGACACCTGCTTTATTCAACACACATATCAGGGAATTTGTAATTTGTGATTGTACAGTGAATGCTGCTATTAGGAAATTTGCTGAAATAAAAGACTTGGGAAAGCAAAGAAAGGCCCTGGTTTTAGGTGTCCTGATCTTAAAATGGACTGCACTTTCTCCACGCCTTTGCCATCTGCAGTCTTTTGAAAAAACTAAAACAAATTACATCAAAATATGAAAAGTCAGGAAAAGGTCTGGGTTTCTCTGTGGTTGCTCTCAGCTCAGGATCACTAGGGGTGACTGGGAACAGAGCTGACCATTTCCCATTGCAGCACACACCTACAGTATGGCTGTTCAGAGCCTCTGACAGTAGAGGGGCACAGTCAAGATGAGGCAGCAAAGAACTGTCAAAGGGAAGGCTCTGTCATTATTCCACAGGAGCAGTGACAATTCTGAGGGATGAGAACACACTGTGGGGCACCTTACAAACTGGTTCTTATACTCCACTTGAATAAACTGAGAGGCTTTGGAGAACATCATGACTCATTTCTAGCCTGCACAATTGTTTACTACCGGATGCTGAGTAGTATTAAGTGGAAAAGTTTGTATGGCCCTGGAGCTAATCCCAGTGTGAAGCTAGGGCAGACACCAAAACCCATGAGATCATTCCAAAGCTACAGAAGGTCATAATCATCTGAAATAGTGAAGATAAGACTCTTTAATTTTTTTTTTATCATTTATAAATGTGGATTTTTTATTAACACGGTTAATGGTCATGAAACTAGGGCATCCATAAGTGGACCCTCAAAGGACGTGTGAATTTGAAATAGACAAGTCATCCCAGTGTGGGACAAGGGCAGAGCACACCAGAACAATGAACTTTGGTTGCAAGTAGCACATCAGTCTGCATATTTGAAGTTAGATAGGAAGAGAGAACATAAGTGAAAAGCATTGGGAGACACAAGAGAAATAGCAGGTGAAGGAAATGGAACATTGATGGTGAACAGAATAAGAAGATGTAAAAGTGACAGATAATCCATCTGATCTCCCCTCTCTTTCATCAATCAGAAAAATTCCTGTGTAATTTTATGTATAGGTTCTGATCACCTTCCTGTTCATAATGTTGACTTCGTTCTTGCTTTCCCCACTATGAAAAAGCAAAAGCCACAACAATGCTAGAATACAACATCAAACTGGGTCCAAAATAACATCAAAGACCCACTTAATGGATTCTTGTAGCATCAGGATAAAACCATATCCTTGGCTGGCAAATGCTTAGCCTGAGTGATCCCACTGGATCATTTGTATAAATGAGTGTTTGTCATTGCCTACAAAATTTCACAGCTAAGTCTGGGAAACCTGTAGAATATACAGATTACACTACAAATAGGAAAACAGAAAAAAAGACAGAAAAAACCCCAAAAACAAAAGTAAACAAAACAACAAACCAAACAAACCTGTATATCTTGTGTACATTTACATAACTCCACACAGACTTAGCTTCTTAACTGTATTAATTTGCACTAGTTGCAGATCAGGCTGGGAATTTTCTACCTGAAGCTTACAGATGAAAATCCTCATTCTGTGTTTCTTGCATTCCTGAAACTCACATTCAATTAAGAATTCATGAAAGCCTAAATTGCACCTTTAATTCCCTCTTGTGCTAATAGATCATAGCAGATTAGAGCAAAAGGAAACAAGACAAGGAACAAAAGGAGATTTTTTCTGTGAAACATAAATTATCTGACTATACACTCCTTTGGAGGTGGGAAGGGCCATCATTAGTTGTTTGTTAAAGTATTGGGTGTGGAACAAAGACTAAGAGTAAAATCCTGTAATTTTTCCTAATATTAAATCATCAATAATACGTAATCTGAACAGCAGCTCAGAGAGAGAACTAGATGTCGAAAATCTTCTGTAAATTTTGTAACTGTGTTAATTGTCCTAACAAGGGATACTATTATTTCCCCTCTCTTAGGGGAGAGTTAATTTCTTCTCAGTAGTTGTCCCAGTGTTGTGTTTTGGATCTGGAATGAGAATGGCATTGATAACACACTGACGTTTTGGGTCTTATGCCAAGTCTTGTTTATCCAAGTCAAGGATTTTTCCCTTGGTTCATGGTCTGCCAGTGAGGAGGTATATAAAACAAACTAGGAGGGAGCATAGCTGGGACAGGTGACCCTGACCAAAGAGATATTCTACTCCATAGAGCATCATGCCCAGTATATGAACTAGGGGAGTTACCTGGAAGGGACCAGTCTGTGTCCTGGAAGGGAGGCCTGACATTGTCCAGCAGATGGTGTGCAGTTGTATTGTGCAGCACTTAAGTTTCTTCCTTTCATTATCATCATTACTATTATTTACAATTATTATTATATTTTCCTTTATTTTGAGTTATTAAACTGCCCTTATCTCAACATATGGGTTGAACTTTGATTCTCCTCCCAATTGCACCAGGGTGTAGGGGGAAGAAAGGGAATATTGGATGAACAGCTGTGTGATGTTTGATCTCCAGCTGGGCTTAAAACCACAAACTTTCCTCAGTAAGAGGCAAACTGAATGTGCATATATATGTCCTTGTTATCTTAGTAGTCTTGATGTAGCTGTATGATTTCCTTACAAGAAAACTTTGAAAAGAAGCTCAGCAATGTCTAGGAGGAGAAAGTGGAGAAATGAGCTTGAAAAAGGAGATATGGAGACTTGTGAATGCATTTTGGTTCTGTTAGTGAAAATGCAGCTGAAAATCTACAAAAGATTGCTGAAGAATGAGTAGGAATAGGGAATGGATGGTCATACTTGGGATAACGAGGAACTGCTGCCCTTGGTCTGAACTTTTTGCTGTGGAAACTATTTGCTGACCAATAGGAGAAAGGGAACAACTCCCTGTCATGTCTTCCTGAGGAAGGCTTTCAGCCTGGCATTATCAGAAGTAGGCGCCTTGCTGAAAGGCAGGGTCAGAGGCAGATGCCTCTTTCTGAAGGAAACTGCCCCAACAAGCTGCAGAGCAGTGTCAGGAGAAGAGAGCAGGTGTCAGGGGAAATGCTAAAAGGAGGAGTTTGGCTGGCTGCAAGATGAAACAAGTGCTGTGATCAAAGCAAGAACTTGCAGAGCCATGGAGCCTGGCCATCTCAATGCCAGTGTGGAAGGAAAGGCCACATGCCACATATATCTATAGTCAGTGCACTTGTGACACTGCAATTGTGACACTGTCCAGGTGACCAAGATGGACACTTGTAACAAACCCATTCCTACACCACCCTTCAGTCTGTCCATAAAGTCACTCTTCATTTTAAGCAGTTACAGGAGAGGTGCTTACACCTAAGCTAGGCAGATGACGTGCTTGTAGTCAAAAGAGCAGGAACAATACCAATAGCACAGAACTTATGTGAGTTATCCTAGACACCTGTAGTATGGTGAATCATGCTTTGGAAGTGCCTATTCTTCCTCTTACTTCTAAAGGAAACTGTTTGGTGAAATGGTTCTATGTTTGGCAAGGTGAATCTAAACTTTTCAGCCCATGTCCTTAGTCTTTCAGTGTAAAATACGTGAGAGAAGTGTGTGCAAGAATAGGTCTGGAGTTATCCATTTCAGACATAGATTGTATCTCCTCAGCTTAATCATATGAGACTGCCCAGTCATTTTGATAATGCTCTTTGCCTGACTGAAAGGGCTAAGACTTGTTTGCATGTAACCATGAGCTCTGCAGCTGGAGTAACTGCTTCAGCACACATTACTCATGTGCCTGTACCCATTATGAAAGGAAAGTTTTCAATCATTTGAGCTATGTGGTTAGAATAGTATCTGAAAAACTACTAATTAATCACTCTGCACAGGCATGCCACTCATCTGCTCAGAGCCCAATTAGAGTACACAAAGGAACAATTAATGCTTATGGCCTTAAATGCTAAGCAGAATGCTTATGGCTTGATAAATAGTCACATTTTATTGGGCACTCTTTAAATGCACCATTTGAATATAGATAAAAGCAGAGCCAGTTGACTTGCAGATGTTGCTTTCATTAATGGATTAATGTGATGTGTAATAGATTATACTGATTGCCATTAAATCAAGCTTCAACAGATTAGCTGGCATATTTAAGAAACTTAGTCATTTTCTATGTAATGATGACAAGATGACTCATCAGTATGACACTTTATAGACAGAAATAGCACTTTTGTGCACTGGCAGACAGTTGGCTCCTGTACCAGCTCTACAGCTTGATTTTACTTTGAGGTTGGCTGGTTGATGCTATTTAATCTTGTCCAGTGTAACAACAGTGACCAGAGGTGAGAGGAAAGTGGCCTTTGAAGGTTTCTCTTTATGAGATTTCCTCAACACTACCCTCAGAGAGAGTCCCATCTGTCTGGCTTTGGGTATAACCACTCGGAGCTCCTGGAGAAATGTAGCTCAAGGCCAAATTCAACACCAGACTGCTTAAATCCCTATTACTGGCATCAGTGCAATATAGCAGGAGGCCCAAGAATTTTTTTGCTTAAGAAGTTGGTGCTGATGTACAAACATGAAAGGTAACTTTAAAAAAATCTAAAAGAGATAACCTGTTTTTTAAAAGTTGTCTGTAGTATTTTTCTGCAGTTTATTTTCCTTTAATGATCTGGTGAACTTTTTCACCTACTTCCCTTAAAATTTTGCTATGTAAGCTAAGAAATACTATGTGATTTTTCAATATAATCTCACACTGTGTACTGACTACAGGGACAAAGTAGAAAAGTATATACCATATGGTAGTTCAAACAATAGATGTCCTTGAAGAAAGTATTTCTCTCTTAGGGGAAATGCACTGATGAGATAAAGCCACAATAAATAAATATTCATCATTTCAGCATGTTCCTAGATACAGCCTTATACATTATTTTAAAGGACGAAGTCTCCTAAGGTTCAGGTAGGTATCCTCTGTGATTATCCTGAACATCCATTTCACCACTGCAGCACTGCAAAGATTCTTACTGCACAGCATTAAAAAGAGGAGGAAGTGCCTGTACTGTAAAAAACATGAACCATCTTCATTTTTCACACTAAAGGATCACCAGTGAGGTCTCTTTTATAAGATCTGAGATGTAGCCATTTAGACAAATGATACATTTTAAAGGGAGGCAAGAGCCTTTTAAACTTTTACATCTAACAGTTTATGCAATATCTTCAAAAGAAGAAACTATATCTTAAGGGACCATTGACATTTCACATGTGAACTTGCAAAAGAAAGGAGACAATAAAGCCATGGCAAATTTGGTGGTGCAAATACACTTGGGGTTTTACAAATATGTTTATTATTTGGCCCAACTCAGCTTCCACAGGTATATGCAGAGATGCAGATCCACTGTGTATGAAGAGGCTTTTTCATAGGTGACATAAAACATACCACCCAGTATTTATATATTGTCATGAGGTTAAATCCCCACTTACTAGCCATTTCCCATTTTCCCTCAAAGAAAATCTACATCTTATATTTGTCATTCACTTCACTAAGAGGTTTACAGAACATGGAGCACTTCTGAAAATCCTGCCCCAGAGGAAGAGGTTATATTGTGATATCTCAAAGTGAGGATCAGTGGGAACTGCAAATATATCAGGCTAGGTTTATAACTACNAAAAAAAAAAAAAAAAAGGATCTTCCAACTTATTTCATTTGTTGAGAAAAATTGAAAAATTTAAATGTAACAATGTCATCTCTGAGACTTCCCTTATTCTATGGAGACAGCACTCTCCATCTCATTTGGTTAATACCCTCATCAACATGCTTTGTGTTCATCAAAGTATCCCAGCAGGCTGGAAATATGTAGGGGATGGCTTGGTAAGCCTCGTGTCCTTCACCCCATGCTTGTTGGGATGTTAAATCTTCCTCATATCCCCAGTGCATCAACCATTAGTTTGGAGGCATATTTTAAAGCTTTTATTCACAGAGGCTTAAATCCTGATCAAAAATTGTCTGGAATCATCAAGGTCTCTGCTGGTTCCTTAGCCACTTCAGAAGATGCCCTTGCCGGCATGGTGTGACTCATCAGTCTATTCTCACACTGATGATTTATTAGAACAAAATAAATGAAAGAGCTCATGGATCTGGCAAGTCAAGATTTTATAGGCAGTGTGTGTTCTGCCTATAGCCCTCACTGACAGAAACTGGACAGAAAATCTCCCCTTCCTTTTTTTTAGGCAAAGTTAATTTCTCTTTTATAATTCTGCTTCTTTCTTTCAGTCCCCAGGCTGGCATGTGGTGGCTTAGATTACCAGAAGGAGCTTGAGGCAGAAGGTCAGCCAGGGGCACTGCTGGAGACTTCAGCAGCACAACACAGCTGGAAAATCCCCTTTGCTGGCAAACCATCAGCTGGCTAGACCTGAGCAAAGAAATGAGCTGTGTGCTAAGGGGTGGCGGTGAAAGGATGGACGTGCTGATTACTCTCAGCAGCATCTACTTAGCACACCTTTCATGATGAGCTTGGAAGGGTCTTGTGCTTCACTAAGCCACTCTATCCTATATAGTCTAACAGAAGCTGCTAAGAGCTGAGTGAACCTTGCCTACCCTTTCATCTTCACAAGCAGCCTCCAATGAGTAGCATTTGGAGTCATGCCCTGGATGAGGCCAGGCTCATTGCACAAAAAATTGTGTTTATCTTACAGTTTGGTCAGTTTTCCAGCTGGGTGAAATCCACCCAATATAGAGTGTTATAACATTAAAATAGAAATAAAATCACTTTATAAAATTATTATTTTCTTGTATTGAGCACTCTAATAACAAATACATTGGCAGTGTGGCTCTGTAGCAGACCTTTGCTGTCAGAGTGGGATAGCACATTCAGCTTTAACAGAAGGACCTACAGTGCAAAGGTGAAATTAGCGTGCTGGTGTTAAGAGAGGGATCCAAGAGCAGGAGGAGCAAAGGAGAACAAGATCCCACAGTCCAGATTTGGGATAACTACAGTTGCAACATGTAAGAAAAGATGGTGAGATCTGACTGAAGAACTTTGCTATTATCTAGTTTCTAACATACGTCAATTTATTTTCCTAAAACAGAAAACCATTCACCAATAGTGATGAAAAGAGATTTTTGAAATAGAAATAGAAAGCAAATTGATTTATTACAGACAGAATTTTTTTCCTCAAATTTCTTGTGCAGAGTTTTGTGGATTACAAACTATAAAAAAGGCCCTATGCCCTCATACCCCTCAAGCCCTTGGAAGAAAAAGGTAAGCCATTACAGAATCATCCATCAAAAATGAGAGCACACAGTAAAGATGTGTTTTCCTGAGAGAAGTGTGTACTTTTAAATGAAAATGTGCTTTTGAAAGGGCAGTTTATCAATCAAAAACCACTCTAAACTACCTATGTGTTTTTATGCAGAAGAAAGACCATAAACACTTTATAAAGCCTGGATTAGGTACTTGTGGATACAATGAAGTATACAGAAGAGATGCTGTTGTTCTCTTGTGAATTTTCTGATTCTTACGTAATGTCCTCCGCTTATGACAGGATACTTTTTGTATTTTTAATTCATTAAATTTACCGGAGAAGCAGTATCACTTTGTATGAGATTCTCTGTATCATTCTGCTGTTGATAAAAAATTTGGTATGACTTATGTACATGTTTGTTTGCTTGAAGAGTAAGGGTTTAACAGTATACACTGTAGCACATACCATCCAAATTTGATTGTAAAGGAATTGTTTTCTTTTCAAATATCTGCTGCCAAACCTTACAGATTTCTGCATCCACTCTTCCACTGTTAGCAACCATTACAACAAAGGAGTGACACAAAATATCAAGGTACCTTGTCATACTATATGTGAAGATACAGCATATCATTGCATATTCTGACAACAGTTACAGGTTAGAAATACGTTCTAGGAAAATATTAAACAACCCTATTACTCTGTGTCTCTTGGCTGATGTGAAATCAGACACGGGCTATGGATCTTTCTATTACACCAGCTGTTTATGTCAAGCTTGGGGCAGTCACAGCAATTAGTGTGAGTAATATGCACCACCTTTCCAACTCACTGACCATCGACTCTGGCAACCGCTCACACGAACGACACGAAAGACACAGGCTGCCTCAGATGGCTTATAAAAGCCTGGTCTTCCAGTTCAACCCAAATGAATCAGAAGTTCACAAGGAATTCCTTCAATCCTATTCTAGGGAAAGCAGTTTTGCTGTCATAGAATAGCATTTGGAAGGGACATTTAAAGGTCATCTAGTCCAACTACCCTGCCGTGGACATCTTCAATATAATCAGGTCAAAGCCCCGTCCAGCCTGACCTTGAATGTTTTCAGGGTTGGGACATCTATCATCTCTCTGTACAACTTGCTATCTGTTTGTAAAAGGTTTCTTTCTTATATGTAGTGTGAATAGGCCATTCTTGAGTTTAAAACAGCTACCCTTTGTCCCATCACATCAGGCCATGCTAAAATGCCCATGTCTTTCTTATAAGACCCCTTTAAATACTAAAAGGCCACAGGGAAGACTTTTGGTAGGTTCTCCAGTCTGAACAATCCCGTCTCTCGCTGTCTTTTTGCATAGGAAATGTTCCCTCTGATCCTTGAACCCCCTCCTCTGGACCCAGCCCAACAGGTCTGTGTCATTCTTGTGTTGAGAAGCCCAGAGATGGGTGCAGCACTGCAGGTGGGGCCACATGAGGGTGGGTAAAGGAGGAGAATCACTTCCCTTGCCCTGCTGCCCATGCTGCTTTGGACAGAGCCCAGGATACCATTGCCTTTTTGGGTTGCAAGTGCACACTGTTGGCTCATGCCCATCCAGAAGTACCCCCAAGTCCTGCTTGGCAGGGCTGTTCTTGATCTGTTCTTCCCCCAGCCTGTATTGACAGCAAGGGTGCCCCAAACCAGGCACAGGACCTTGCAGCTGGCCTTGCTGAACATCATGAGGTTCACATGGACCCACCTGATACATGAGACACAATACAAGAAGATCTAATCAGGGGATGGTTTAATATCAAATATAAAATACCAAGTAAAAAGAATTCTAGAATCTATCTAACCGTTCTCCTGAGGCCATTTTTTCTGGAGCCACCAAAGTAAATTAGAATTTTATTTTTGGCAGAGCAGAATTCTTTTGCAAGAAGAATTGGAAAGACAAAGAAAAAAGCATTAAGTAGAGTAAGAGACCTAAGGCTAAGAAAATAATAGACCCCATTAATGAATCAGGAAGTTTTTATTTCTTTGTTTAAGGAAAAATTCAATCCATTCATACTCTCTGTATCAAGGAATATCCTGCCTGACATGCACAGAGCTGGAGCTCTTGTGTACTGCTATAAGTGAAAAGATAAACATATCATCTTCTCAAAGGCACAGTGAACAGCTGTGTATTGAGAATATCCATTAAATAGATATCTAAAACAGAATTAATTTTTGTTCATTATAAATTCATAATAGGCAAGTCTTAAAATTTCATGCTGACTCTGGTTGTATGCTGTCAGAGCTTTTTAACTATGCTACATTGCCTCAGCACTTCATTTTACTGCAGATTGATTGTGTTTCTCGGATGGTTCTATAATTCCTCAAAAAATCATCCCATGGCAACAAAACAAATAGGTTTTATAGCATTATTTTTTCCCCAAAGTAAGTTTAAAAAAAATCTTTTGAAGGCAGCTAGCTTTTGAAAGATTTTGTGTGTGTTTGTTCCCCACTGGTTCATTCTACCTTTCCATGGAGGAAAAAATTAAAAGAAAAAATTTTTCTTCTAAGCATAGACCAATCAGCCAAAAGGTTTTGCCCTTAAAGTACATAACTATCCACATCATGAACACAATTTTAATACACAAAGTCTTGCATTTGTGAAGATTTTCACGTATCACTTGAAAGAGCTTCAATAGCATTATTTTAATACTAGTTTGTTTTCAGTTTTAGAGTCCCTGTTGATTGCCTACATTTCCTGCAGAGGACCTTCAGGGATACTTCTGTTCACACATTAGGATGAACATTTGAGCCTTGAAATGTCCTCTGGGGTGGTTCAATGAGCTTGTTTAAGAGTATCCCGTGCTTGAAAAATGTTGGAGGAGCCGTTCCATAGCCCAAACAGCAGTACAGCATAGCCCATACCTGCTCCTTTCCCAGTGGACTCGTTCACTCATGTTTGGCACATCTCTTCCAAAAACTTCTCTGTTTATCTGGCATACCAGGCAAGTATCCCAGTGATCTTGTCTGATGTCTGTCCTGGGCAACAGCCACTATTTCTGGTCCTCTGGGAAACAATTATATATCTACTGTGTTACCTTGTCTCTTGCTGTACCCCAGGGAAGAACAGTAGCTCCTGAACTCACACTACCAGTATGAGGTAGGGGATCTTAATTCCCCCTTCATCATTTTCCTCCCCTGCACTTAAAAGATTCTCTTGGACCCTCTGGCATGAACAAACCCCAGAAGAGCTTTCAGGAGAAAATTGAGGACAATCCAATGGCCTGGGACCCATCAGGCAGACCAAGTCCATGTGAGTGGGTCCAGATTTGCCAGCCCTTGCTTTAGCTGCCAAGAAGACACAGACAAGCCTAGTGGGAACAGTGGAAAATGCTGGTGGACCAGGGTGTGGTTTTGGTCTAAGTAATTGTTTTTGTTCCATAAACCCACACATTCTGTTTGATGCCATGCATTGCCTTACACAAATCTGCAGTGTTCATCACAGGACGTGGGTTACACAGCTGTCAGACTGGAATGAAAACACCTGCAGCTTCTCCAGGCACATCTAAGGATGCCATGGCACAAGTACACCCTCGTGCCCAGCAGCAGCAGGTGCATAAACACTGAGATTACACAGGATTACTGCAGGATGCTCTTAACTGAGGAAGTCTGACAGAGTCAGTCTTTGGGGGAACCTTAGGCTGGTGTGCACATAGACCCTTGGAGACTGCTCAACGTACCCTGCAATAACGAGAAGCCTGCAATTGTGTGGGCAGGGCTGGAGGCAGTGGCACAGTGTTTATGGCACAGGTCCTAGTGAAAGGAATGGAGCACCTCCCTTCACTGAGACAACTGCCAGTGTTCACACCCTCCTGGGAGCACAGCACCTTAACACCTTGCAGATCTGCCCAGCCCCAGTGTCGAGATCCCTGGTCCCAAGTCCAGCTGCAGCTAGGATGTGGAGTTATAGGATGAGTTAAGGGGGTTAGAGCTGTAAGGTCAAACCTCAATTCAGTGGCAACAATTTGATAGTTCAGTCACTTAGTCACCTTTTCCTATTAGTTTGTTTTTCTTGCATGGACATTGTGGGCATGAGTCTAAAGTTTTCTATAGAAAAACTAAGTTTGGAAATAGCTGCAGGGAGATTTTGGCAGGCATAAATACACACAGCCTTGCTAACAATTTTTCTTATGAGCCCCATTGCAGGAAACAAAAGATAATTAAAGGTAGTTAGAGGCTGAAAAATACTGTTTTAGAAAGCAGTGTGTAATGACGGCTCAGACGGTTCAGTGATTGAACTGCCTTTGTAAAGATACAGTCTGCCCTCAGGCCCCAATCTCCTGGGTTGAACGTATTTGTAAACAGCCTACCAGCACTTTCTAGGTGGCATTTGGCACTACTCAGAATTGGGCATTAGAGCCATGTTTGTGGCAGTGATATATTGCACTTATGAAGTCAAATTACTCTTCCAGTGAACTTAAAATGATACTGCACTGCACAGACTCTGTGACATACATATTTCCCTGACTTCAGCATATTAGCAATCCTCTGTGTACATTGCTGTGCTGGATAGGCTTGTCTTTGTCTGATCCCAGAAATTAATTGGTGTTTTAGCTTACATATGGGAAGCAGAATCCGGATTCACAAACTCTCAAATTCCATGCATTTAAAAATAAAAGAGAAGGAGAGGACTGTATTTATGAATGTTTTCTGCTGTCTAGACCATGAATGAAAGACACCAAAATGCTTTGGAAAGTGCTTTATTTTCAGCCTTCTGACCTAACTTATTGCCAGGTAACCTTCAGCTGACCTCAGAAGCTGGACTTGAGAATCTTGTGTAAGACATTTTAGTTATTTTATTAAGATTCAACCAATTCCCAAAAACAGTCTCAATATTTTTCATGAGATTCCTATAAACCTCCATAATTTCAACAATCATAAGTCTGCTTTGACAGTGGGAAAAGTTGTCATGATGCATGGATATGTCTGTATAATCACATTTTCATCATCTTCCAGCAGAGATTTTTTCAGTCTTGCAGGAGGTGTGTGTGGTGAAACAAAGAAGTCTGTCTCCAGAACGTGCAAGACAGTTCCCCATGAAAGATGAGTAACAGGAAAACATGAAGGAGGCAATGGAGATCTATAAAGCACTTTCTAGAATAATTAATAGCAATTCTTGATTACACAGCTGGGAAGTTCAAGGTGAAGTGAAGGATCACTGTTGCAAAACTGAGGAAGCCAGGGAGAGCAAACAGATTTATACACTTTCAGTCAGCTGAATTAGTTAAAGGAATTAAATGCAAATGTGGATATTTTTTCCCTCCCTTTATTTATAGTATTGAATAGAAATCAAACTGGCAGTTACTTATCATTATTCTGCTTCTTTCTTTTTGTCTGCCACGTGTTTTGCCAATTATATTGAACAGAGTGAATAAATATGGTGACCACCAAGCATCACTTCCTTGCTTCTATCTCATGTTCTCTTTGAATGGGTTTTTCTCTGGACTGATGTCTTTTCATCTTAAAGTGAGAGCACACACATAAGTAATAGAGAGGAATATACAAAAGGCACCTTAATGTGGCCAATGATCAGTATTCAAGGCTATCAAACATGGTCTCTAAAAATGCCAATGAATTGTAAACACATCACTAAAAGAGAAAGTTCCCATCTGCCTGTCCTTCAGTCCCATGACCTGAAGAAGGAAGGAGGTGGTTACTGCCACTGTGAGGAGTTTGCAAAGAGATTCTTCCTTCCCATCTGACTCTGTGTGTTTGTTTAAGTTGAATTTCTTTCAAATGTTCCACAGCATCAAGGAAGAGAGGAAAGGTGGGGAAAATAAATTAAACCTTCATCTTGAGCAAGCTTGAATGGTACCTGTGCAGTTCAAGGAGGGGAAATCAGGGTGAGAATGCACTGCACAATTAAGCCTGCCCAGGTGCCAGCACCTGAAGTGAGTCACGTGTTTATCCCACTTCTACAAACAGATGCAATAAGCTGTGAAATGCAGTCCATTGCGTCAGGAGAATATTGTCAGATTCCTGACTTAAATGTATATTATTTCAGTTCTGCATAGTTCTGAGAAAGATCCATTCCCCTCTCCACATGTAGCAGATAAAAGTGGGTGAAAATTAAGTGCCAGCATGATATTGGGAGGACATATAAGAGGAAAATAATCTAATGGAATAATACAAAGACCCTTACTTAAGAGTACACTTTCTGAAATTCACTGGTGAGAGACCAAACTCCCCTCTCTCTCTGGTTTATGATTTATTGCACTCTTATTCCTGATCCAATAATATCTATTAGCCTGGGTCAAATTCTGACTTCAGCAATTCAGGTGAAAATTTAGAGCTATCTGAAGTACTTCTGCAAATAGTAATGGATTTCTTGTGAATGTGAAGGGGTGTAAATTGAATACAGATCTGGTCAATATTTGTATGTGATATCCACCTGTTCTGGGATCTCAAACTACAACTGCTGGTCTAGAAACCATCCTGTTTCATTATTAGCATTGTTTTAATTCTGTTAAGACCCAAAATATTCTGGGTGTTTTCAGACTAGCAGAAGACATAGTTTTCCTCCTGCAGAATGTACAGTGTAAAGTAAAAAAGACAAAAGGTGGTGGAAAGAGACATAACACATAATCCAAGGGATGTCTGTAGTAAGGAGAGTTTTATCAGAAATGTATTGTCTTGTTTTAATCATAATTTTTAAGCTTATTTTCCTAAGGAACTGGAGCAAGGTTTATTGAATTAGTGACCAGTTATGCAGGGAAATCGTTGAGAGTTCTTTTGTCTTAATCCTTACCTTGCAAGGCATGAGGGAATCCAGTCAGGGGGTGTACCCTCTGTAGTTTCACTAGGGTCTTTCAAGGGTTGAGTTCATGTTGCAACCTTGATATTATTTAATTAAAAATCAATCAACCATGAGACAGACACTCATTGGAAAGCAGGCTTCATTAATTCTGAATCTGATATTCATAAACAAATTGATCTTCCCTCTCTGGTTTTCTTTCTGTGGATCAGTTCTCATGTCCTTCTGACCATCCACTCCAATAAATCATCTTTACACACAGGGTAAATCAGCTTTACATCCTCCCTCCTAAATCTAACAGATTTGAGGCTCAGTTTTAAAAACACTTTTGTATCTGGTTAGTTAAAATCAAAACTATGGTTTTGAGAACTGTGATGAAAAACCCTGTCTCAACAGCTCCCCCTCACAATCCTGACTGCTTTTGGTGTAAAACAGACATGCAGTGTGGCAGTTTGCTCTCTCATTTTGCAGAAT
Organism: Chaetops frenatus; assembly: GCA_013400775.1. Classification (NCBI taxonomy): domain Eukaryota; kingdom Metazoa; phylum Chordata; class Aves; order Passeriformes; family Picathartidae; genus Chaetops; species Chaetops frenatus. The sequence goes on along the minus strand of VZTR01013395.1, from coordinate 78,941 downwards.
GAAAGTTATGCCTTGCCCTAGCATTATAAATACCTCTCCTTGTGCAACTTTCCTTGTGATAGGCAGGCCTTAAAGTTCAAGACGTGGAATCCCTGGACTTCATTCCAAACTTCCTGACAACTGGCAGGGTCCAGCAAGCTGGACAGTTCTGTGTCAAAGAAAGGGACTTTCTTGATTATATGTCATTACAGTTTCACAGCAAGTTTTGCTGCAGCCAAAGATGTGACCTCAGCATAACTTAAGCATATTCATGTCTAGCTCATAATAGAAAAGTTGGCAGTGCAGTGAGGACTTCTGGAATTTGTGTATTCGTATAGGCTGTAAGTCGACTTGGGACTGAAGGAAGGTATTTGGAAAGTTAATATCAATATTTGACTGCATTTGGTAAAGCCAGCTTGGGTGTTTACAAAACCCTGCATCATGTGTTTCACTGCAACATAGACAGATTTTTGTGTCCCTGAGGAGGAAAGGGCTCAAGGAGTCGCCACACAGTAAATGTAAAGTACATTTGAAAATTCTGTTCTGATGCTGATCAAATAGTTCTACCAGAGCAGTTCCAGCATATTTCCCTTCATGCTATGAAAATATGTATTTCCAGATCTCAGCCATTAAGGTACAAATGTTTGAGGAGATTTTTGGCCAGAATATGCACCAGGCTAGATTAAAATTGAAGAGTGTTTTTAATACTTTCTCAAGCAGCACTTTGCATATCTGTGTTCCACTCCCAATCTGTCAGATGGTTTTCCAATATTAACATTTTCTTGGAATGGCAGCCATCCATAAACTACATCTCCCTGTAAAACACAGTTTTAATTGGTTAATATTTCATTCAAGTCTTCTTAAGGTAATAGTTACCATTTGTATACAAAAGGAGGATTCAGTATAAGGTGCTGAGGAGAAAGTCCACCCCAGATGGCATTATAATGCTTAACTAAGATTCTGCTTCTTCTGCTGCTCCAGAATGACTCATTGCTCTCCCCCGCTTTGTTCATGTTTGTACATCTCTGGGTGACATTTACTGCTGTCTGCTTCACTTTCAGCCACATACTGGTTCCTGGGACAATTATTTCCCACCTGTCATGGGTTTGTTCGAAACCGGGCAGAAACACCATTTAATGTAGTGGTTTCACATTCACCTGCTCGCCTGCTCACACCAGGCGAGAGTGCAGTGTAGTGGTTTCATGAGAATAAGGATTAAGAGAAATGCAAAACAGGCCTAAACTTCCAAGATAAAAATAGTTTATTAACAAAAGACAACAAAATCAAAATCAACCCCCAGGTGGTTTCTTG
>VZTR01013395.1:61150-71628 GCA_013400775.1 Chaetops frenatus | reverse complement strand
TTTTGTTTTGTTTTGTTTTGTTTTGTTTTGTTTTGTTTTGGTGGGGGTTTTTTTGGTTGTTGTTTTTGTTGTTGTTGTTTGTTTTTTGGTGGTTTTTTTGTTTGTTTGGGTTTTTGTTTGTTGTTTGTTTGTTTTTTTTTTGTTTTTTTTTTTTTTTTTTTGTTTTGTTTTTTAATAAAGTAAAGCTTTTCACTCTTCTCAGTCACGCCTGACATAGCACTTGCTCTGGGTAGCTGAAGCCACTACATTGAGACAGTTTGTTTCTAAGCAGTACTGTAGGACTTCCCTTTGGGAAGGGACACTAATGATCCAATTCTTCATGGACCTTTCCAAGTCCATCTGCTACTAAACAAAGAATACTTTGTGCCACGATAGCATAAGGAAAGCAAAGGCATTTGGATTTATGTTTCAGATCTGAAAAGTACTGCTGTATCTGAAAAATTCTGTCTTATTTCTAACTATATCAAATTTTCAAAAAAAAGAGACATATCCTCCTTTTCTTCATCATGATAAAGCCTAAGTTTTATCAGAGCACCCAAAAAGACCAGCTTTTTTCTTGCAGAAATTTTTTTTTTTTCTGGGATTTCACATAAGCAGGGCTGAAGGTCAAATATCACCAGAAGGACGTTTCTGATTGTTGAGAACTACCTTCTGCTGTCCTTGGACAACTTCTGATTTCTTATTTAAAGCACAAAGTAGCTGGTCACCCCATGCTTTCCTGAAATTTTCTCTACAGCTCTCTCCATGCCAATGATATAAGTAAAGCTTAGGTATGGTGGCTGTTACGGTTTAGGAATGGTATTCCCCAATTTAGCATTCCCACCAGACAGAAAACCACAAGCCACTACCCTCCCCCACTCCAGTGGGAGACAAAAGAAACTAGTCTTTGTAGACCTTATAATTAATTAAATTTATACCAAATAATTTAAGGAATCCGTGGAATAGCCATACAGAAATTGTGGCATTTTCTATCATGAAAAGCCTCTTGATATTTTTAGTCCTTTTTTTATGTTTAGAAGCACTTTTCTAAGCTAAAACCATAAAGAGTGATATGGAAATTGCTTTCAAATTATGAAAACTCAGGTTTCTCACACAATCACAGCAAGAATACGGTTACGCATTCCAAAGGATGGGTTAAATCTTTAAAAATCATGACTCTAATAAATGTCTTAGGACTCTAGACAATGAGTAGAATGGATTACACTTAGTAGGAAACTTCACTGCAGGAAGACTCATATTTGTGCTAAACATTTGGGAGAGTGTCAGGAGTGCTCAGCCTATTGATTGAGAAAATATGCATATGCTGTGCATTAACACCAACAGGAAAGTAGAGATGGATTCCCAGAGATGTCATTTGGTGGTTTTTAAAGGCTATTGTAACTCAGAGAAAGTAATAGCCTCAGGTTTATTGACTGTTGGCTACAAGATATTAATACAGAAGAAAGATACACTACTGTCTGTCCTACAGAGACGTTATGTAATAACACTGTCAATGTATTCAGTTATGCAGTGACTTTACCCCTAAAATATAATCTTCATTTCACAGGTTAGCTTCCAACATGTGGAATACTTTGGTTCATACTCTTCAGCAGGGCAAAAATGGAACTTTTTTTTTGTGTGTTTGACTGGCTAAAACAGAAACCTGTGTCTTTGACAATAAAAGAGGATGTTCACATGCACTGCTCCACTTTATTTCAGTTTAAAATAAAGGGGAGATGGCTGAAATAAACAGATTTACACTATATATATATTTCATATAGGTGAGTGCCTCCTGTAATAGGAGAAAGTAAATGCCACTATTAATATCTTGGTGATGATGTGAGCTGAGAGTTCATTACAAGGCTCTAGTATTAAAGTAAATTTCTCTAGCCTGTCTGCAAAGGGGACTTTGGGATAGCTATCTCATGCATAATTCATTGGAAGCAGCTAAAGCCACATATATGAGGGAACATGGTCACGAGAGATGCTGTCTTGTGCAATAAAGGATCACCCTATGAGGAGATATCACTTATGACAATACTATTCAGATCTTCATTGCTACTGACATCTCTTTAGCAAGCCCATTAGCCCCTCCAGCATAGGCTACAGCAGTAGCTAGAAGGAATTCTTTTAAATACACAAGTGTACTTGTCAAATGTTTATGGAAGTGAGCTACTTCAATCCCACTCTCCATGACCAACATCTAATTTATACCATTACTCTCATCTTTATCTAGACTTTCTTCAATTCACCATGCCCATGGATTAGTTCCAGGAAGCCAGAGAGTAGTGGAGATTGTGAGAGAAACCTGAAAATTCTACCTTCTGACTCTTGGGCTGGCTCTGCCTAGGAAGCAAACTTGTGAAGACCAATGCAGGTAACATCAAAGAATTAAGTTGCCACAGTGAAGCCAAGGTGATTTGAATCACTGTGGCTTTAACACAACAACCCCACAAAAGGGTTTTTTTTCATAGCATATCACCATTTTTCACACCTCATGAGAAAGGAAACACTCTTCTAACTCTAACAATCTTAAAAGTATATAGCCAAATGGAATGGAAATCTGTGGAAACTCCTTGATCTGTCAGTTGACTCTTGTATCATCGAGTGCTTCCCAGTCCTGAGCTGGAACTATTCTTGGCACTATTCTTGCTGTTATACAGCACAGCACAGGTAAAAGTAAGGTTAATTTTAAATCGAACTGTTTCCTTTGCAGGAATATCACCCAAGATGAGCCTACAAGAAATTGCACATAAAGAAAAAAGCTTATGGCAAATTCTGCATGACCTTTCTTTCTCTCCCTAGTTGATTTCCTTATGGACTCATTCACAATCCAGCCAAGACTCATCTGCAAATTATCTAGAACATTTATTTTTCTTAGCCCCATATAATTTTGGAAGGTTCCTTTGGAATTTTTCTGCCTTGATGTCTAAAAATCTTATAGTCTCCAGCCTCTGCCTATTAGTAGTCAATTCATATCTATTCCTGAGTCTTTGAATGTCAAATGTACCTGTGCTGTGCTTCAGTTTGTAGTACTTTCTTCCCAGCTTCAACAATAGATTATCTACTACCACAGACTCTGATGACTTGAGTTAGCTTTTCTAAGATAGTGTCTCTCCCTTCAGGATAAGCACTTCTGCAGCCAGGTGGGAGAAACCTCCTCCCACCCTTGTCTTGGAAGTGCCATGTAAGGATATTTTAAGACAGTGCTGGCAGTCAGCTGGGGTTCAAAAGAGATGCTGCTTTCACAGAAGGTGAGTTTGCTGTCCTGAAAGCATGGTTAGACTACTTCTAAGCCAAGCTGATACATCTGTTCAAAAATATTTGTCCTACTGTGGTCAGTGTGGTCTAAGCACTGTTTGGGTTTCCTTGTGATGATTTCCATTTTCCTGTCCTCATTCTGGCTACCCTGTCTCCCAAAGTCACTGCCCTTGTACCTCTGCTCACCACTCTGGCATGTGTTATCTAGGGTAAACCAAGAACAGTTCCAACTTTTTTCCATGTATATATATATTGCATTATTGTCCATTTTTTCTCTTGGTCTCCCTATCTGACAGCTGAATAATCTTCTATTTCTTGCTTTAAGAATAAAAATTAAACCTAACTAGTCTCCACCATGGCAAATTGTTACTCTATCAATATATTACCTGATTCCAGCTTTCTTTGGCCATGCATAGACTTACCTGAAGTTTGTCCAGGAATGCTGGTCCTGCAGTGACTCAGATCCGATATTTCTTAAAACTTGCTTGTCACAGTAATCAGAGTGCATTTGGAGGAAGAAGAAGGGATGGGATTTGGGATACATCAGAAGCAAATACCCAGACAAAGGAACTTGGAAGTGCTCCCAGTCAAATAATGCAGTCATAGCCTGAGCTGATCTAGCCTTTTTCACTCCTTCCAAACTCTCAGCTTCTTTCTAATACCTCTCTTGGGAAGGAGGGAGAGACTACTAAAGCAAGGAAGCTTGCAACTTGCTTGTCATGCACATTCCTGACTGGTTGCTGTAACTTTGATCCGAATAAATCCTAAATAACTTCAGCATTCAAATCCCTGGTTTCTGAGGTCATTTTAATTTCCTAATCAGTATTCCCAGTTTACTGAAGTTTGCTCTCTTTAGAAAAACCATTGTCATTTAATCCAAGAGTATCCTCCATGACCTTCTATGACATTCTCACAACTCTTGAAAACCACATCTAACATAACACTATCTCAACATTTGCAGCAATTGTTTAGTGAATAAATATATCAGATGTTGTCCTGTCTAGGACACAAAGATCTTTTGTGCCACTGGTAGTTGCAGTATGGATCAGAGGTACAAAGGCTCTGTCCTTGTTTCACTTGCAAAATGCCAGTGCTGGTGTGCAGGAGTGTTGTTATTCCAAGTGAATGTCCTAGGTGAATTCTAGATGGTGCAGCAGCAGCCTCAGCTGACTGTGATGATGGCTATGCCTAATATGAGCTGGCCTCACTAAGCAAGGATAGCTTGTCTGGCAATCAGTTATGTGTGTGAACACCAAAGCCAAGACAGTCCTTACAAGAATTAATTTTATTCAAACTTTGAGCAATATAAAGAAATAATCTCAGAAGTCTCCTATGAGAAAGGGAGTGGACATCTCTTTAAGAAGAAAGGCCAAGCCAAATCAAATCTTTTTCTGGACTTTTTTCTTCTCCCAGTGGGACAGATACCTTGTTACTGTGTCCTAGCTGTTACTTGGCTGATTGATGTACCCTTGCGCATATTAGCTTCCTTTTGAAAGAAAAGCAGCTTTCTCATACTTCATATTATCACCATGCTTGCACTGGACCAAAATTGAATCGTTTATCTTCCTCTATTAGTCCAGTTCCTTGATGAGAATACTGTCCCTGTTGCCCTTACAAGTGTAGCAAGCTACAAGATTCACCTGTTTTCAGGACTTCTGACTGTCTGAGACGGTCTCCAGGACAGGTCTCACTCCAGTGAGGTCTGGATGACATCACTCGTGTCTCTTTCCACAGCCCTCTGGTGAGTTTGCTGTTTGGAAAGGAGAGAAATGGATGTCTCTTAGCATGGAAAAAGAGCTATCTGTATGCCTTCTTCACCAAGATAATTTTTCTTATAAAAGAAGTTACTTTAGACTGAGGGAAGAGATTAGGAGCCACTATTGTAAACAGATTGGATTGGGGGTTTTGCCGTTGGTCTCAGGATGATCAAGAGAAGAATTTGTTGTCTGCAGAGAGGATTGGGGGAGGGGAGACAATTTAAGGAAAGAGTGGAGAGATTGTGAACAAGGCAGAGGCTCCATGGTGTTTGTGGAACATGTATTGCATTGCACTTAAGTGTTCTTTCCTTCCCCAGAGCCTGCTGTCACTCATGCAATCCCCAAGTTTGCCTAAGGCTAGGTGGGATCCAGTGGAGCCTGGCCTACCTTCAGCCACATCAGTCACTAGCAGCATGTGAAATGTGCAGCAGGCCATGGTGATGATGCTGCTCTTCACTCTGCCAACAAGATGAGCTCACACACAGTGACTTGAGCTACCAAACACAGAGCTGATGAACTCCTGGCAAGGATTCCTGGATCAGACACCATCTGTTACTGCATAAGGAATAAATTTTGCCTTTGAGCTTAGTATCATCACACCCCCCACATCAATCTTGTGTACAAGAATAAGGTGATATGTTGCAATAAGATGAAATTCCAGATTTTTTAGAATAAATTTGCCACAAGTTTTAGCAAGGCTTTGGCCCTTCACACTTGCAACAGTTGTGGCCTTCTACTCCCCTTCCTCCTTTCTGACAGCAGTCACACTATCTCTTCTACAAGCAACCTAACAGACCAGAGCAGGATGCTCCTCCTAAATGATGTCCAGAGTGTTGTGGATCACGTTCAGCCAGACACAGCACAGGAGGTTGTGCACTTCATAGCACTGCGACACAGTGGGCTCAACAGAGGTAAGACAGTAGGCACAGTGGCCTGGCCAGCCTCGTGAGAATCTTATTTACCCTGTATTGGACCAGGTAAAGACCCTGGCTGCTCCACAGTCAATGCTAACTCACTGCAGCAGCCTTATTCCTTCAGAGCCTCACAGAAACACAGCATGGCTCAGGATGAAGTTGCTGGTACTACAATATCGGGGTGACTCAGCAGGACTTCACCAATCATCCATAACCCTGTGACATTTCTACTGCCTTGCAAAAGATTTTAGTTGAAGGGCTGTGGCAAGTGGGATGAGGTAGTTAGTCATCCAGTCTTTTGCTCCTTCTTGTTGCTTATGGTTCTGAGACTTCCAATTTCTCTCTTGGCAAATTTACGTCAAACAAATTGCATCATCCTGCCACGGTGAAATGAGCAGAAAGGCAAGAGCAGGCTGCACTCCTTAAATGTTTAAAAGGTGCGCAAGAGCTTCTGGGATACACATTGTTAACAGCTTGTTACAAGTTACAGAATTGCTTGCTTGAATTGTTAATAACTTGTTGCACTTAAAGTCTTTTTATGGGCAAAATGAACACGTTATATAGGCAAAGACAATAATTCGTTGTTGTTACCCTAACTAGTCTTAATAGTTCAGTTAAATTATCAGTGCAGTTATGATGATACTAACACAAATACTTCAAAGTACATAGCATTAAATGATATGTACAAACATTTTTAAATAGCAGCACTTCTTTGGTACCCATCACTGCCCCAAGGGTCCTGACATTGCCTGCTGGGGAATTTGCAAACAAGTCCTTCTCCAGTTGGAATGCAACACTGACCATTTCTTCCTTCTCATCCTTGGAAATTTTGGGATAATTTTTGCATGCTTGCCAAGAAACATCAATCCCTTCTCTTTCTTCATTAATCTGCAAATCCATGTTATGGGTAAATCTCTCAATACCACAATTTGCACTGTCAGCTAGAAGTCACATCTAAAACCATTTCACCCAGCTCTCAGGGTTGCTCTCCTCTGATGACTGGTAACTGAGGACTGGTGAGCCCAAGTGTTTGGCTGTGTTTCCAAGGTTGTCTCCTATGTTCCCAAGCCTATTGTCCTCCCAGCTGTTTTTCTTTCTGGGCTCAAGATTCATTCTGCACAAAATAACTATTTGTTCTTACTATTAGTAGATGACATTATAAGTATTCATATAGCATGAAGTGTTATACCAGAGCTCTGTACCATGCTAAGCAAAAGCCAAATCAAAGTAAGTTATCTTAAGCATTGTTGGTATTAGCTAAAATAAGTTTCCAGGAAGGCCAAACATAGTGCAGACAAAGCATGAGAAGTGATAGGACCATAGTTGTTAGTTAACAGGAAGCCTGCACTCTGTTCCAGGCAGTGAAATACTGTATTTATTCAGTTAATACTCTGATAGACCTTCCCAGCTTATCTCCAGAACAGTCAACTGTAGAGGATGGTCCTATAACTCAGATGACAAGCAAGTGCTTAAATGGGGGAGGGTTGCCTAACAAAATCTGTGCAGGCTTTTAGTTTGAAGGACTAAGCACTAACTCACTGCTTAAGATAAAGTTCAGTTTCCACCTCAGTCACAACTTCTTATGGATTTTCTAAAATAGTGCTTAATATGGGCATTGTCTCAGTCTCTTGTTCATAAATGGAGAGTAGAGATTCTCTCAATCACTAACAGTGAGAAACTAAGTGTTCAAGCAGAAGTGCATGAGTTCTTACTGAGCTAAATACATTTATATGCCAGTTTTTAACCTCACAGCCTACATAAGAATGAAATGTTTCTGGCCTCACTTGAAAATTCAATTTTTAATTTTTGTTTCTCCTGCTGATCTAGAAGTTGGACTGATTTTCTCCCACTGTCAACTGCCTCTGACTGGCATAAAAGCAGTATTTTGATGAGGATGTATACACATCATTTGGACAGGGACTCTTACTGATGTAGTGGTTTTCCCATCTCCATCCTCATGTATACTAAAGACAGGAATAGCACAGAAACAAGATCCATCACCCCCTGAGGCAGATCAGTCCCACTCTCTGCCATATGGTCAGAGGGACAGGGTTGGGTGCCAAGCTCCACTCTGGCTGAGCAAACATCCTAAAGGTAGCAGAGATGTCACCACTCTTGCTGAAGATGAGAAAATGGTGTCCTGGGAACATCATCTGTGTGTTTTTAATGCAAAAAGATGGGTCTAATTTATATTGAGCATCCATTGAATTAGCAGCCTGTAATTAAAAAAAAATCCCAGCCTGTATCCCTAGAGAGAGTCCTCAGTATTAAGGTTAAATGAATGCCTTGAACTACAGAGTATTTATTTTTAATTTACATGTCTGTACTAGTTTTTAATACTATTGTGGTGAGACAGAAAATGGGGCTTAATAATTAATGGGCACTTCTCTATCAAGCTTGCTGTTGTCCTATTACCTTTGGGCTTCAGGGTCTCATTCTGCTTCTGCTTGGTGAATTTTACTGTTGACCTCAAAACTAGAGGGCTTCAGTCCTTATTTCATCTGTTATGTTAAAATACATTCCAAAGAGACAGTTTGTTCCAGTACAAATAATTGTTATCTTGAGTAAGAGGGGAGAAATCAATGGATAAATATGGATGGCTGTATTGGTAGTCTCAGTGGAAAGAGCTTAAATAGTGAGAAGCTGGATGTCATTACTGGCACAGGTAAAACATCAGCACAGGCAATTTGAGAATAAAAGTGTGTCTCAGCAAGAGGTAAGAATGTACAAGCTTTCTTTGCAGAGAAAGAAAATAAAAAACAGGAAGTCCCACCAACACATCAGCCATCTTTGAACCTCTTTAAAAGAAGCTGAAACAAGAAGCCCATTGCACTGATACATACCTAGCTCCTGTCTGAACAGCCTTGAAGGAGATCCATGTGGGAAGAATGCCAGTCCTCTGCAGAGATGTGCTGCTGGGATGAGGGAGAGAGATGGAGCCAATGAGGAAGGTGGAGCTCAAGCACTGCTTTGCAGAGTGCTCCTCAATGAGTTCCTAGCTCGCCAATCTGTCAATACCAATATATCTGTGGGAACACACACCTTCTGCTGTCCATTGCCTGCTCAGTAAGTGTTCCTTTACTGCACTGCAAGGCATTTCAGAACATGCACCTTAATTCTACTATTGCTTCCAAGCTGAAGTGACTCTTCAGATCTAAGCCATCATAATTCAAATGAAAATTTCAGTGTGGAGAAGAAATTTCCATCTTCTTTTACATATGTGTTTCCCACCCAGGGAAGCCTTGAAAGAAACTTCCATTTTCTTTCACCTCTGTGTTTCCTGTGTAAGGAGGTCTTGGAACAGCCTTCAGAAACAAATCCATTCCCTCAGCCTCTGAAGTCAAATAAGCTCATACTTAGGCCCTCTACTCTTCTTTCCATCTCTCCCCAATAAGTTAAGGGTCTTTTTTTTCCAAAATATGTAACACTCTGGCTCTTTAAACAAGTAGGATATCTACCAGCTCCTTCAGCAAGACCATTATTAGGGCAATAATTAAACACGTCTGAAAATGTTACTGGGACTTTCTTCTTTACTATCCTGGTACTTGTGTTTCCCCATCATGATCACCTCCTCCAAAATTTCTACTGATAATTACACTAATTTTTGATTCCCCTGACGTACCCATAAGCAGGAGATTTGTCATGAGATATCAAAACTAATGTTCATGTTCATTAAAAGGAAGCTGAGAACTGGTGAAATCTGTAATAGCCACCCACCTACCAATCACAGTGTCTGAGTCCCAATTACTTTGTAGCCTGTAGAAAGCTATGCAGAATGATACTGGGGAGCTGATGGGAATGCTGTATTGGCAGTCCTTTTGCATTTATTATCTTGGTCTTATGTTCTTCAAAACCTGGAGCTGTCAAAAATCTCTTTTCAAACATTTCCTGTTAATAATTTTGCAAAAGCTACTGTGGAGAAATTTAAAAAAAGTCTTGACACTTTTATTTTGGAAAGTTTACAGATTTCAAAATTCTAAATACTAATGTTATGACATAGAGCTATTTTTACTGGTATAATTTTTTTTTTTTTGTGACCTTGATTTTTCATTTTTCATGCATTTTACAGTTCACATTTCAAACTATTACCTGGAGAACATTGCAGCTAAAAAAACTCTAAAAAATTGCTTTAATCTTTAGGAGCAACAGTCATTTAAGAAAAGTCTGGCACCCTACATGGGATTAATTTCGGGTGTTATATGGCTAAATTGTATGAAAAATTTCCTCAGAGTCAAGTTAGAGCACTGTTGAAGTGTATTTTGTCTACTTTGTTTTAGATCTCAAGCTTAGGACAAGAAGAAAAGCACTCCATGAGGGCCTCATGCAGTAAATGATATAGGTATTCTTTGTCATCTGAGAGATGCAGGGACCTCTATGACCTCCTTAAGAAGATCTGTTTCTACCTGGAGTGGCAAGGCAGGTGGGACAGCCTGATCATCTCAGATAGCACTGAACTACAGAGTGAATCCAAGGTGTCTGATATATCTTTTTCTGGGTGTTTTTTTTGTTTTGTTTTGTTTTGGGTTTTTTTGTTTGTTTGTTTTGTTTTTTGTTGCTAGGTATATGG
>VZTR01013395.1:50405-60871 GCA_013400775.1 Chaetops frenatus | reverse complement strand
TGGTTGGTTGGTTTGTTTTGTTTTTGGTTTTGGTTTTGGTTTGGGTTTGGGTTTGGGTTTGGGTTTTTTTGGTTTTTTTTATGGTAGAAAAGAAGATTTTGAAAATTTATTCAGCTAACATAGATATCCAGAGTGGATTCAAATGACTAAATTTAGATGTCTACTGCTATGTGGGACATTTTAGGGATTCCACTTGACTTTCAGTTGTCTTTCCACTGTGGCCTGAGATACCTGTGTGTCTTTTGTTATATCTGCTTGCCCCATGATGGTTCTTAGATATGCCAGAATAGCTCACATGGCACGAGGTGCCTAAATTTAAGCACCAAGATCCTACCCTTTAGGTGGCAAAAATTTCCAGACTAAGACACCTAAATTTAAGTTTCTGTATGTGCACCAAATATCCAAGCTTTCAAAGGCTTCAATGCTGGCAACAGAGCCTGCAGAGCAATCCTACTGTCCAAATGCAGTAGCCATAGTCAGCTGGGATCATAGTGTCATAGAATCAGAAAGGTTGGAAAAGACCTCCAGGATCATCAAGTCCAGGGGGGCAGTGTCTGGACTTCTGCAGGTGCACACTGGCACTGCTGACACACGTGGGCATTGTAATGAGGTGCTGATGCCCACCCCTATAGCTGGTGAAATAATAAACATACCTATGTCAAGCTACTCACTACTGGCCAGATAAGATCTTTAGATGTAGGGAAAAGAAAAAAAAATAAACCCAAAGGATGTTAATTACAGATCTCCTTAACAGTTATGAAATAAGAAAACAATCCAGCAACCTGAATAACATAGAAACAGTAGTAAAAAGACCTTGAATTAAGGGAAACCAGAACAATTACAAAATGCTATTTTACTGTGTGAGAAACCTCAAAAACTGTTTCATTTTTGCAATGAGAAATACTAAAACATGTATTCAGCTCAGTGACTGAAAAGTCTGTGGATTTCAGGCTGGTCTGCTCTGGGAGATCTGCCCTTCACCTTCACAACTACACACCCTTTGTGAGAGCCACAGCACACAGTGATGTCATTCCTAACCTTTTTTCACTGGAGACATCTTCATAAAAATCTGGACAATGCAAGTCTGAGAAAAGATTTGTCAACTATTTTGACTCAGCCAGAGGCACCAGATCTTGCTTAGATTTTGCTGAATCTATCAGGTTCTGTACTTATACACTGTAATTTTGGAGGCCCTCATCTTTCAAAACATTTTAATCTAATACTGCAGTCCTCCTGGTTTTTTTAAAGCTACAGCTCCTAATAAATAAGATGGCTGATTTTCTCTGTGACTTTTCTGGGGGTATGATTTGCTAGAAAAATGTATGTGTGAAATTTTAGATGGATTGCTTCAGTTTGGAGAAAACTAGAAAAGGAGAAAATTATTATGATCTTAGTTACACAAACGTTACTATGGAGGAGCTCCTGTCTCTGCAGCAGGCACAAGAAATGGTGATTTGAGATGCTGAGAAAATTGCTGAAGAAGGAGAAATGTGAATTTGGAACATGTACGCATTCTAAACCTGCTGGAAAGAAAAAGAAAGGAAAAGGACCTGCTTTATATGCAACCAATTAGAAACATCACTCCCCAGTAAGGGAAAAGCTTATGGATCAGGCAATGGATATTCAGAGAATTGTGGCGATACAGAAAAAAATATGAGCAGCTTTTTAATTTTATATATCTCATAACTGGACCAGTGAGGAAACTTTGGTACAGAATGAGAAGAACCACAGATAAAATTAATGGAAAAATGAACATTTGTTAGATCCCATTACCCTGCTCACTGCCAGTATATGGTTCAGACTAAAGACTTGATGATGATGACTTTGGCTTCCAGGAAAATAACAAGTCAAAGAATTTTGATTATCTGAAGATTATTTCAGAAGGTAACAATATGAAAGAAAAAGCAGCTCATTTACCATTATATATTCTTAATGTGTAATCTAGTTTTTCCATTTCTTAGCCTCATTTACCTTCTTTAGGCTTCTACTTCCTTCAAGCAGTTGCCACTTATTACCTTTCTTTCCTTCTATTCTCTGTTTTTTCACTGCTTCATTAAATGAGATGCTTCAAATGTTCCTATATCCTTCAGTCTCATAACCTGTGTTTCTGCTTCCTAAAACTTGTTGGCATTCTTCTCTTAAAATGCATAGGTTGAGAATCATAACTTAGAGACACTGCTTGAGAATACAGAGCCAGACATATCGTGTGCTGTGTACCAAGCATTTGCATACACAGCATCAATTTGCACAAGTACTTTCAGCTCCCATCACACATTTCAGATTCATGCATGATGTTTTCTGTCACCTTTCCATACCTTTCAGCATTGTTTCCTCTCATTTTTTTCTTCTTTTCATCCTGAGCATATGTTAGATTAGTAGGGGTAGTCTTCAATTGAATATGGCTTTTAAATCTCTCTAAATCCCTTTTATTCTCTCTCTACCTATATTTATGGTACTAAGCTGGTGCTTGATTGGGTTACTCTAATACAAATTTCTGTGCAGTATGACCTGCAGGCTTTCAATAATGTGCTGTTTACTTTCTCATTTATAAGGTGCTCAGTTTAAGAGAAAATTCTCCAATCTCAGTAAGGTACAAATACAGTGCTTCTGAAACTTATTCTGGCATTCAAAACTTCTTTACAGGTTTTTGATACAGAAGGTATTTTCTATCCAGGGTAATCTTGATTTTTTTTTTCCCAGATAAAATTTTGTGAAATAGGATGGTTAGTACTTGAGAAAATCTACAAATACCTGTTGAATTGCTTAATTTTAGCACTCCTAGAAAAGCAAACCTCTGGCCAGTGTCTGTTCTTTAGCATCTTGTGTATTGTCAAACATGGGGACAACTGGAGCCTTATTTTGATTAATTCACTGACTTTTCAAAATGTTTTATTCCACAATTTGCTGAAAGAAAAGAGAGAAAAATTATTTAAAAAGGAGAATCCACTCAAGAAGTAATAGTGGAAAAAATCCAGCCTTCCAGCTTTTTTTTTTACAATATTTTTCCCCTGCCCTTGATTCTTAAAAGTTTCTTTTTCACAGAGCATTTCCAAAGAATATTCCTTCCCAGTCTGAAGGTCACAATAGTATTTTTTTTAAACTTCTGAAGTAATTTAATTTTATCTTAGTTTTACCTCCAGCTATTTATACCTCTCAACTTATAGTTTACTTGAGACAAATTATGAATCTACTTAAGTCAAAGTGAAACATACCACTCTTTATCTGGAAAAGGGGGGCCCTGCTTTTTAGCTTTAGTTTCTGTAAATTGGTTTTATGCTGCTAGTGAAAGTAATAGACATTCCTTAATGTGCTTAGGAGAGCACACAGAGCAAGTAACCATGGGCTCAGCTGGCACAAAGTAACTTGCCTACCTGCAGTAATTCCAGCATGCTCAATTATGGGGGCACATCATCAATTTTACTGCTGTAACTTTCAAGAAGCCGTAAGTGAAGCCTACAGCTTATATAACTCTGGGAGGTGATTGCCCTAAGATATGATCAAGACCAGCTGGATTGTATGCATTCGGTTTTCCAAATGTATTTGAGTAAGTTTTCTCTGTACCTAATATTTCAACCTTTTTTGATATATATTTTTACTGATGACAGGCCTGATACCACTGCAAGTTATCTCAGTCACTTCTGAAACATTATTAATTTCATGTCTTCCTTATTTATGAGTAGACCTGCCTTCTTCCCTCTGGTAAGCTTCCAAAAGCTGTTATACTGCTTTCATATCTCTGGCACATATTAACTCATTTTGCTGCTTTGCTCCCAAATATCAATTTTCATTGCAAACCTGCAAAATTTAGCAGCAATCCACTGAAAAGTTGATAGCATTTTCAGGAGAAGTAAGATCCTGTTTTCAGTGACTCGGCTCCCACAAGATGTCATATTATCAAAATATAAGCAATAGTTATGATTAGTAATTATAGCAGTTATAATATATACAATAGTTATGATTAGTACAATGAATCTAGATTCTTCCCTGGGGTCAGGAGAGTTAGGAGTGTGCCTGCTAAGTTCTGATGAAACTTTTCCTTTCCACCTGTTTTTTTATGCAAAAGTAAGAAATGGTGTTGATTTTTTTCATAGAATGATGTCTCAAGTTGACCCATAAGGATCATTGAGTCCAACTCCATGTTCATCACAGCACTAAGCTTCTATATTTTAGGACAGTTCAAATACCGGTCTTAAAAGAAAGCCTCTAAGGGAATGTCTACCTGAAGGACATTTTCATTGTTCTCAGGGGTTTTTTTGTTTATCTGGTGTTGGTTTTTTGTTAGGGCTTTTTGGTTGTTTGGAATTGAGTTTGGTTTGTTTGTGGGTTTTGTGGTTGGTGTTGTTTTTTGGGGGAGAATAAGACTTTTATTACTATTTCCTTCCCCTGTAGATTACAATTAGGAGCATCAATGTGTTTAGACAAAAAAACCTAGGAGAAAACTGCAATATTGTTCTTTGACTAGGGAGTTTCCATTCATTTCAAATATAGGTATTTACATCTATTGTAGTATAATTACAATGGGGTTTGAGTCTCAAGTAGGCCTTACAAATACCTTTTCAAATGAAAATTGATCAAGGCTAACAACAGGAATAAAAAGTCCAAGTGGAAAGTTCTTGGAGTCTTTTAGGATACTGAGGTTTTATGTATATTGCCTCTGTTGTCAATTCATTGAGTGCCCAAAGCTTTGCTGTCTTCTGGGGTGAAATCTGCTTTAGCTGAGAACCTTAGAAAAAGAACCCTGACTGGATTAATTTTCTTTAATGTAATTTCAGTTAATAGTGGTGTGATTACAATTTTCCTTTGAATTCAAACAGACAAAAATATCTTGCTAGTAGTTAAGTAATTTCACATTAACTGCTTTACTTGTAGGAAAAATACAGACAATTTTATTAGCTAAGTATTTCACTTTAAAAAAAAGAAAAAGTCAGAGCAGGGGAGATAATGTTCCTAAAGTATTTGTCCTGTTGAATTTAATTTAGGATGAAATATTTTCCTGTTTCTGTTGTTGCCCAACATTTGATGTTTGGCCCAGAGGCATGCCAACCTGAGTGTCTTTGGCCCCTGTGGAGAGGTGACTGTTTTACCATACTCTGCTGAAATAGAGTGCATATCCTTCCCAACAAATGAGTTTATACCCTTCCCAAATTTGTGTGGCAGCCAGATGGTCCTGAGAAACACCCAGGCATGATGAGATTTGTCTCTTAGTCAGGTTATGCCTTTTCCTCTCACCCTGGTTTGTCTTACCCCGGTGATACACAAGCTGCATTGCCAACAGCATAGACTGAACCATAGTGGCTGCCTGAGGTAATATTTGGATACACTGATGAGAAGCTTGATAAAAGGGCATCCTGCTTCTGTCAGCAGAGCCACTTGTGGGGAAAATTCCTTTACTAGGAGAGCTTGGTTTTTTCCAGGGACTTGAAATGAAACCATATAGATATCTGCTAAAGCCACATCTAGCTGGCTTTTAGTGCTGTCTTGCCATGCTTTCTATTTTTCTTTCTTAATTATTTCCACTGCTATCCATCTTGTCTTCCATTCCCTCCCCAGTTATAGTAGTTCATGGTGAAGTAAGGCTCAGAGCTTAATTAAAGCTTAATTCAATCTGGAAGACAGTGTGGTCTTAGTATTGGGTATGATAGGACCCCAAAACCACTTCTCAGGAGAGGGTAGGCTGAAGTAGATCAAAGCATCTTCAGCCCATCATTAGTAAATTAACAGTTTGCCTCCCAAATTACTTATCTATAACACCTACCAGTCCTTCTGTCTTTCAGTCCTCCAGAGGTAGAAGTTTAGTGTAAAAGTTCTAGTGTAAAAGAATCAATCACAAATCTAGAAAAGTGGGGGTGTTTTTACCTCTGAAGGGAGGACAACACTGGGAAACACTGCAAAACATCAAAAAGGGAAGACTTCTATTGTGATTTTCTTCCATAAGAATATGGGCATCATCAGACTATTTCTTTGCTCTCTATCTCCTAGACTTTTCAGTATTCTGTCTGGAAGTCTCCTTTGTAAACACATCCTCAGATATACAGATCCTTAGGACTCTGTGTATAGAGATCCTTCATTCTCTCTTACAGGTTATTTCAAACATTTTGTCCTTCATTTCCAAGTTAGAATGAAAGCAAATATCAGAGCACCTGAGTGCTGCAAAGTCTTTTTCTGCTAAATTCTAGCACTGGCAATTTGAGGGTGATTAATAAATTGTTTGAGCTTTTCACAGAAAATGACACACACAGCAGCATATGGATGAGCCTGTACTACCATCATCTCCCTTTATAGCCAATAAAGAGAAATAGGCACTTTTGGCTTCTGATTCATCTGATCTTTTCCAGCAATCCACTTAGGAGAAGATGGCTTGAGTCCTGCAAGCTTTTATTCCTCTCTGCTGAGAAAGCACAAAATCTAGGCATGTCTCAGACTCTAATGCATTTATCGTGGGCATCCATGGACAAGAGTGGTGAATGCCAGAGGATTAGAACTCTTATACATTTCTGGAGGAGATCCTCTTCTGGACAGCATGTCTGCCCTGGGAAATGTAAAAAACTGATACAAAACTGCTTCTTACTTTTCAGCAAGCTCTTACATAATGAAGAAAGTAGACTGACTCCTGTGTGTTTGCTTTTTGTAATCAGTTTCTTACACGCGCATTTGTTGGAGGAAAATTTCCACCTATCTTCTGAGACTTGACATTATTCTTGGCTCATTATACCTAAAGCATGCCCTTCTCTTGAACTTTGATCCTATTGTCCTGGTTTCAGCTGATACAGAGTTGATTTTCTTCCTAGTAGCTGGTACAGTGCTGTGTTTTGGATTCAGTATGAGAATAACTTTGACAGCACACTGATGTTACGGTTGTTGCCAAATAGTGCTTAACCTGCATCAAGGAATTTTCATTTTCCCATGCTCTCTCAGTGAGGAGTTGCATGAGTTGCCTGGAGGGAGGACATCTGAGACAGCTGTCCAAACTGGCCAAAGGGATATTCCATACCACAGAATGTCAAGCTCAGTATGCAAACTGGAGGAAGTTGGTCAGGAGGGTACAATCACTGGGGGATCACTGGAAATGGGGTGGGCATTGGTCATTGGGTGTTGAGCAATTGTATCATGAATTGCTTGGGTTTGCTCTTGGGTTTTATTTCTCTGCCTGTCTCCTCATTTTTTTATTGTTATTTGTATAATTTTATATTGTTTCAATTATTAAACTGTTCTATCACAAGCCATGGATTTTGGTGTGGTTTTTTTTTTTAACTTTTATCTGATTCTTCTTCCCATGCCACCATGCAGGATGGTTCGAGAAAGTAGCTGAGTGGTATTTATTTGTGGGCTGAGTTAAACCAAGGTACCTGTATATCACAACACAGAGAAATCCCCAGGCACACTCATGTAACTGGAAGGATTATATCCAGTGACTTTCTCATTACCTTTATCAAACTCATAACCAAAAAATAAAAGGGCCTTTTTTTGTATTTCCTATTGGCAACCTCGATACCCTGAAACTGTTCTCCTCTCAGTTATCCTTTGCTGTACCTTTCCTCATGTCTTCCCTTTCAGACAGGCTCTGAACCACCACACTACTGCAAATACTCCCCAGTACATTAGTATGGTCCATTTCCCATTGTCCAAATATCATCAGAGACATATGTTTGATCTCTTACAAAGACATGTTTTACCCATCCCATTTATAAAGGTGCAGTTTCCTAGCCTGGTACCCATCTTTTCACCCAAGTTTTTGGCCATGGCTACAATATACAGAAATTATGTGCCAGTCTGGCCATTGTGAGTCTGATTAACCTAAGAAATATTATTTCCTTTAGCCAGGGTATCCCTGAAAGGGTACATGTTTTATGGGTAACAAGTGCCACACTTGTTTCAGTAGCTATAGTGGGATTTGGTAGCTGTGGAGGCTTGGTCAACATTCTTATCAGCACAGGATGAGACACACCTCATTTAAAAAACAGTTAAGGTAGCTGACTCAGTTTTGATTCATTCTTCTCATTTCCTCCTTTTTTCTTGCCAGTTTAACCAAGAGTGAAAACATCCATTTCTGTCTTTCCATATCTTAAAGTTACTGCTTTCTGCTGCCACCATCCCCCACCCCCAAAGTATTCCAGAGTGAAAAGGCAATACATTCTCTTTTTGACATGGAAATTGTTCTTATAATTATTTTTATTGATTAACTGAATAGAAAAGTACATGAAGCACACGTATGCCCGGTGTCTGACAATCTGTTACTTTCGGTTGCAGAAAACAGTAACAGTCTTAGATATAACGACACCAATTACCTTCTCTCCCTCTAAGTTGCACAAGAAAAAGCCTCCCATATAAAAACTAGTGCAGGACTGGGAAGAGTTTTTCTTCCCTGTTAGGCACCATGCACTGCTGTGAGGGGCAATGTGCAACATGTGACTCATAGTCCACAGTTGCAATGAAAGCTTTGCATAACAGAAGTAATTCGTGCATAACTTTCAACAAATGTGTAACCTCACATGGGTCCTACGTGGAGTTTTCATGCCTCATGTAGGTATTTGTATGAGCATGCCTGGAATAGAGGGGTATTCCAAGCCACTGTTCCCAAAAGTGTTTTCACATTTCTGTGTTTAGAGGGAACCTCATAAATGTCTATAAGGTTCAGAAGGGAGGTGTCAAGAGGTTGGAGGGAGCCAGGCTCTGCACAGTGGTGCTAAGCAATAGGACAAGTGGCAATGGACAGAAACTGAAGCACAGGAAGTTCTACCTGATCAAGGGGAAGAACGTCCTTGCTGTTCAGGTGACCCTGTGGTCCTTTCCAAACTTACTCCTTCTGTCATTCTGTGATTCCTCACAAAATGTAGTGTCCCAATTTCCAGAAACACACTGAAAAGAGGAATTGAGATTCCCCCCACTAACCAAGGCAAAACAGTCAGTCTGTATCTTCTTCAGGCCATCAGACCCTGTCTATTGTTCAGTCCCAGTTTTGTGATGCCTGAGACATTCAGAAGATGTGAACACAGTACCTGTCTTCTTGGGCTTGGAATGGGGGATGTTTCATGTCTGAGGCAAATAAAAGGTGTTGGCTAAACTGACTTTGATAAAACTGCATCATCCACAATTAAAGTATCTTTGGAGGACGTGTTTAAAGCTGACCACAGTATGAACATCAGGACAAGCCAATGTGGCAGCTGGACTAACATCTAGGTACTGACTGATATGGGGCTCGTAAGTGGCATGTAAGAGCCATTTCTCCAAGGGGAGATCTTGGACAGTTTGCTCAGGCTTAGAGACATGGAATATTAAAGTTTTAAATTTTAAGCAGGATTTAGCCCAGCTGTGCACACCACCTCTAAAGCTTGAAGTAATTTACTATGTACTGTGACTGTTATATTGCACCCTGTTTCCCTTATATTCTGCCCAACAAGTAAAGAACACATTGTATAGAAAGCTACTCTCTCACTTGAAGAATAAATACCAGTTTCTGGTTAGGACTTCTTTTCAGTTCCCAAATACTTTTGCTTTCACTAAATAAAGTCATTAACAATGTGAATTTTTCAGCCTTTTATTTCCATTACTGATTCTTGGTAAGTCTCTTCTCAGCTATACAAAAGACTCCTTTGGTATTTTTTCCCCATGAGGTACTTATATACTGTAATCAAATCACCTCTCAGTTTTCTTTTTGATAGCTAAACACACTGAGTTCTTCAAGCCCTTTATGTCAACAGAAGAAGTATATTCCACTGAGCACCTGTCACTCCCATGTGGCACTCACATCTAAGGACAGTCCATGCATAAAGCTGAGAAATCCGCATCTTCAGAATACTTAGGGCAGACATTTGATTTTGTTTCTCTGTCTTCTCTTAAAAACAGGCAGATAAATAAGCAGATATTCTAAATTAAAAAGTATTTCAAAATATGTGTCTGTGGCTGTGCTTTCTGGCAGGCAGCAGAAAAGCTACTGCTTTGGATTTGAGTGTTTTTTAAATTGTCTTATACCTTTAACAGCCATTTCTACTTAAATGAAACAAAAGTAAACTGTTTCAAATTCTGATTTTCTTCCATGCTGCAGTAATTTGCAACACACTGCTGATGCACTTTTAGAAAATTAGACTTTTCATTTATTCCACCTTGTTCATTTTAGCATACATTACAAGAATTTGACAGGCTGAATCCTGAAACCAGGNTGTGCTGCTGGTCAAGGCTGAGCCAATTATAAATGGTGGTACCACCTCTGTCATAACCTATTTAAGAAGAAAAAAAAAGTTGTGACACAGTTNCAGGATTTTTAAAAAATTAAAATTTTAAATATATTTAATATTTAATATTTAAAATTTAAAATTTATTTAAAATAAAATTTTAAAAATTTAAAATTAGGTCACTTAAGAGTTTCTCCCATTCAGGATGTTTTCCATGTCTTCATAAATGGCACGTTTACATTTCCATATTAGGTTTGCATGGCCCAGCTTTGGTACCAAGTGGACGGAGTGGCTTCA
>VZTR01013395.1:22351-50256 GCA_013400775.1 Chaetops frenatus | reverse complement strand
CACAGTTGTAATTGCATCCAGAGAAGAGAGGGGTGAGAACATGTGAGAACAACTATGCAGACACCAAGGTCAGTGAAGAAGGAGGGGGAGGAGCTGTGATTCCCTTGCAGGCTGTGGTGCAGCCCGTGGTGAAGCAGCTGCCCCCCTGCAGCCCACGGAGATCCACAGGCATGCAGAGACCCACCTGCAGCCCATGAAGCAGATTCCTGCCGGGGCAGGTGGATGCCTGAGAAGAGGCTGTGATGCCATGGGAGGCCCATGGAGAGAGAAGCCCCTGCTAGAGCAGTCTGCCCTTGAAGGAATGCACCCCATGGAAGAGTGACTCAGTTGCAGCAGTTTGGAGAGGACTGTTGCCTGTGAGATGGATTCACATCCAAGGAGTTCATGGAGAGCTGTCTCCCATGGGAGGGACCCCACAGTGCAGCAGGAGAATGACTCCTCTTCCTGAGCAGCAGGAAAAACCACAGGTGATGAACTGACCTCATTCAATAATCCCCATTCCCTGGGGGTGGAGGAAAGGGGGTTTTTTAATATCTTATTCTGCTTCTCATTATTCTGCTCTGATTTTGTTAGAAATAAATTCAGTTAATGTCTCTAATTCTATCCTGTTTTGCCTGTGACAATATTTGGCAAGTGATCCCTCCCAGTCCTTATCTCAACCCATGAACCCTTCATTATATTTTTTCTCCCCTGTTCAGCCATGGAGTGCAGTGATAGAGAAGCTATGGTGGGTGCCTGGCACCCAGCCAGCATCAACCCACTACAGTTTCACATGTGGGGTTTAGTTGTGGTTTGATTTTTTTTATCCTTCCTTTAGTATATTGGTCAGCACGTTTTGGGGGTTGAGGCTCCTCTTACTTTATCCCTGCATTTTCAACATCTGTTTTGGGTTGGTCTCAAATTCCTCTGTTCAGTATCTTCCAGTTCTTTGTCTCGGAGCATAATGAGTTGTGGTTTACCCTTTTCCCTCGATAATACAGCCAGATCTCTACTCATGGTAAATGATAGTGCTAACTTCTGTAAAGCTCCAGCACCAGTTAAAGAAGTAGTTAATTTAAAAATATTAAAGTCTACTGCAAGTGTGATTTTGCTGACATCTTCATTTCTATTTCTACTTCAACCTTTCTGACAGACCATTTGTTTTGGTAATATTTAGTCAAAGACTTTCAAGAAAAATCTGATCTCCTGAGACACTGAAAGAGTGAAAAAATGTAACATCAGGAGTCAAAAAGGTGAAACAAAACTATTCTTGCTAAAATGCATCTGACTGTAAAAGAAAACCTGAAGTATAAATCTACCACGTGGTAAGTTGAAGCTGTAAGTTTGATTCCTATGCACTGTCCACAAGGTTAAATACTCTAGCCTGACCTAGAATTCCCTCTAGCCCAGTTTTCTGGTCACCAAAAGTTCTCAGAAACTGAAAATATTGCCAATACAGTAAAAATAAAGTGTTTTCTCTCATTCTCATTCTATGAGGGTAACAAGAACTGGTCTGGTTTATAATTTTTTCCATCAGTGACAATAAAAACTTTTATTGTTTTTCAGCTCATTCTGGGCACAAAGCTCCTCATTGGGGAGCCAAAATAATAAAATCCTTCCATTCTTTCTCAGGGGCTCCATTGGAAATGGCTGGGCAAGATTCCCTGGATGTAGTTTGATATTAGACAGCTGTAGATGACCACCCTAAAAGGAAAAAGTTTAGAACACCAGTCACATTGTCTATAGAAAGATGTCATTCACCATCCTGTTTGACTCTCTATCCTACAGAGGCATATGTAGATTACAGGAAAAGGAATTGCTCCTGTCTGATTTATTAAAATGGTTGGGTGTTCATTGGGGTTTTTTACACCTGGGATAGCCATCTGAACTCCCTCTCTGTGATTCATGGGAGTCATAAGATGTTTCCGAGGACTGACCAGTGGCAGTAATTTTTATTGTGTCAGCGGTGTATCACTGCAGAGTTTTCAAATTAGCAAAATTTCCTGATTAAATACAGGTGCAAATGTGCTGTTCCCTTTCCTGTGCTCTAGATGCAAAAGAACCACTTAACTAAGCTACTTAGGATAATTGAATCCCTAGTCCATAAAAGTGCCCTCAGTTCAGTTCCTTGGGAAACTGCAAGGTAGCTGAAATGGGTTAACATGGTCACCATTTGGCCATAATGCTGTGGAGAAGTGAGGGCAGTGGAAAAACCTCTCAGGACAGCATCTCACATGAATTAGACTGAAAATATTTCAAGAAAAACTCCCTGTAATATTCAACTAGGGTTGATTTGCACTCATGCGTTCTTCCTGTTGGGCTTGCAAATTAGTGCCTTTCCTATTACAGCTTTGGTTTAATTTTGGTCATATCTTTTATTGTATGATGATTTATCTTTTAATAAACTTTATCTGCTTGAAGATCTGGAGCCACCAAAGCACTTTTAAAAGATGAAAGGTTACTAGGCAAATAGAAGTCTGCAGCAAAATATCTCTGAATTCTAGCAAGACATTTGCCACTACACTGCTCTGAGATTTGGCAAAATGACTTGACTTTCTCCTCTTCTCCCCACTTTATTGCATGCTGCTTAAAGCCCTTAGTTTCCTGGACTATGTTACTCCATGCAGCTCCTGTGAATGAGATGGAGTTTGGAGAAAAAGGAACTGCAGGCAGATCCACAGTCACATTACTTTAGCAGCACAGCTTGATGTACTCAGCAAATAAAATATAGTCTTCACTGGTGGTAGAAGACAAAATTTAGCTTCCACAGGAATGCCTTAAATTGCCCTAATGTTCTTTTGTCTCGGTCTTCCTTGTGATCAGTAGACTTTCTGCCAGGGATCCATGCTGTGCTGAAAGGAAGCATACAGAGTTCAAAGCATTTCAGCCTTAATGCAAAGCCCTCATTAAGAAACATGAAATGCACTATTTGATATTGCAGAGTTATGGACAATGAGAAAAGTGAATGCAACAGCTATAAAAATCACCACAGATAAAAATGCCTTGTCCTTCCAACAGTCCAAATTTACATTCTACTTTGGTGTCTCCAAGAAAGATCCTAAGTATTGTGAAAAAAAGTGTACTGGGCTGGCACTTGCTTCTTAAGTGCAAAAGGCAGAAGGGCCAGGATGGATGTCTTTCTTAAGGTCATATTATATCGTGTTCATAGAGATAGGCTTGCATCGTAGTCTCCATTCAGTCTTGCAGATTTTGTAGGGAAAATTTCAGGAGTGCAAGGTAACTGATAGAAGAGAAATAGGGTTTATCTGCAAGGTTTGATTAAAATCACAAACAAACACAGAAGAACTCAGCTGTGACACTTGTATGAGAGACAGTATATGGTCTTCGTCTTTTGCCTGCTGGAAACTTTAACAGAGCTTTGAAGGTGATGCAACTTGTTTCATTTCAGTATCATATTTCCTCTTGTGTTAAAGTATTTATGCTAATTAAATTAAGCATAGAAATGACAGACAATGATAAACATGAACCTATTTCAAGTGGGTCTTGTGCATTAATTTCCCCCAAAATGTTCATCATTAATAATTGCTCTTAGTTCTTCTTCTGGTAATAGTACCCTTAAGTCAGATGAGCTATTGTGGCAAACAACAATGATTTAGCTTCATTTCATCTTCCTGGATGAAATTCTTTTGGCTTTAACTAACTAATGAATTATTTCAAAGATTTTAGTCATCCCCAGAATCTACACATAAGCCAAGTGGCTCTATATAACTTTAATGGCAAAATTAGAAAATGTGTTCCCAGGACTATGCAATGACCTACATCTGACTGTTCCCTCAGATGTAAGGTTTTTTTAAGCTTGGGAACATTTTTCATTTAAGAAAAACAAAAAAAACCCCAAAAAGGACCAAAAAAACCCCCAAAAATCCATCCCCTCAAAAAACAAACAAACAAAAAAACAACACCACCAACAAAAAAACAACACCACCAACAAAAAAACCCACACACCCAACAATAATCACAACAACCACAGGACGATGGATGGATTATTTTCTGGGGTTTTTTCCTTTTTTTTTTTTACAAATCTACAGATCCACAAGTCTCTCTCATTAAAATAACAGAATTGGCATATAACTACAGAAAGGGCACAGAATGAGTTAAGGGAGGGTTTTACATCATTTCTCCAGATATCAAAACATTTAATTCAGCTGCAATGAAACATTGTTAAACCTCAGGTCATTTGAATGTTGAAGCAAAATATTCCCTTTAGAAATTTCACAGCTATTAGCCTTGAGTTACCAGTGATGAATGTTTCTGGAGCTGTAAAACTTCTTCAGGCCCAAGAGCACATTTTAGCCTAGTTTATTGTGGTTTTTCTGTCTCCTTGAAGGGGGAAGATCATTCCTGATTAGCTGTACTAATGCAGTGTAGTGTAATAGCTACATACACCAGTGTCCACTTTGCTCAGATCTGAATTTGAAAAATATTGCTCTTTCATAATGCTGGAGTTTGAATGGATATAAAACTTGAGAGGCTAAACCCTGATGAAAATAGGTTTTCAAGAGTGAATAGAAGCTGTCCTCCTCGACTCTGCTTTAGCATTCAACGTGTTCATGATATATATGAACATACTGGGAGCATGGGTACATTCTTCTTTCTTGATTGCAGAATGCAAATTATTTTTGTGTTACTGGGATTATACTAAATCTTCTAGTTGGTTTTACACAATAAATTAATTCCTTTACGCATTGTCATAGACATTATTAAGCGGCTGGAGAAAGGATCGAATTCCCTTGCATATTCCCATAGTCATTATTAATTGGCTAGAGAATGATCCTTTTCCCTCTTATAAATATGGTCTTGTTTGGGTGGAGGATTCATATAGTTCTCATTATATTTTATTAAGATATTTAGGTTCTCAGGACTCGCAGATCTGCTCTAATGTGCTTGATCTGTCCCACCTTCCATGTCCTCACTCTACCTGGCTATTTAGACAATTTTTAACTCCAAAAGTTTTCTCCTCTACAACATTTAGCATATCATTTCCCAGCCTCTTAGGTAAAAATCACACCCTTCTCCTCCTCACAAGCATGTCAGCCACACTCTTCCTTTCCAAAACTTAACTTCTGGGAGCCCTTCACCCCCATCTTTTTTAAGGGAGTATACTGAGTGACAAAGTGGGTGCTCTGCCATACCTTACATATCTTCTAATTCCCAACAGCTTTAGTTATAGCTCATCCACAATCGCTGTTGTTGGAGTCACGGGATAGCCAGGTCTCTTCCTTAGCACTCTAAATCAGGATGAAAAACATCATATTAATAGAAAAGGAAGTTTTCCACTTGTAATTGATAAGTAAAATACTTACACAATCAAAACACAGGACGAGGCATAGGCTTACCTGAAAATTATAACAAAGACAGAATTTTGGAGCACAGATCAGCACAGCTGACAACTCTTCTTCCCCTGAAATGAATTAACATTCCTTAGTGGAAGATAAGACAGGAGGTCTCCGTATACAGTAGCTGGTGTTTTCATGTCCATGTGGACATAAGTTACATGGACACTGACAATAAGCCAGTGGTAGATGCTCTTTCCTTCTTTTCTGTGGAAAGGTAAATCTAGGCCTGTTCTCTGATCTATTTATTATTATTTTTCTGTTGTTAAACAACAGCAGCATGGTAGCTGTTAATGTGGCCTTACTCAAATGCAGAGAATAAATGAACATGAAGAAACCGTTGCATCTCTCATCTGGCAAACAGAAGGAGCCTGGAAAAGTTTAATACATTATTCAATAGCAAGCAGTGAAATCACAGACCTAGTAGATGTAAAAGATTGATTATATGAGATCTTCAGCTCTTGGATACAAGCTCTTGAAGCCCATTAAAAATATCAATATACAAAAATTGTGATGAAAATCTAAACAAAACCGCAGTCAAAATAAATTTGATTTGGGATTATACCTTTCCACAGAGATTTTATTTGTATGTCTGTATGTTTATTTTAGTAGCACTTAAATACTTTAAGTGCATTTAATTTAGACTTATTAAGATATTTAATTATTATAAAATAAATACTTTATAAATGGGAGCATATTGCTTCCATAACAATAGAACCGAAAAAACTAAAACAAAATGTAGTCTGCTAGAGTGAAAAAGTGTTAAAATGGAATTATTTCATTATAGAGATTAAGATACTTTTGTTAAATCAGAGGGTAATTTGCTTTCACATGCAGACTTTAAATTTGCTTATGGATCCATGCATTGCCAAAAGCATGTGTGGTCAAATTTGCACCACAGAATGTTTAGTTAGCTCTCTGATTAGCCAGTTTCTATGGACAGAAGCATACAGCTTGCTCTAATTCACCATCACTGCAATTATTCCCTTGAAAATTTGGCCAAGTAGCCATCAAATCATATTTTTCAGGCCTTAAATAATTCATATTTACCAACTGTTATCTCATTAACAATTAACAAACATTTACTAAATGCAAATTATATTTTAAATTGGATTATGGATTTTAAAAGAGTAGTTTAATTTTGATGGTTGATCAGGTTTGCTGCCTAACAAGCAGCCAGAGAGTGCAGAGACATTTCAGTGAGAAACTTCATCTCTCCAAGTCACCTGGAGCAGCTTCTGACTGGCCAGCTGCAGCTCCAAAGAGCCACCCCAGCGGGTGACTCTGCTCATTGTGGGCACACAATCACAAAGCCCTGTGATTTCATGTCAATAATTTAAAAAGGCTGGGTTCCCATAGATCCAAGCAGGGTATTTTGCTTTCCAGGTTGAGCCCTGTCACTCAGCACCATGAAGAGCTGTCACTGCCCCAAAGATGGATCCTGTTGGACTATCCTGTTTAGTGGAAAGTGACTGTTTCCATGTTAGAGGAGGGTTGAAACCAGATATCATTAAGGTCCCTTCCAACCCAAACCATTCTGTGATTCTATTTCTTCAGAAGTTTATTTGTTCCTTGGGTTTCCTCCCATCCCCAGATGGTCACTTGTCAGGGGATTGCCTGCAGACCCCAGCATGAGGCACCAATTCGCATCCTCATGCTGATCTGAGATAG
Organism: Chaetops frenatus; assembly: GCA_013400775.1. Taxonomy (NCBI): domain Eukaryota; kingdom Metazoa; phylum Chordata; class Aves; order Passeriformes; family Picathartidae; genus Chaetops; species Chaetops frenatus. Next base: position 43,252 of record VZTR01013395.1, on the reverse strand, counting down.
GATGGAGGAGAAAATAGATGAAAGAATCACCAGAAAGTATTCACAGGAGCTTTGTAGGCTACTGAAGAAGGCACACCACTGTCAGAGGGCAAACCTCCCTCCTTTTCTGTGCTATTTTTAGGTTTTATTGAATGTCCTGCTTAATACACAGGACAAAACAACCCATGAAGTCAGAACCAGACAGAAAGAACAGATATTCAAATCACTTCTTAGTCATTACTTGAATTGACATTGTCATTCCTGTGGATGAAGGCAATGATCACTGCACTGTGAGCTTCCCTTTTCCTGCTTTTACTTCCCTTGACAAGCTTGACAAACCTGTCCCCAGTCTGCAGGTTCTACTCTCCTTAATCCTGTATGACCATCTTGTGTCTTCACCACTCTTACACATGCCATTGGCAGTCCAAGGGCCTAGGCAAGAGACTGTTAACTATGCACCTAAGAAAATGCTGAGAAATTGTTCTCAGTTTGTGTTTTCCTCTAAAATCTACACCTTTTCCTTACACCAGAAAAAATGTCTTGCTCAAAAACTGGTGTCATTTTTCCAAAAGTACTTATCTGGCCTAATGACAGACATTGCATCATGTTAAAAAAAAATCTTACTCTGTCTTTCTCTGGCTTTGTACCATCATAGTAAAATACTACTGTGACTAAACTAATAGCTGTGGCATAGAATTTAAGAATACAATTCAGATGACCTAGTTTACACAAGGATGTTGTGAACTGCCATCTAGTAAGAGTCATTCTCTCCACTAGCTGTGAAGGAAGTCTATGGTGACTACCTCTGACATAGAAGACCTACACTTGATCAAATAAATCCTAAAACTATTCTATACATGTCTTGCATCTAAAAATAAATTATAAACAAAATAGCTGTTCTATAACTTTAGAAACTCTTATTTTAGCAATAAGTGAAGTGAAAAGTCACATTCTCATTTGCACATCCCTGGTTAAGTGTGTTACTGTTAATTTTCAGCTACCTGCCACTATTTAATTCAGTTCTCCACAGAGGGTTCTTTCTAGTATTATAATAGAGTCATTTAGTGCCATGTGAGGCAGCAGACTGAGTACTGAAGAATCTGAGAAGCAAATGTCCAGAAGGATGTGAGAAATGAAGGGGAAGTATTGTTTATAAATGGAAAGCTGGTACTTGGAGATAATTTTGAACAAAAGTAGCACACAACAACACAGAAAATAAGAATATTTCAAAGTGATCATCCTTACAGTAACAGGACGATACTGCATGAAAGGGACCTCATCTTGATGTTACTAGCCCTAAGGTTGCCAAGGTTTTTAAGTGTCAGGTTTTACTTCATCCTTAATCTATAGATGAAAGTTCACACCAGAAAAGTTCACTCTTGTACCACTACAGCCCAACACCCTCCTGAGCAATTTCAGCAAACTAAGTATATTTTTTTAGATAGTTTTCTGCTGGATTAGCATGTGTGAATTGTTCTGTAAAGGAATAGACACAACCAGAAGCAACAGTGCAACTAGACATATTTCAAAGCTAATAGTTAAATATATAGGGGTTATACAACAAATTAAGCCAAACTCTCAACTTCCACTCAAAGAGATGTTTCTACTCTACCCTATTTCCAGTCACACATACCCAGCACATCACCTATATGAACACGAGTTATATGTTGCAGGACTAAAGCCTACTCCAAAAAGAGCAGCAAACAATTACTTTTCAGCCAATTCAGCATTCTCATGGACATCGGCTTGGAAGATATTGAAACACTTGGAACATTTCTACATTCCCTACTCTTAGTGTTAAATGCTAAGAAGGTGACAAGGTGAGGCTTACATAGGTTCAAAATTCAGATCTACAGTGATGAGAGCAGCCATGTTGGAAGGAACACAGATTTAGACCCAAAACATAAAAAATGAAGCACAACATTAAGGTCAGAAATGCCAGAGATCAAGCTTAGAACTGTAGTTATTGAAATGAACAGTTAAAATAGGTCTAGGCCTTGGCCCAGATAGAGAAGCCGTTTGCACCCCAGGGACCTCCAAGACAAGGCTTTCAGATTGCACTGCCAATTTATGTACAGTGAAATTAAGGCTGTACAAGATTCACCCTTTAAAAATAACTCTCCAAAACAGATTTTTCACTTAATCTGGAATAACCTGCCTACCACAGTATCAGTCAACAGTACAGATATTTTGCAGTTTGGTCATTTGTTCCATCTTTCAGTTTTAACCTAACATCCTGTATGTTCACATACATCATCCTCTGACCTGAAGCTGCAGGGAGGCAAACCACCCACAAGTGTCACCTGGATGCTAGAATTTAATTTCCATGTGAAATTCAGATATTTCTACACTTGTTTTCATCCCATATTGGGATATGAAATCATAAAATACTTACAAAATTAAGAAAAATAAACAAAACAAAACTTCACTTTGAAAATACTAAAATGATCTTTTTTTTCAAGTTAAATTTCTCAGAGTTGCTGCATCAAATGCTCTCTTTTGGCTTGGTCAAGCCATCTAGAAATGATTCATGACTTACAAAAAAATCTGAAATTGAGGCAGTTTAGCTTGCAAAGAGGAGTCTGAGGGAGGATGGGACAACAATTTTAAAAGATGGAAAATGTTACTGAAAGGGTGAAGAAGAACCAGTGCTCCATGACCATACAAGGCATACAAGAAGTAATGGACTAAACCAGCAAGAAAACTGATGTAATGTCATAGGGAAAAGTTTCCTTTCTAGAAATAGGTTAAAAATGAACTGACCAGTTTGGGCAAGCTTGAGGTTCTTTAAGGATGCAGGAGATGAACATCTGCCAGTATCATTCAGCATTCTGACAAGGTGATTGCACTGGCTGAGCCAGCAAAGTCTCTTCCAGACACATGAATTTGGTCAACACTGAACTGAGCCCATCTGAGCCCCTTGGTGCCCAGCAGGAATTAGTGTTCTCTGTGGTGGTGCTGCTCTGGACAGGATCCCTGGCTGCCCACCATTGCCACCCTCATGACAGAAATCTACTGAGGGAAGGATTGGGGTGGACAGCAAAGAGAGGTATTCCTAAGTGGAATAATTCAATGAAATTACTGTGTCTATTCAAAACCCAACAACACACTTGGATGGTGAGTTCTCATGCAGTTTAGCCTATGTCATATGTCACTTTGAATATCTAGCTTTCCAGCTTAAAGTGGGTTTTTTTTCTGTTGCAGGGTCCAAGGTTAAACCATTTACATTTTAATTTGCCAGTATTTCACAATGGCATCAGTGAATGCTGAGAGAAGTGTTTGTTCTAGCAGAAAGGTGGATAACAACCAGAGCCTCCTACAATGCAAGGACCCACACTCTGCTGGTCCTGGAAGCATTCAGTTTCTGAGAGTCATTGAGAGATTGTTTCAGGAGGTGAATGGGAGCGCAGTCATGTTTTAAAAAATCTTTCACAAGATTATGTCATTCTTGTGAAAGATGGTGTGTTGCTGAGACAACATGTACTCTCAGGAATAAGCTGAGAATCAGCAAAAGAGAGCTCATTGTAGCCTCTTATCTCTGCAGAGGTGTCTGCAGTTCAAGCACAGTTTGAGTAGCTTGGTTTCTCCTGCTGTTCTCAAGGGAAGGGTGCACAGTTACAAGGGTACAGTAAAGACCAAAAAACACTGAGATTTTATTCTCTTCAGAGAGAAGAGCTTTTCAAATGTGTTACCCAGCAGATCAGCTGGTGTGTTGATTTAACTGATACAACATAGCAACTGCAATTGCCGTGTGCGTTGGCATGCCGGTGTGATCAGTCTGGGACATGCATTGCCTTTGGGTTTCTCTGGGAGAGAAGTGTGAAAGCTTTTTGCAACTGGGAATGCTGTGGACAGCTGAAAGATGAAAAAGAAAACAAAAGTCATTTCTCTACACTTGCTATTTCCATGACTGAGGTTGGGGTAAAGAGATATGCCCTTTCTGTTTTCCATGGCTAAGTTTAACTATCTAATATGAATTAAATTATTTCCACCATTTTCTGCAGTTCTTGCACTTGGAATAGGCCCTTGACTAATTCTTACCTTCACATTCATCATCTTTGAAGGAATATGCTTTCCTGTGAAAGAAGATGCATTTCTTTGCTGCAGTTTGAGGTAAGAAGGTCAAGTAGTGGAGCAAGACTGTAATTCTTTCAGCTAAAAGGCTCCTGAGAAGTGCCCTTGAACTGACAGGGAGTCAGTCAGGAATATTCTTTTCTTCTTCTGAAGATGTATGTGAAAAGTTTATGTTGTTCTTTTTGCAGCATACTTTTCTAAATTTTTCTGCACCTCCCTTTCCCTAAGTAACAGTAACATTTTGTGTTTAATTGTGGTGATGCATGACCTCTCAGCTAAGATTAGGGGAAATATATGTCTTTATTATTTGGCTTCATTCTCTCTGGCTCAGTAGGCATGCTCCATTCTCCCTTCAGCATTCTCTATGCCTATAAAAAGATTTTTCTCATTCAGAATACAGGAGAAATGAAAGTAATTGAGAGTTACAGGTGGTTTGTTCAGTGACTAATTCCTAAAAGCCTACTAGCAGTAAAAGTGGCCCTCATTATACTAACATGAGTGTTGCAGGTAGGAGAATCTATTTCTGTTAGGGAAAGGTAGGTCTAAATCCAAACCCTCTTGGAAGCTTTCCAAAGTTTATAATGAAAAGTTGTTTGCAAAAAACAAAAAGGAAATTGATGCCTTAGCTGAAAGTGTCCAGGAAGTATGCCAACCTTTGCTACTTTGTTTGTTGACACTGTCAGAAAATCTGCTTATCTAGGAGGCTGTTTCCCTCTCCTGAAGCAGTGCTACTTTTCAGCAGACCGACTTCTATCAGGGTGGTATTCTCTGTCCTAGAATCCCCAGGACTACCTTCAGAAATACTTCAAAGTATTCAAGCCCCTTATATGTTATATAAAACCAGATTTAATGAGGTGTCATGTTTGTGAGAATAGCTAAGCAGTTCCAATTTCTTTCCCTTTTTCTGTTTTGTGACTTTTTCAGTAGCACAAGTGATACAGATTAATAAAACCAAAGATATCATGATTATAGCTGGTTCAAAAAACAGGTTAATATCACCAGATCTTGTATAAGTTTTCAAACATTTTTCACTGTTTTCATATCAAAATATTAATTCTATTTGCCTATTTCTGAAAGCCCATGAACTGCATATAAAGAGGAATGAAAATATACACAGATCAAAATCACTCCACTTACAGATTGAGTGCATTATTTCATTTTGGACAAAATTGTAAATGAAGGTGGTGCTTAAGAAAACGAAATATTATCAGTACTAGCTCAAGCCAGGCATAGTGCCAGGAAGTTATGGAAGAGCTATAGGGAAAAGCTTGCTTAAGTACCTAATAGCCTGATTTCCAAAACCCTTTCTACTTCAGTACCAGCCCACTCTTGTTCAAATAGTGCCTTGTTAATGAACTATGATGACATTTATGGTGATCTGGTAATAAAAATGAATGAGGATAAGTGTGAGGCCACCAAAATCAGACCCAGATATCAGAAGAGCTTTTAATTATTCTCAAATTCCTGTCAAGCTTTAAAGAAAAAGATGAGGAAATTAAACACTTAAGGTGTCACTAGTCTTAACAAATTAATACCATTAGAGTGTCTTCTTTCTTTCCTCAGCTGGAAATCACGTGACACTGACTGAAAGCTGTGAAAAATGCTCTTCCTATCACAGCATCTGACTTCTTGGCAGCCTTGACTGACTGGTTTTATTGGCTATTTTTGCATCACCCGAAAATTTCTCTCACTGTAGTTTGGCTATTTGGTTTACTTTTTGCTTTTAGAAACTGTTTTATTTAATTCCTTTTGAATTTAGAGAATGTCAGGACTTTATTTTATTGAAAAATCATGCAGTTCATGAATCACTCATCTTTGACTGCCAAGCTTCCTTAAGTGTGGAAGAAAAAGAGTGTTAATAGAAAAAGTGTTAAATGTGATGTATTTCAAGGCAGAATGTAAGGAGTTCAGTGGATAGATTAAGATGCCAAAAGAAACCTGCCCTTCTTCATCATCATCTAATGAGATGTTGAGCCATCCAGTCCTGCCCCGCTCAGGAGGGGAGTGATAAAGTGGCTTTTGTGGGCATCCAGCATCCAGCCATGGTCAACCTGCTACATTTTGCTGTAGCCTTCTGATACACTCCAAGGCTTTTGACATGTTCTGTAGTCAGTATTAATCAAATTAAAACAAAATGGTTGATCACAGGCATCAAACTCTCATGTACAGACATCTAAAGCTGGAATGACTTAAAGATTCTGAAACTACACCATTGATAACAGGGAGACCAATAGCTGCAGAAAAGAAGTCAGTTAAGTGAGCACATATAGAATACTCTTTCAGGCATTATGGAGCAAAAGACTGACCTTATTTCTCATTTGCTTTGGAATGTTGTGATTGGAATTGTTCAGATTTAAAGAATGTATATCTTTTCTTCAATCCTCATGCTTCAGAGCAACTAACATGAGTGAGTGCACACACAAATATAGAATTGCTCAACAAAAACTAATATTCTTATATTTATCATTACATTTCCAAATGAATATTGCATTTCCAAACAAAGCTATATTGTATTTCCAAATATGAAACCTGATCCCCATAATCCAATAGATGCTGAGAAGCCTGGAGAGATTCTGGTAGCTTTTGGTGCCACTGTTAAGTGGCAAGAAGCTGTGAAACTTAAAGCTCCATTTCTTTCAGGCAAAAGATGAAAATCCCTTCCAGGTTGTCCCAGGATAAAGTCTGCCTTGCACTATCACTTCCAAAGCATCAGCCTGTGGTACCAGCTGACTTTCTGGACTATCTGATGGGCAGTTCCTAACCCCTGCATATGTAATATATGTAATTCATTATGCTTTTAAATCTCTGCCCCAAAGAATGAGACTAGAGGAGTCAAGCCGCCCAGACATCCTCAGATATTGCTAAGCTCTAGCTCTCCAAACTGGAGGTTGCTCTGGGCTGCATCATTTGGAAGCTGTTGTCCTTAAGTGACAGAATTCAATAAAGCTTTCATTTTCATTTCTGTCCTGCAAGTTCACAGCCCCATCACTACAAGGACATTCCTCTTGTCCTGCCTGCCACATCTCCAGTCTCCACCAGAACCCTTCATGCCTCCACCTTCTCACAGCTTCACCTTTTCTGTCTTGATTCCCCTTTAGTTACAACAAAAATAGTGTGAGTTTTGGCCAGTTTGATGCTGTCTGAACTAGTATACAAAAGGAGCTCACTGCATTCATAGTCATGGTTGAATGTTTACTTCTGTGACACATTATTTTAGTAATCTTGTAACCACTTTCCATTAAGTGTGTCAGATTTAAGTATCTTTGACATATCGTAGTGAAAGGTAATTGAAATTATGCCAATAGATTTGAAGGATATTAGGAGAGGATAAGCAGGGGATGGATAGAAAAAATTATTCATTAAACTTTGTTTTTTTAGGAAGTTAGGCTAAAACAAGGCTATATTCTCTAATTTAGCAGAAGAAAGTTATTCTCATATCAGTAATTACTTTAGAAAAATCTGGTAAAGGCTGAAATGTCCATGTAGACTTAGCTTTATATGACATTGTTTGGAGTCCTGAATACTGTCTATGTAAGAATTTATCTGACCATGTGTAAAAGTTGTCATGGCAACAGCTCTTGGCAAATAATTATATAAATAATAAATGAAAGATCTTACAGGCATACATTAGAACTGTAGTTCTCATACAGCCACCTTTTGCTGCACAGAAAAGGGTCACACAGAATTTTTCTTGGTGTGCATATTTATTTGCCTCACTTAAGGATGTAAAACATTTGCTTTAGGAGGTGAATACTAAAAATTATTAATCCAGAAAATAAACATTGGTTAAAACCCCTGCTGAGAAATAATACAATTGACAATTCTTAAAGCCAGAGGTCAGAAGCACAGGTTCTGAGTCTGTCCTAAAAGAGTGAAGTGAATTAAAAGCTGCCTTAACAAGACTCCTGGGATTCCACCTGTACAGACACATCCCCAGCAGGTGCAGAACCACCAGAGAGCTGTTTTAATGTCCTTCTTTACACCCCAGACAGAGACTGTGACCATGGAAAACTTGCATAACTAATGTAACTGCCCTCTTTGTACCTCTGGCTGTCTTAATCCAGCACATGCTGGTTAAAGCTACTATAAATTAATCTGCTCCCTACCCTTTTCTGGTCTTTCTTCAAGTATTCATCTCTGCTCGTACCAGAGGGAATCTGAGTTATCATCCATATATAGTCCACATGTTCTCAGAGCCATGTCCTGTAGAGGTTCTCCACAAAGAGCTCTGGTTGAACACATGCAGGGTTGCCTGCAGAGACCAGTGAGAAACCAGGTGTTGTTTATTTTCATCAGAAGGTACTGAAGTCTCCTCATTCCAGCCCCAGGGGGTTTTGTGTGTAGGAGTGATCTTTAAAACTGAGAAATGGAATCAGTGCTTTGGTAGGAAGGTCAGGTGGAGAACTACTGTTCATCATTTACAACTACTCAGGAAGGAAATGTGCATATGTTTATTAGATGGGTTCATTGGTGATGACTGTTATTTTCAACAGTCTTGGTGAATCATGAGGTATTATTTTCACGTGCAGCCTAATTGACTTACAATATTCTGTATTATGCCTAGTATTTTGGGTTAATAAAGAGATAAACACAATGCTTGATTCATCAGTCTGATATTTCAGGTAATTTTTAACCATGCTTTCCCTAATTTTTTCTTTAGGTCTATTTATAATTATGATAATGCCTGTTATATTAAATAGGCAGATCATATTTGTATGTAGATGTATGTATATTTATACATCTATTTATATTTTATATTTCTGTAATGTCCACATATAAAGTATGTAAAATGCACAATTAATAGAAACACAGAAAGATCGATCCAGCCAGACTAAATTATGAACATCAAATCATATTGATGCAAGTATGTCCTGTTAATATTTTGAGATTTTTTAGGTTCCTCTGAGTGAAAATAAAGATCTGCTTTTCAACACAGTTTTAAGGTATAAAACACTGGGGTTTTTTACTGAAAGCTGAAAGTGAGATCTAAGCCAGGATTTTCATAAGCCTGGTCCTGAAACCAGCTCCCTCTTTTTAAGGCAGGAGACCAACAGCCTAAGTATCTCCATAAAGCAAAGTTGGCTGTCTGTCAAATAAGAAATCTCAAATTGCAGGAAGACTGAATTCAGCAGTGTTTCTAGTTTTAACACATGAGCAATCTCACTGACCTTATACAGTTAGTCTAAACAAATATATGACAGTCCTTTCAAAAATAAGCAGGAGACCAGTCTGGAGTGCTAAGCATTGCTGCAGTCACCCTACTGAGGAAATGGTAGATCAATTGCTTTTTTAGTTCAGACCTTTGAATTAAGGAGTGTAGGTGATAAACCAAGACATACAATCATAGCTGACACTAGTAAAGTCTGTATTTTAGAAGAAGATATGTCTCTGATTACATACAGTCTCTGAATCCATGTTCTTTCAGATGAGTAGCATCTAAAAGTTAACCCTCTTAAGTTCTTGTGAATGATTCTCAAAATGTTCCAGTGATGATGGGTCCAATTCTGCTTGCTAAGTTCGCTTTGCTGTGTCATATGAGAGTAAGACATCACCTGGATCAACAGGATCCAAACCAAAATTCATGAAACCCTCCCTGACCCCCTGTAACACTCTTCATCCCTTTGGAACAATGATGAGAATTTCACAAAATTTCTGCCTGCAGGATGAGAGGACTTCCAATTGAGAACTATGGTGACATTTCTGGAGTGAAAATGACCATATTATCCTAGGAAGTGGACCACAATACAGAATGCAAAAAAACACAAGTCAACAGTCCCTGATGGTATAATGGGGAAAAAATCCTCCCTGTGCCCTATAACACGATTTTTTCAGTTCTGAATGCATTAGCAAGACACATACCACTGACCAAAAGACAGTTTACTATCATTACAGATTCCAGTGAAAAGCCCGTTTGCTAGCTGTGGCTAATTTTCAGTCTTCAAAATGAAGAAAAATCCCAAATTCCTCCCTACTCTTCATCAAAGCCAAGTTGTATATCCACAGTGAAAAAAACCAAACCAAACCCACAATTTTCATCCTGTGCCCTGCATGGGGTCAAGAACACTAAAACATAATTTCAGTTTAAAACACTAGCAATATGTGGAATAAAAATACATGACCAAATCTCTTCAATCCTCACTTGCATCTCCCAGCAAAGCAAGCATTGGAAACCTTAATCACATGCTTGAATTACAGGTTCTGGGATCACTCTCACCTTATAATAGAACTACTATCAGCCGTTTCAGATTTTGACCCCATTCTCCCAGAAGCATGCTCCTTCAATGTTTATAAACTTTCTTCGTCTTTGTTTATCCTTCCTTAGCAAGGACCTGCTAGATCCACAGGAAATACAAATACAGCAAATCTTGACTGAATGGTGATTTGTGTATTTTTTTGTATTTTATTTGGCTTTTTGGGACGTTACTGCGGCACATGAAACTGCAGCATACTTGCTCCCCAGCTAAATCTGCAGGTCTGGCCTAACTGGCCACTGAGACGAAAACATATAGAAAAAAATTTGCAGATTCTATCAGTACATTCCCTAAAAACATCACATTGAGGGCAAAAATATGTAAACTTCAGAAAGAAAAACATGGAGATTATTTTAGCATAAAAATTGTTTCCAGATCCTTTGCTGGCTTTCCAGATTCCAGCGGCTCTAACCTCTGCTAAAATACTGTTGTGTGAGCAGAGGTCATATCCTCTGCTAATTGACAGCCCACTTGTCCTCTGAAGGAAGGAAAACTGTGCATGCTCCATGTAAGAAGAAAAACATAAAATAACATGAGTAGCTTGAATTTAATCTAATCCACCAGGAAATAAGCTTAAATGCAGTACTGAGGAGTTGACCTAAGTCTCTTGTGCTCCTTCTGCCTTTTTCTTAAAGTGATCAAATGTCTTTACTTTTGACAGTTTACTCTGTCTGGCACTTTTCCTCATCTATTGCTGGTTCACATACCTTCAGCTCCCCAGTGCAAATAAAAATCCTAATACTCTGCTTTAGGGTAGAACGATTTAGATTCCATTTCCCAAAGAAGACGTTTCAAAGAGAATCTAGCACAACAAATGGCATCACTAAATTATTTATTTCTTGAGACTTTCTTCTTTTTATTTGTGATTGTCCTACTTGGTGCCTGTATCATAAAATTGATTCCAACAGCAGATGGTTAACAGTACCTATGAAACTCATAGAGATCAGATAAATTTGTACAGGTCTAGATCAAACAGTAGCAGAAAGTCAAACAGCACAACAAAAAAAAATGAAAAAAAAAAAAAAAAAAAAACAAAAACAAAACCAAAAACCCCCACATTGCATAGACAGTGGGCTTTTTTTTCCCTAAGACTACACATTCAGATTTCATATGTGTGCTGCAGCCCAACAAAAACCACATTTACATTATTTCAGTTTACTGAATAGGAGCACGTTTGGTGAAATTGTTTTCAAATGTCTATGCTTGTTTCCTCACACATTAGTTTTCCAAGCAATTGTGTTTTTCTGGTTTCCCATTTAGCTGCATACGGCACTGGGACTGTGGTCATTGCTGTCCCTGATGTCTCACAAACACCACTAAGCCTGAGGTATTGTATGTCTGAATTACACTGGCAAACATCCTGAATCCAGACATTTTTTGTGCTGTCATGGATGCTGCACATTTTTGATGTATTTAAAAAAGAAATATTGTTTTCTGAAGTCAGCTTTATTTCCACTCCTGTCAGTATTTATAGGTTTAGATTAAAATCTTGTAATCAAATCCATTAGAGGGTGTATGTATTTTGAAGACATTTCTGCCAGATCATCTACTTGGGTAGGAACAGCTAGTTTTGGCAGGGCTTTTGCCAAAAAAAGGATTCTTCCACAAAATATATAGTGCTAGCTAGCCATCATTTGGTTATTTATCATACTGAGTTTATATCTGCTCATAACCCGTGTGACAATACTCTGCATTTTCCCATGAAGACCTTGCTAAGACTGGCCCTCATTTCAAGGCAGGCCAGACACACTGCATTACTGCAACACTCCTGCTGCCTGGAGTCCTGTAAGAGCTGCACATCTGGTTCCACCATGGCACTTCAGACCCTGTGCCTGAAAGGAAGGCCCAGAAAGTTGGTTTCCTAATGGCATAACTAGTATTTGCTTTGGAAGAAATTTGTGCACATACAGATCACATCAGTCCAGTCCTTTGGGGAACCACCAGAACCCTTGTGAACTCCTCATCTAGCTCTGAGTGGATGCTTTCAGAACTTGTTAGAGGCAGCATGCACACAGTCTGTACTCAGCAAGTCCATTTATTCTCTCCTAATCTGTCTAAATATTCTGTCTTTGAGGAAAAAACTGTATAGTGCAGCCAGTTTCCCAAAAGTACTGGAATTTGTGTCTGCACAGCACAATACCTATGGAACTTCTGAATTCCATGCTGTATCATATCTAAAATGCAGACGTTGAGTGGACAGGTGACAGGCATTCAGTTTATAACAACTACCAGATTTTGGGAAATTCTGTGCTAAATGCAGAATCTTTGAAATGCTCTAGGACCTTGAACATTATTGAGAGAAGATGCCATGTGAAAAATATGAAATGTTGATGTTTCCCTGAAAAGTCTTAAATTCTTCTCAAGCTGAGACTTTGTAGAAATCCTGTTGAAGAAGCAGACATCCATGACATACTTTACAGAGATAAATTCATAGCAAAACTCATAAATACAGGTTTTCCAGAAGTAGTGGGACTCATTGTTCCCTCAGTCACTTGCAGGTATCCTGACTGTAGGCAGAAACTTGCTTTCTCTTCAGTGACACCCCAACACCAAGATTCTTTCTGTAGTTGTGAGTTTTGCATGTAGTTGCTGTCCTGAAATTTTCAGGACTGGGGAAGGTTTGCCAGAGAAACTGAAGAGATCTGAGAAATTAAAACAGACCTATATCTGAAAACTTCGGGGGCTTCGGAGGATGGTTTGGTTTAAAGTTCCTTTTAGAACTGAGTTGTAATTTTTAAATATCCCAGTCCAAAGATCCCCTGATAGGTAAGTGAAAAATATTTTGGTAAACCCTTAGACTTTTTGATGAAACCTGTGAATGCTGTGAAAGATAGAGGTTCAGAAACAAGTATCTCAAATAGGTATTCTTATATGACTATAATGCTGGCTAAGAGATGACTGAGATTTTAGGAATGACTTAATGGAGAGAGATGGTAGTGTTCTAACATGCTTTTTCTACAAATTTTCAATTACCTATGAGCTTCTCCTGAAGTGTCCTCGTTGACCTTAGAGATATGCCAGTGTCTTCTGCTTCAATACTTGTTATGATTCCTCAATACAAAAAGGCATAATTTGTAAATCGAAGGGAATTTATGAGGATTTTGAGGGCGATATAGTTATTCAACTTGAATTCACTCCTTGCCCATGAAAGTACAAATCACTACTCTCGGGGTATAAAAGGAAAAAAAAAAAAAAAGACTGGCAAAAATTCCAAAACTTACAAAGCAAGATTGCAGTCTTATCCCAAAACACAACACAAATCTATAGAGCAGGATTTTGGGGCTATAATAATCATAGTGATACCAGTGAAACTGTTGATCTGACTGACAGTCTTTAGAACTACAAATAAATAATGTGAAAAGACAAAAGAACCTTAAGGCACATTTCTTCCCTGTGTACACAGGAAGTCGTGAACAAAGAAATCCATATTTTTTTCTTGAGCTGCTGGTGACAGACAACAAATCAGTTCATGAAAACACAAACACAAAGATGAAATCCTAGTGGAAAAAGGGAAGGGAAGGTGAGGGAAGGTGAGGGAAGGTGTGGGAAGGGAAGGTGCGGGAAGGTGCGGGAAGGTGCGGGAAGGTGCGGGAAGGTGCGGGAAGGTGCGGGAAGGTGCGGGAAGGTGCGGGAAGGTGCGGGAAGGTGCGGGAAGGTGCGGGAAGGTGCGGGAAGGTGCGGGAAGGTGCGGGAAGGTGCGGGAAGGTGCGGGAAGGGAAGGGAAGGGAAGGGATGTCTTAGACATCCTTCTGTGGATGTCTAAATGTGTCTTTTTCTGCATCTTCAGACCACTATATATAATTTTCAATTTTGATGCTGTTGGCTGGGATAAGGGAAATACAGAATAATGAATTTGTCGAGTGTGAAAGGTGGAAAAGGATCCTCCAGCTGGGTACTTTTTATTTATACTTTGTGGAGCTACAAACACTGAGAAAATGACCACCTTTAGGACGCATACACCATGCACAGGAATATTAATAGACCTTCCTAAACACAGCAGATCATCCTGGAAGTTGGCAAGTTACTACAGAGTGGAATTCACCAAAAAAAATCTAGCCTGTGAGCTCTTACTAGGGTCAAGCAGGACTGGAAGCACCCCTTCATCAGAACTCCATGTGGCATGGCAGCTCCAATCCTGTGCAGATGGTGAAATGCCACTTTCTTTCTGTGATAATGTTACCCAAACATATTATCTCTGGGACTGCTCTCATGGCTGGTCTCTGTGTCCTGGCTGAGAACAAAATCTCAGCCATGCTGGTTTCGATTTGTTATAATTTTTTTTTAAAGCTTCTTTTAACAAACATCTCTTTTTCTCCTCTCTACAACTCAGTTTTTGAGGCTTAAGGAGAATTGAAGGGATATATATTTGAGAGATGCTACTTTGTCTTCTCAAAACTGCCCCTGAAATCGTGAGCTGATTAAACAGCTGAAAATATACTCAGTGTCAAGGGCAATTCATTTGCATGGGCTGTACTAGCTAGATAACCACGGGAGTCCTGATTCAGACTCTGTGCAAACAGAACACACTTTCCAAAATCATAAGTATTCTGAAAACCAGCTGAAGAGCCAGGGATGAGCCTCATTCTGAAAAGCAGGCTTTATTTCAACTTTCATCCAGCATTTAGCACCTGTTTCTGATCTACATCTCGTCTCTACACCAAAATGATGGTGCATTTAACCTACAGATACAGACTCTGAATTAGCTCCTGTCATAGCACAGAAGGTGGTTTATTTGAAATGAGTCAACAAGCATTTCAAAGTCTGCAGTGTACACCAAGCCCATATCTTCTATTCCTCAGACTTCCATGGGGTCTTTAGTCTGTGCCAAGAAGGAGGCGTGCCACTGACTTGGATAGTACCAAGAGATAACCAGCACATCTCTGGGTTAAAGGCCTGTCTGGAGAAATTCTCATCAGCACACTTTAAAACTGTCTCTAAACATGGAGTCACAACACACATGTGCAGCAGCACTGTGAGGGGCTGTGCAGTGTCAGCAGGAATCCACAGACACCTCGCAGTTAGAGAGCAAAGGCTTCCCCAGAGGCATTACTTACGTTGCTGTTGTTCCATACTTGCCACTCCCGTCCTGCAAGGGGCTGCAGATCACATGGAAAACCCTCAATTAAGGCTCCCTTCTTCTTTCTTTCCTGCTGTCAGGCTGCACAGTAAATAAAGTGCTAAGGCTGCTATTAGGCTGGAGCTGCCCTTCCTTCCTTCCTGTCTCTGTGACTGGAAGGGGACTCCCTGCTCTCTGTGCTGCTGGGTACTCACCATGTGGTGCTTGCTGAAGTGCAGGCATTAACTTGCCTCCAGACAGCTCAAAGTTGAGACAATTTGTACCAGCATAGGATCTGACCCTATATTAACCAGTGATGCAATTCCAAGCACTCATGAAATATTAGTTCTGTGAGTTATGCCAAAAACAGCAAAGAAGTTGAATAACTGGTTGAAAATATATGTAAGCCAATTTGTCCCCAAAAGCTCCAGAATAACCCAACTGTGCTTCTCCATTACAATTAAAAGAGAGCTGGAGCTCATTATTGTTTAAGGGGGGGAAAAAGAGATTTATCTGTGCAGCCTTGGGTTGGATTTTCTCTATTGTCCAGAGTGGCAGCTCTTAGCAATGTTTGGATGCTGGTGAAAGAGAGGGGAACAGACCTTCAGGCCCTTACTTTCCTGCCAATGGAAACATCTCTTCAAGATGTACTGGCATTACCTGTCCTGAACCATAATTCAAATGAAAGAAGCAGTGTTATTGTTAAAAATATAACTCCTGTCTCCAGCAGATATCCTTGAGCAAACACATACTGTTGATCAGAGTGGCTACTGCTCTTTGCCCAGAACTGACCATCCAAGTTTTCCTGCCCTGCTGGGGCAGATCAAATAAGGAAATTAAGATCTTAATTCACTTGTCAGTGGATAGGAACTTCTCCTGAAGGTTTCCTGACTGATCCTCTGCCAGCTCATCCTGGTAGTTGGAGCCCAGCTCCGCAGCAGGAAGCCTGGCAACCTCAAAGCCTGGGAATAAAATCAAGGCAGGTAAAGGCTTCCAGATGCTGAGCTTCTTAGTAGCTCTGAAGTCAGACAGCTGGAAAATCTACACAGGTCAGGGAATCTTGTCAATTATGGTTAGGATTGTTTGACGGGGCATAGCACTTTGATATACTGAAACAAATTATAAATCTTTTCCTATGCAATATGAAATTCCATTTTGCTAGATGCTGCTCTGATGAAAAATTTTTTGGGGCAGGGGGCAGGACTTTCTGGATCACAGGGATTCTGGTCTTTCCCTTCCTTTATCAGGTAAGAACCCAACATCTGTTGTTTTAGACAAAGTTCAACTTCCTGAAAATTGTGCTAAGTATTTAACACTTGAGTCCTTCAGCCTGGAGAGGAGAAGACTGAGGGGACACCTCATTCTTGTCTTCAACGTCCTCACAAGGGGATACAGAGGGGCAGGCACTGATCTCTTCACTCTCATGACCAGTGACAAGACTCAAGGAAACAGCATGAAACTGAGTCAGGGAAGGTTTAGGTGGGATATCAGGAAAAGGTTTTTCCCTCAGAGGGTCGTTATGCATGGGAACAGGATCCCTAGGAAAGTGGTCACAGCACCAAGCCTGTCTGAGTTCAAGAAGCATTAGGACAACCCTCTCAGGCACAGGGTCTCCTATGCAGGGCCAGGATTTGGACTCAATGACCCTGATGGGTCCTTTCCAACTCAGCACATTCTATGATTTTGTGATTCTATGATTCTATGAACAAGCCTTAGAGCACTAAAACGTATTAATACTCTAGTTCTAGGGACCAAAAATATTTTTCTTCAATTAAGGTCCCCTTTACACCTCTTTATCAGTAATCATTTGGCAGCTATTATAAAACCCTCAGGTACACTGATAAAAATAAACTGCATTCAGGTGCTAATGCCAGAATTTTAAAAGTAGGAGTATCTGCTCAAGAAGGATGGGAATATTTCCTCTTAGTCCCAATGGAAAATATGCCTTTAAATATTTCAGACTAAATTCCTGTACTTAGGCTATTCTCAGTGCTATATTTTGCTGTTGGAATGAATCCATTTTTGCTCTCCTTGAAAACACATAGCCCCATGCTGACTTGCATATTGTTTAGACAAGCCTAATGCTCTACCTTTTGTCTCGTCTATTTAAAGAAAATCAATCTGCATTCCTCTGATGAACTTCATAGGCACTGGTGTTAGACACTTGCTTAGACTTGCCTGCTTAATGGAACACATTCTTATTCCAAGCACCAATTTTTTAAGTACTAATGAGACAACCAAGAGTTTACCAAAAAGTAGTCACAGGTGAATGACAATTATTGGGCAGGAGCAAAATCCTTCTTAGACAGTTGGTGATTGCAGAGAGGAATTCCTTTCAGGGTTGAGCAATTGTCTTAAACACCTACACTTGCACACATACAGGATAAGCTATGCTCCAGATAAAGAAAAGGAAACAGATGCCAACAAAAATCAAAGAAAAGAGGAGAAAGAAGGCAGACAAAATAGCTGTCAAGACAATGAACATCACTCTGATATGTTCGGGATATGATTGGGTTAAAAGCAATTCCTTAATTCGCCTTTTGAATTTGTGTTGGACTTCATGTCCCCTAGCTTCCCCTCCCTACCTTTTTGTCCATCTGTCTATCCTTTGATTGCAATCCCTGTGGATAAAGAATCTACCTTCTTACCTGTCTGGAAACTGCCTGGATTTCATCTAATCTCTAAAACCTGTCAAGTCTGAACAAAGTAAATTCATGCCAATAATTTGAGGTCTCTGACCCTTTGGATGAAGAAATTCTCTTCTTGTAAATTGGGTCATTGGGACAAAACAGAAAAGTGGCTGCATGCCCCTGTCTGATTGTTGTTTAGGAATGTTTACAGCTTGGAATGTGCTGTATATGAGACTATCTATGCATCTCCACATTACTATACTTTAACACTGTCTGGTAACTACATGAATTTTAAAAGAAGAAACATTTCTGCTTTGAAGGTAGAAGGAATTAATTTTGCCCACATCTTTCCTTTCCTTCTGCTAGTTTTCAATTAAAAGAACCCAACAAAAACCAACCAAGCCCTCAAGAAAAAATCAGCCTGTGGGCACACTCACTCCTAATGACATCAAAAGGCTGAACACTGGTTAATATCTGCAATAAGGTTTCTGCTTAGTAGTGCACTCTCCATTTCTGGTAGTCTTTTAAAACCTTCTCGTTATTCCAGCCACATTCATACTTGTCAGTTGTGCTAGAACACACAGGGGAAAGAAACTGGTGACAGCATTCAAGCAGTGGTGCCCTCTGAGCTCACACTCTCAGGTGCAGCAGGGTGGCAGCAGAGCCGGTGCTCACTGCTTGCAGCACAGCTCAGCTGCAGCCACAGCCGCGGATGGGGACTGATCTCGCCAAAACACTGAGGGTGAAGATAAATAAATCTTCAGAGGTGGAGTCATACAGCTCTATTAGTCTAATGGCTGGAGTCTGTTCCTCTCACAGACCCAAGGCCACTGCATTCACTCACACCGTGTGAGAGAGACTTGATAACACAGCAGTGAGAGGCTTGTCATCTCCAACACTGTTTCCTATGCACTGCAAGTTACTGCAGTCATGACACGAGCTATGCCATCAGTAAGAGAGGAGGCTGCTCTCTCAAGTGTCTCTCTTCTAGTGGATCTTCATGGGCTTTGCATTCAGGGAGGAAATGACAATAAAATTGTGATTTTTCTTTCAAGCTGGATATCAGGGAAATGAAACTAATATAAAGGGAGTTGCTGTTTGGAAAAGACTACATATTTCTGAAATTTTACTGGGCCACTAAGTGGCAGTTCATGAAAAGAACAGAGTTTGTCATCATCAGCTGAGTCACCTTTCAAACACCAGGAAGCAGTGAATGTAATGATCATCTAAGTAGTTTTTGCACACTTTCTGTGGGGATGATGCTGGATGAGGATCCATTTGATCCACATGAATTGAAAATGGAAGAGTCATAATGTCCTAATTTTCTCTAAGAGCAGAACTTGAAGAGCGAGAGAAAGTCATCCTGACCAGGTGTTTCTGACATCTAGCTGTTTGGATATTTTTACTTAGTTGTGCCTGCATGTACATGAAAGATGGCCTAAAAAAAGGAAAAATAAACTGCTCTATGTTGACTGGATTAATTTCCTTTTCAGCATTCACAGGATGCACATACCAAAGTCTCAAAATGGCAAAATAATTATGTCAGGCAATGGTGAACTTTTCTAAAATCAATCCATTGATCTATTTATCCAACTACAGCAAAGATCTTCATATCTTTTATTCAGTGCTCTGAGTCAAGCTTGCTCAGTGATACCAAATCATTAGGAAGGAGGCTTTCACCATGCAGAATGGGCTGTCTGGCACGGATGCATGGTGTCGCGGTTTGACGCTGGCCCAACTCCAGGCACCCACAAGAGTCGCTCACTCACCCTCCCCTGCCACAGCTGGGCAGAGGAGAGAAAAAAAATTAATGAAGGTAGTTGAGATAAGGACGGTCAGAAGCACTTCAAGGGCAAAACAGGCTCAACTTAAGTTGCAAAGTGAATTTATTACTAACAGAATCAGAGGAGGATCATGAGAAGAAAAATAAGCCCTTAAAACACCTTTTTACCCCAGCCCCTTCCTTCTCCCCACTGACAGTGCAGAGAGATAGAGCACTATAGATAGATTTGAGTGAGTTCATCACTGAGATTTTCCTCCTCTGCTCTGGGAGAGGAGTCCTTCCCCTGTGAGAACATGGGGTCCCTCCCACAGGAGACAGTTCTCCATCAACTTCTCCGTCATGGGTCCACTCTCATGAGCAGCAGCCATACCACCCCTCCTGCAACGTGAATTCCCCCCAAGGACAGACAGTCCTCCCAAAACTGCTGCAGCAAGGGTCTCTCTTTCCACAGGGTGCAGTCTCCCAAGGACAGGCTGCTCCAGCCTGGAAGCAGGGGCCTCTCTCTCCACTGGATCTCCCACTGGATCACAGCCTCCTCCAGGCACCCACCCGCTCCAGCATGGACACCTCCCTCACAGGCTGCAGGTGGATCTCTGCATCCCCTGGGGATCCCCATGGCCTGTGGGTGGATCTCTGCATCCCCCGTGGATCCCCAGGGGCTGCAGGGGCACAGCTGCTTCACCATGGTCTCACTCCTCCCCCTCCTTCTCCTCTGACCTTGGTGTCGCCATGTTGTTTTCCCTCACATGTTCTCATCTCCTCCTCTTCTCTGACTAGAAGCAAAACCCATGGCTTTGTTTTGATTTTCTTCCTAAATATGTCATTACAGAGGTGTTATCAACTTCTCTAATTGGCCCAGTTTTGGCCAGCAGCATGTCCACCTTCAAAGCCATCAGAGATTGGCTCTGCCTGACATGGTGGAAGCTTCCAGCAGCTTCTCACAGGAACGACCTTTGTGGCCCCCCTGCTACCAAAAACCAGGCAGTTCAAAACAAATACCCACGGGAACCAGCCTAGAATAGACTGGGTGATCTTCAGATGTGTCTAGTGTCTCAAAACCAGACCACAGAGAGCACAGTCCTGGAGGAGATGTCATTAATCAGAAGTCAGTCCCGTCCCCCCCCCCCC
>VZTR01013395.1:0-21925 GCA_013400775.1 Chaetops frenatus | reverse complement strand
ACAAGGTAATGCAGCTTAACTCCTTGGAAGTGTTGAAGACCAGGCTGGATGGGGCTTTGAGCAACCTGGTCTGATGGGGGGTGGCCCTGCCTGTAGGGGGAAGGTTGGAACTAGATGGTTTTTACAGTGCCTTTCAACACAACCATTTTATGATTCGGTGAAAAAAACAAATACGCAGCATGGGAAGGTTGTAGGGACAAGAATTGCTGACAGAGGTCCCCACTACCTGGAGTGAGACTGGGAGAAACAGGTTAAAGGCAGAAGTGTAAAAGAAACAGAAAGTAGAAAAAATAAAAGCGAGGACATGAGATGAAAACTGTGGGAGGAGTAAAATATTTTAAAAGTGCATGAAAGGAAAAAGGGCAAGACATCTCTGTGAAGAGGTCACCTCCATCCTGCCCTCAGCTACCAGCCATTACTGATCAATATTCTGTGCCTGCCAGCACCTGAGGGCAAGGGCTTTAAGCAAAGGTGAAAGCCACCTGAAATGAGCTACTGCATTGTGATACAACTAGAAGGAAGTTTCTTTTTCACTTCAGGGAGCTATTTGCCTACAAATGGCTTTTTTTCCTTATAAATTTGATTTTAACAAAACTGAATGATATTCATCTTGATCACCTATCTGTGTCTAATCCTTTTTAACCTTCTGCAAAGTGTTTTTCTTGAGTGATATTTGTCATGGGGTTAGAGAACTGAATCATGTACTCTGGTTTTAAATGTTAGTTTTTAAATTTTTCCTTTTCCAATTGACTTTTTTTTTTTCATTTTATCTCTAGCATCCAACACATATCTTCCCATTCATTTCAGATGACAGTTTAATATCACCTTATACATTTCCTCTCTAGACTAGTCATAACAGTAGCTAGCCAGGAAAAAAAAGTTTTCATAAGAAGTATCTGTTAAAATACTCCCTTTCTTGAACAAAAGTATTGAAAATGTGGGGTTTTAGCTTTCTTCCTAATGTCACATAGAAACTTTTCATGTCAGTAATCACTTCATTACTCCATCTGGACTATAGTTTTATCTTTTAGTGACAGGAATGACCAAAATTGCATAAGATGTAAAAATGAGGAGACAGCACTGACTCAACGACTGCTTTCAAACCCTGATACATGCAGTACCTTATAATTATCTAGTTTTATATTTCTTCTCCTCATGAGGCCAATGTTTTCATTATATCTCAAGACATACTTTTTCCTCTCTATTTAGACAGCAAATTTCAAAAAAAATAAAAATCTGGATAAAAAGTGTTACTATTTCCTTTCAATATGAGTTCCTTTCTACTGCCACTTACACTTGTCACTATCCTGCCTACTTATCTAACTCTGGTAGATCCCTCAAACTTTCATCTGAAACTTCTGCTTTGGTCATTAATAGCATTGATAACACTGTCACACAAGGTTAATAGCATTGATAACACTGTCACACAAGGGTTAATTAAAATCAAGGAAAGAAGATAACAGCTGATTTAGCAGAGCAGCTATAAAATAACATTGTTTATTTTAATTAAAAAGGGAGTAACAAGACTATTTCTTTTGCAAAAGAAGGGAGATGAATTCTTAAGAAAGAGATCAATTTGGTGGAATCTGAAAGCAATATTAGCTAGGAAAGCAAATTTGTCCCATCAGAAAGTACTTTTCTCTGTGGTGAATGCAATCTGAGACAGAAAAAAATGCAGAGATAAAAATCTCTTAACAGGTAGACCTAGGAATGTCTACAGCAAGTCAGGGAGCAGAGAGGTGAGAAAAAAAAAACCCTTGGTTTAAATTAAATACAGTAAGCAAGTTCTTTTCTTTCATTTCTTGACCTATGTCTTTTATTAACATTGGCAGCCGTGTTGTCAATTTTGCTTAAATAAATCCACCCTTTCCACACTCTCCCCCACCACTCTACCTTAACATGGCTTAAATTAAGAGCAATTTTGGCTGACAGCAGAGCATTCCTTCCCTAGGGATTTGCAGGAATTTACAAACCAGGGTAGTGGAACACCTTAAGCAGATACCTCACCCTCTTCATCCCCAGCACGTTTCTCAGCCTTCCCAATGAGTCAAGGGCCCCCCCAGACTGTACGCCAGTACATGACCTGCTCTCATGGGGTCAGGAGAGACAGGGACAGGCCAGGAGGCCTTTCTAGCATGTACCAAGGTGTTAAAGAATATTCCAGAACTAAGTCAGACCTGTGTAAACCACTGTAACCCTGAAGCAGAATGTCCAGTGCCACCGGCAGTTCCTTAAATTCACATTTAAACTCTTGAAAGGAAATACTTCAATGACAGAGCATCGAAATTCAGAACAGAGCACTCTCTATCTGTTTCTTATGGAGAAATTATCCAGGATCTGATCCCAGATATGCACAAGGGCCATTTTAGCATTTCTTCTTACCAAAGGCACCCAAAAATATTTCATGGAATCACACAGAGCTGTAAGGAAATAGCTTTTTTTAGACAAAAAACCGTAAGTAGTTTATTAGGCAGTTTTAGACACACTTGTGTTTCCTATCTGTGAAAAAGACTGTGCCCAAAATGTTTTTGTGTTGCCCAGCCTGGTTCACTGATCTAATCAAAGTTATTACATCTCCCTATGACCCTGCACTCACACATATCCTGAGACCATTACAGCTATTCAAACACAGTAATTATTACCTGCCTACAGACAGACAGAGCAGGAATTTATGTCTTTAGACTTGAGCTGAGAATACCTTCATTTTTAGGAAGAAACGCATGTTTTGATTTTATTCCCATTTGAACAAAAACCTTTACTGTTGAAAGATAAAAAAAGTCTGAGAGAGGAAAGTACTGTATCCTACATTGCTTTGGGAACAGCACCTCACTTGGCTGGCCTCCTCTGAGTCCTTCCCAGGCCACGGGCACTGGCATCTAAGGCTGCTCCATGTTCAGGCACCCCCCTCCCCTCTGACACACTTCTGGCTAAGTACAGCCAGAGGCTGGGTAAATTGCTATCAAAACTGGACAGACTTCCACTTGTAGGTTTCAACAATCTTCCATTTTATTTAAGGAGAAAATATTTCATTTTTTGTTGTGTCTGACCAGGTTGTATCATATAGGCTGAATAAAGATAAATCTTTGCAACATGTCAGTTTGAATAATACTCTGAAGCCAAACATCTGGAAATACATATTTTATCAGTGTAGCCCGTGTCAGACAAGTTAATGTTGATACTTTAACTGTTCCTACCCTTATTTCCAAGACCTGGATCATGTTATGGGAATTGCAGTGCTCGTGGCAAACTGACTGATATGAAACTACAGGAATTTTAAGCCCTTGGGGGTAATGGTATGCTTTAGTAATCTGATGCAGAACCGAACTTCATGCTGATTAAGCAGAGTGGCCAACTTAAATTGATTTCCAGAAAACATCTAGCTTCTAAAATGCTTTTTGTTACAAGAACTTTGTGGAGGGAGCACAGACTCTGCTTCTGGCATGAATTAATAAGGAACAGGTTGATGTGTTAACAAAGACACCCCGTCCTCTTTGTCCCTCCCTTTGGGCATCCCTAAAACAAATGCATCACTAGCTAGACTGCCCTTTCTGACAACATAAAGAGGTTCTAACTTGAGATTATTTCGCAATTCAGTGTCACCCTCCCTTCTCTGCTGTTTTTCAGGGAAGATTAATTATCAATGATATTACAGCTTGACACTCAGAAGGATGTTTTTACTATTTCTGTTCAAGTGAGAGAACTGGATCATCTGCTGAGGAGGTGGGGAACCAGACCCCTCTCTTGAAGAGAGCCTATTCATGCATCCTCAGCAAGGCTCCAACACCACCATAACTGCAAATACGTCCTGCAGTTCAGTGAACACAGACATGGGTGAGAATTTCAGCAAGTCCTACAGCTAGCAAGTTAAATGACCCAAGCAAAACCTACCAGCCTTGCAGGTAGGAGGATATACTTTCTCCTGTAATGAATGTACCACTAATATCTCCACTAAGCAAAACATGATTTTCTGCTAGTGATCTGATGGCCCACTCCAGGAGAACATTTTATGACTATGTATTTTAAATCTTGATCAGTGGGAAAACCCAAGTCTTGGCACAAATATAAACAGTGACAATAAATTAGACACAAGCAGGGTGTAACTTTCAAGATCCCAGGCTCTGTCTAAATTTACAGGCTGTTTGCTGAAGCTCTGTGACTAATGGTAGCATAAAGTATTTTAGTCAACTGGCAAACCGAGAACTCAGAATGATTGAGAAGTTCTTAACTGGCTGCTCTGATTTAAAGTGGGTAAATTACTATTAATGTTGGTAATAAATGCCATTAGCAGTAATTCACTGAAAAGCCCTCTATAGGCCCCAATCATGTCAAAGTTTGGCTAAAAACAATGACTGACCAGTCTTGGCAAGTTCCAAGCTTTGGTTGCTTCCCGCTGGCTGCTTGCAGATGTTGCAGGATGCAGTGGGCTGTGCATACTCTTGCCTTGAGAAGGATTGAAATGGCTTTCTTATCAGCTATTACTCTTTCCTTCAGCTGGAATGACACACCTGCAGTATGTTGTGTTTGAAGGCAAGCAATGCTCCTCTGCTGCCTCCAGGGAGGTCAGCTGCTGTAGGACCTGGGGACCTAGCACTACAGCAAACTAATATGTCCTTTTGTGAAACACAAAGGCAATGGTATTGTGTAGTATTGCAGTGAGGAGGGTCATTATTCCCCTAAGTTACAGAGATGAAGTATGCAGTAAAGTTGCCTCTTTATAATATTTATAAATATTATATTTAACAATCTATAGTGACATAAGCTATTACAGAGGTCACTACACAGCTTCCATATTGGAACCTCAACTATTTTTTTCAAATAATTCTTTCATACTCTCTCACAGCAACATGACAAAAAGCTATTGCCTTTTTATACACATACAAATTTGTGATTAATTTCATAATAATGTGTTGCTTCAGCTCAGCATGTCTGGTACTGAACTTGAACTACAAAATGTAAGCCTCTCTTCTTTCCTAGTCTTGGCCATTTCTAGCACACGTTTTGCCATGTGATTTAATATGGTTCTGGTTTTTGGTGTTTTGACATACATGTAGGCCAAATACACTGTACTTGACTCATTGAGTTATCCAGACTCACTGAGAAGGGAACGTGGCAATAGGCCACAAAGGATCTGCAACCTTTTCCTCTGGGAACAAAGCTGGGTCCAACAGAAGGATTTGGTCAAATGCATTTTCCCCATGAGAAATGAGATGACCATTTACTTAATCAAGCAAGGAGCAAGGAGCCAGTGGCTGTTCATAGCCACACACAGACAGACATTTCTCCCGCCATGGTTCTAGTGAAGCAGCACATGAAACATCAGACATTTGAGCAAGTCATTTCTGGAACTGGCAGAATATTGGTCTTTCAGAATATTCAGATATTGAATAGCAGTGAGCTGTCAGCTAAAGCTTCAGGATAACAGTAACAACAATTCTGCCTGGGCAAGGAAGATTTGTTTCGCAGATATGAGATGGAAGAATACAGTCAGCACTCTGCATAAATGGTGAAACAAGAGAAGGGGGAATACTTAAAGAAGCATGTGCAACACTGAAAAAATAACATAGTAATTATTTTAACCTATTAGATGTGCATTCCAACAAAAGTAAATTGGCTTTTTATTCCCATACTGGTAGCAATGTATTCATCCATGCTCATTGTATTTCTTATATTCATTAGAGGAGAACCAGTGTGCACGCAAGTCATTACCAGAAAAACTTCAGGCTCCTAAAATATGCTTATCTCGCAAGAAGCTGCTTTAAATAGCTTAATCTAAGTCTGCTATATATGAGATAAATACAATACATTCTTAATTTTATGGTTTGCCACGTGAGACATTTTTAATAAGACATTTTCATTAAATTTTACTGTTTCTGCTCTCTGGAATAAATGTTCAGATATGAGACATCTGATCTGCTCCTCAGAGCTTAGTGACAAAAAAAGACTAAGATTTTTTTTAAAAGGTCTTGAAATGATATTTTTAAAAGATATCTGATGCTCCAGCTTTCTCCTCTCCTAAAATCTCATTCTTTAGAGGAACATCCATATCTGTCTCATATTTACACATCCTTTTGCCTGTCTCATTTATCAGCCCTCAAACCTTTAATGAACTTTCCTCCTCCACATAGCAAGTCTGCCCCATATCTCTTCACATCTTTCCTGCCACAAAGGCTTTTCATGTGAGCAGCCAAATCTCTTTATCTCTGTTCCCAAGCAATTTGGAAAGCACATTTGGATTCACTGAGGTTCAGTCATGGTGTCAGACGATTTCATGGAAAAAGAGCTGCACTTTCATGGTGTGTAAGTCTGCCATACTATTTACACAAATTATTATTGTATGTCAATGATCAGTTGTAGCTAAGAAATAATAGCAAACTTCCAGCTCAACTTGCTAATTTTTTGGTTGTAAAAGATGCAGAGTGGTTGTGCGTGTTTGTTTGTTTGTTTAGGGGGGGTTGATGTTGTTTAAAATATCTTTTTGTTTACTATGGTAAAGCTATGGTGAAGCATAAAAGAAATAATAGCTAAGAAATTACAGTTCTGCAGAGAAATAAGTTCTTACATCAAAGGTTTTACAGGAATAAGACTTTCCCATAAGGGTTGCTTCTAGGTCTCTGACATCCTCTATACAAATGTGAAGTGAAATTGTCGTACAGTGTCAGTGCAGCTGTCGCAGAGCTACATGACCAAATGAAGATCTCATGGCCCAGTCAGTGTTGTGGCATGGGAGGTCATTATTAGGTAGACATGGGGAGGGATGTGAGAGAAGGATGGAGCCTTGCCTGCTTCTGCTATAGAGAGCTGTAAGCCCAAGAGCAATACTATTTTGGGTTGTTTCAGCTGTCATTTAGATGTATCCTCTTTTTCATAGGCTGTCTCTCTTCTGCAGGACATCAAATAAGAGTTTGTGTTTAGAGCAGTAAGTGGATTTAATTTGGGTTCCTTCAATATATAGGTTACAAAAACATGTTGTGGCTATAAGGTAGATTTCTGGGGCATTTCTAAAAATTAGGACCAGGTCTACTTTTAAGAGGGTATTATGTTGGAACTTAATTATAAGGTTTTCTGTGGTATTTCTTGATCCCTCAATAAACAGAGCTTAAGGGAAGAAAAAAGGAGAACAGCTGAATGGAATGCATAAAGTTTACAGTTCCTGCTTACATCCAATGCCATTTAGGAGCATGCCAATATGGTTATTAGAATAAGTTCCTATATTGGGTCAGTAAAATTTTCAAATGCCTCATTTGAGTTTTTAATTTCTCTGGGATTTTTCTTGACAAAAAAAAAAATGGAAGAGGAAGAGGATGTTTACATACCGTGATTTTTGGATGTAAGAAAATTAAAGAATCAGCATCTTCAATTTTAAGGTCTTCTCAGTAGTTATAACTAATGAGATTTGAAGGACAAGGCTTGAAGTGTCTGTTTAAAATTCAAGGAAAAATAGATTTTTTTTTTTTACTTATGTATTCCTATGCTACTTTGTTCTGCTAATGTATGAGAACAAAGTTAATTGCACAGGCTGGGAAGTGGATTACTTGGATCAAAAGTACTGGCTTAATGAAGTTAAAATTAGGGCTTTCACTCTTCATTGCCCTGACTATTGCATGTTTAGTTACTCCTAAACCAAGTGGGTGTAAAATGTCACTGCTGTCATTGTGTATTCTGATTTGGTACAGAAAATATAAATTAATTTGGGGTAGTTGCAATGACCAAAGGATGTTTTATGCTCAGGTCCTATTAAAATAGATATGTATGTTTATTTGATGTATATTACCTAAAATATTACCATGCCTTCTTGTGTACAATACTTTAGACAATGGACTGAGCTAAGGAGGTAACAGAAACTCAAGTAGAGGTATTTCCAAAATCAAATGAAAAAACTGTTGTAAGGTAATGTCCTGCAAAGCCTCACATTTTCTCTTAAAATGATCTACTTTTTGGAAAGAGGTTCTTTCTAGGCTGTTTGCCTAAAAAGCAAAACTAAGAAAGAAATTAACAGAAGTAAAGTAATCCTTTAACATGCTTCTCTTGCTGTGCCTAAAAACACAGGTGACAATCGCACCCCTCAGATAGTGTCCATAGTAATGTAAATACAAAACCTACCCCAAAAAGAGAGCTGAAGCATGAATATTTGAAAATGAAATATGAAAATGTGAATGCTCCTACTTATCTCTCATGTACAGCCACCATGGTCTTTTATTTCATGCTCAGCTAATACAAATCTGCATATCAAAGAAAGTAATAAAACTTCATAAACCACAGAAGTTGCTTTATTTAAAATTAACACAGTTGCTTTTTTATAGTTTCAGCTAAATCTATTAAAAACACATAGAATGACCTCTTACAAAGAGAGCAATTCCTTTGAAAAGTAACTTACCATGACAATGCATGGCTGTACACACTTTGGAGAAGTGTCACTTTTCCATGCAGAAAGCATTTATCATATCAAAACAGCTATTATCAAATAATCTGCTATGGACCTCTTCACGTGGAAAAGGAGGGAGAAAACTTCCCACTTGCTTTTTGACAGCATCTGGTTTGCAGTGTTTGGATAGAGTGTGGCTTCCCAGCCCCTTGTGTGGATATTCTTTTCTTTTGCAAAAGTCTGCTTAGGCCAATCACAATCTTTGGCAATCTTGTCAACAAAAATGACATTTGGATAAAAAAGGTGATAGATTTGCACCATATGGATCCTTTTTTTCAAAATCTATGCCTTTATCTTGTTCATGTAATATCTTAGGAGGCAGATAGATACGGAGAGAAATAAATGAGCAGCTCCACCTGACACTGAAGTCCAGATCTCAGGCTTTTTGATTCCTCACCCTGTTTTTCACTCAGGCTCAGTGTAGTAATCTGCAAGCCTCCTAAGTGGGAGTGAAATACTACTAAATTAAATTTCCCCATTCATTTTCCCTACTTGCTGTTTCTATATTTCATTTACGAATGTAGAGTTCACTGTACAGGAGATACTTCATGCTAACACATCAGTGGTGATTTCTGAGCTGTCTGGGACTTTTCTATGAGTTTCTATATTTGCCCACTGGACCTTGTTCTGTTGCGCCCTCCAGAAAAGGCGGCTGTCACTGAAGGTGGTTGCCTGTCCCTGTTCATTTCACATTGCTTCAGAGGTTTTGTATTTTTCTCACTGAAGAAAGGGGCATAACTTTTCCAAAGGCCGTGTGAGATGGACTTGGTGGCTTCTCTGAATTTTGCTTTGGAGAACTAAGATTAAGCCACAGAAACATTATATGGTACTTGATTAACTCTCAAGCACATTTTCCTCTCTGTGTTTCTGTTATGTGCTCTCTAGATGGTAGCTGTAGGGGACATTAATGCTACTTCCCAAATGAGGAAGAAGCACTGCTGTTCAGGGTGGTTTTAAACACTTGTCTGGAAGCTGCTGATGGCTGACTCCTTACTCAGATGGCTCACCAGGAAAACAGGACTTCTTCCAGGACAACAGCAAATGGGTGATATCAGTAACACGTTCAGGGCCATCCTAGGAGGTGATCCAGCAGGACTGAGGTCTTGGGCTATCCTTATTCCAAAGCAGCACTCATGAGATACCACTTTAGCTGCAACAGGATTGCTGAGTGAAGCCACAGCTGACAGGTGTGGGACACAGAGAAGGAACAGCACCTATGCAGTGAGATCAGACACAGTCCATGTTTGTGCACTGTGCCAAAGGCCTCCCTGTGACACCTTCGCCACTGCTTGAAGGAGACCTGCATACCCTGATATGTCATACTGTCCAATCAAATGTAGATACATGTTGTACCTGTAACACCCGGTCACAAAAGAAGGACACAGATTCCCCACAATTAGGAGAACAGCCGAGGCCCCCCCCAAAAAAACCAGACCCGTTTATTTTGGATACACAGTTTTATAGAGTTTGCAAAGTGTGAGAGGATTGGAAGATGAAATCCCACTTCTCAACCAGACTGGTGAAGTGACCAGTCAGTCAGTTTTCCTTCTCCAGGAAGGAATGTAAACAAAGCTAGTGCTTTTAGGACAGTGCATGAGAAAATCTGACTCGAGAGTATAAACTTTTCAGAAGGCTTTCAAAAACAGGGCAACAAGATACACAATCATTTTCTTGCTAAAGGAAGAAAACAGGAACATATCTTGCTGCTTTTGAATTTTTATTTCAGTTCATGCATATGTGTATAGCAATAAATAAATAAAAGCTGAGAAGCTTTGCCTGTAATGTCCCACACCATTTTTGTCATATCCTTTAGAGTTGAATGACTGCTGCATTCCTGAATATGCATGGGTGGCTGTTAGATTTTTAGTAAAGCTTGGAGTTTCCTGGGTTTCCAATTGACCATGCAAATCTTCTTGAGTTTATTTCAGTTTCCTACACTGTGGTAGAGGAGGTGTTAAATTTTCCATATGATCAGTGACAGAACCCATGTTACTGAGTCTGCTGTGGTCTCTGCAAAGACTTTAATACCTTGTATTGTCAATATACTGACAACAATAAAGCATATTTGCATTTATTAGTTGAAAGCCTGAGGCCAAAAAGCAGCACATACCAGACCAGTTGTGATGTGGTCAGGATCAGGTTAGTCTACAATCTGACTACTCTTTACTGCTTTGGTTCCACCTGATTATTGCAAAGCCATACAAAGCAGCAAAGCCTTCACACATATTCATCAATTTGAATTTGTTCAAATATCCCAGTTCATCCAGAAGAGCAAGTTTATCAAAAATATAGCAGAAGGCTGAGGTGATTGCTATACCAGAAAAGTTTTGTGCAATTAACTATAACACAACATTGTTTCTGAGCTCTTTTACAAATTCCTAGGGCAGCCAGTCTCTGGAAAGTGCAGTGTCTGGGCCAAACCTGGCTCCAGGTGCTCATTCAGGACACTGCACTCCCCAGAGTCTCTGCAGGCTTGGCTGCTTCCTCAGCTCTGCTATCTCATATACACCCCTCTGCTGAGGTGCAGGGAAAGCTCAGTCTCACAGTCCCACAGTGCTGCTCTCTGCTGCTTCAGCAAAACACCCTGTGTGGTGTTGTCCATCCAGAAACCACTTCAGCTTATATTTGTTTGGAAAAAATACCTCTTTGCAATACTTTATTAGAGATTACTTTAGTTACATTATGAAGTGCACTAGATTTCTTTTCAAACTGTAGCAAGCTGGAAAATCGAGATTCCTGGTGCAGAAAACGTCACAACATTAACTTCTTTAGCCACTAGATCAATTTTCCATTTAATGTGGAATAACTTATGTCACTTGATGGTCTTTAGGGACCTTTTCATAATAAACCACTTGACAAGTGAGGCAAGTAAGCTTTGCAAGATTTATAATTGATCACTGGTGCCATTGTAGACATGATGGAAATACCATATATAACATAAATACTTTTTAGCAAAAAAATATTGCTTCATAATCAGGTGTAGGTGTTAGTCTCTGATTTGGCATCGCTTTGGCATAATGAGGCTGTGGTTCTGCATCTACAGAATATAAAAATAATGATGTTTTTATAAGGGTTCCAGACATCTTGTCTGTATATGAAATGTAAATACTCTGTTCAGTCTTTAGCCCTTGAAATTGGGTGCGAAGGAGGGATCCTGTTTGGGCCTAAATACAGGCAGAGCTTTATTTGTGGGCTATACTCCTATGGAAGTGCAGCTGTTCAAATGCTCTTAGTAGCCAACAAAGACAGCATTGTTCTGTGGAAACACGCTCGCGGGAGCTGGTGGGGCTCTGGCCAGCTGTAGGTGGAAGGACCGCGACAGCAAGAGGCTGTCACTCAGCAGCCCAGGGAGCCACGCCTGGTGGCTCCTGACAGTGACAACAGCCCCTGTCTGGCCAGGGGTGTCAACAGCAGGGCAAGAAACACCTCTCTCAGACACTGCCTGTGGTGTGGGCAGGCACTTGCACCCATGCAGTCAGCAAAGGAAGGCTTGCAGTGATTCCAGCTAAGGTGTGTGACTGGTGTGGCCTCTGAGCCTTCACCAGCAGCACTTTAGTAGTCGTGATATTACGCTGATTATTGGTTCAAGGCAATGAACCACATTTTTGAGCAACTGGACTTCAGTGCCCCTGAAAGAATACTGATAGTTAACACTCAGACCCTCGTTCAGACACAGTTTTCTCAGATGCTTCTGATATGCTCTTCACCTGGTTCAAAAATAGCAAAATCTGGGGACAATACACTGATTTAGCAAGATGAAAAGTCAGTGGCATGGAGTACAAGGTCCAGTCCAGCTTGGTCTGTTTGTATTCATACATGAATTTCACAAAACAAGCCACAGGAAAGAAAACTTGTTGTAGGAGTCTCAATCTAGCTGGCAAATCCTGGCCCCTGAGAAGCTGTTCAGATTGGAGAATTTCCTACAGACACAGACAGCAGGAGAGAGAGAAAATGTCATCTGTTGCATGTCATTTCAGCATAAAATTTTTAATCATTAAGCATTTTCTGAATGACTAATTTTTCAGAAAAATACCAAGAAACTATGCAACAATATTATCTAGTTGTACTGCTGTAGCAGTTAGAAATTTCACTAGAGAACTCAAAGTCCTCCCATTTTGAGGCATAGGGCTAATTCAAATGAAGAGGAATTAACAGGCTATCACAAAATGCTAACAAGGATTTCTTGTCTGTTTATTTGAAAAATTCACTGTTTTCTGATAAATAATATCTGGCTAGATGGATCACTAATAGAATCTTTGGTGATAACAGTCCTGTACCTGCACAAAAAAAAAGAAAAAAATAAAGAAAAACTTTGCTTGGGGATAGCATTTGATTTCCAAAGAAGTCTTCCTCTGCATTCATTTGTATAGTTATTGAGTCTGCACCAGGAGAACATCAAGATTAACAGCATTTCTCTGGAGCTTGGCTAAGGCTATATACAACACTAGTCTGTAAGAATGATAGTTGGAAGATTTTATTTCTTTGATTGATCATTTCTTTGTTTCCCAGAGACACGTGGAATAAAGCACACTGATACTGTCCCTCTGTCTTTCTTCCAGGAGTGGTTAGACTTCACATGGAACTTTGAATCTGCTACTGTCTTTGAAATAATTAATTTATTCTTTGAGTTCAGTTGGCTCATCCTCCCACCTTGAAGTCCTGAGTGCCCTGTTTGTGGCCTGGACCAACCTGCCATCATATTGACAGCATGAGAAAAAATGTGTATTAGGAGAGGAGCAGAGGAAAGAGAATAAAATTAATTTGATCCACTCTCTAAACTGATGACACTTAAAGAGAAGTAACTAGTGCAAAGGATTGCATGAACATGGTGCCCTCTTCAGTACTTCATGTGCAAGTTTTCCTAGGGATTGACTTGCTGCAGCCAAGGGCAGAATGGGTATTTCGCCTCTTGGTTGCTGCTATCTCAGTATCACATCCAGAGCCTAAGCCACATGACTCAGGGATACAAGTGAGGAGAAAGAAGCACTCCTGGGAGACTGTGGAGCAAGACGAATGTGTGTGGAAGGGAGTGTTGCTCCTTTCTGCAGCACATCTCTCATGCCA
This sequence comes from Chaetops frenatus, assembly GCA_013400775.1. Taxonomy (NCBI): domain Eukaryota; kingdom Metazoa; phylum Chordata; class Aves; order Passeriformes; family Picathartidae; genus Chaetops; species Chaetops frenatus. The sequence continues at coordinate 8,439 of VZTR01013395.1, read as the reverse complement.
CCTGAAAACAAGTAATGACAGTGGGAAGAAGTCCCTGCTGCTTCATGCTGTATTTAAAATATCACACCTAAATGAGACAAACTAAATCCCATCTTTTATTATTTTACATCAGTGAGTGTTTTATTTATGAAGGAAATGTAGGTTTTAAAAACTAAAAAAATCTTGCTATCACATGTTCGTGCAAAGCAACAACTATTTTGCTTTAGCCTTGAGGTCTTGTTCCTCAGACTTTCTAGATAATGTAAGTCAATTATCAGGCAGAGATTTAGGCATTTGTCATGAAGGATTGTAACATGAGGAACATGGACCACATGCTGCACTGCCATGACCCCAGTTCTGCAATCAGACACCAGCATGGTACCATGCAAGACCTTACCCAAAGCAAACTGATTGCTGAGTTAAGACCTAAATTTACTCAATAGAACTGGTAGTAGTGGTGAGGTCTTGATAAAAAGACTTTAGCTAAAACCCCTATTTCTCTGAAATTTCGGATTAAAAAATGGTCTGAATTTTGATTGATTATAAAATTTATCACAAAAATAATTTTCCTCTCATGAAAAGTCAAGGTTGTACCCATGATGTATATGTATACTCAGTCTTTTTCTGCTTTTCTTTTTTGCTTTTTTTTTGCTTTATTTTTTGCCTTTTTTGGGGTTTTTTGGTTTTGTTGCCAGTTGGTTCTTTCATGCTTTCAAGGGTTTTATTTTCACAAACAGAATCCCTAAAACTCTGGAGAGTGCTATTTTCTCACCCTCAGGCCAGCAGAGAAATGTGCATTAGACTCATGGAGAGACTGATGTTTTCTCACCAGCTCTTGTATGCATCAGGTCTCATATGGTTGTCTCCTGTCTGGTGGTACTTTGGCCTAAGGGCTATCAGGTTTTAAGAATTCGAATAAAAATATATATTTGACAAAGAGAGGGGCACATCCAGGACCTGGAGCAAATGTGCCTGGGATCAGAAGTCCTTGTACTGTGTGGCTAAAGAGTGGAGTGGGTAGCTTAAAGTGAGATGAGGGTAGGGTAGTCTCCTCTCCAGTGGATAAGGATGAAGTTTCAGGCTGTCCTGTCACATCCTACATGTGTTGGACATAATAAGGGGATTTTTATTTGATACACGGATAATATTTTTCATTATCATTGGCTTTCCAGATTTAATTTCATGCCCCCTTCCATTCTCCACCTTCAATAATGTTTTCTTTTTTTCATAGTTGTGGTGCTGTTACAGAATAAACTTGATGTTTGCTAGGAGGAAGTATTACATGACAGAAGTATTTAATTTCCCAGAGACCTGGTAGAAAAATCAATCCAGTACTCTTTGTTACTTATAAGAGAAACAATCCCTAGAAAATTAAATAGGCCTTTTTTTCTTGCCAGTAGTACCTGAAAAAAGTTACAAAAGGGTTCTTCTCATTCATTTCTCAATGGAAAGATACTTCATTATTGCTTTTGTTAGCATTATTATCATTATTCAATCTGAATAATTATAACAATATACTTCAGCAAACTACAAATACTGAAAGGAATTAAATGTAAAAAAATGTAATGTTCTTTTCCTTTGCATTATGTGAAAGAAAGTCATATGAACCATATCTATTTACTTTTCCACACCAGCTTCTATTAGTATACTAAAGACACTGGAGAAGTTACTTCCCAAATAACTTTCTCCTAGCTAATATCTAATGGGAAAATAAACCCTTATTCTACACCCAACTGCCATAAAATTAGCCAATCATAAAATGACAAGCCTGCATCAAGTTTGTTATCTGATCCACTGACTTTTTCATAACAATCAGTTTATTTATAATCTGGTGATGCATATCAGCTTCCAAGAGTAGCACACAGTAGTATTAAACCACTTTTAGAGAAAAAAAAAACCCCACCATTTTGTATAACATTAGTGAGATTCCATGTGTGTGTTCCTGACAAATGGCTCCTCTGCAGTTGTCTAAGCATTAAGTTTCCAGACAAGACCCATTTATTGCTTTATTTATTGATATGCAATGCAAGTTATAGAATAAGTATCATATCAGTGAATCTAAAGCAGCAATTTGTACTGTTTTTAGAGATATAATATCTGGAGAGTCTAAAACTAAACTAACCCCAGGAGATGTTTATGAGTCTTGTGAATGAGGGATAAAAAAAACCACCCAAGAGCAATAACTTGATGATGGGATTTTAATTTAATTTAAAGTAATCAACCAAACTGCGTGAGGGGAAGGAATGGAGGGAACAATCAAGTCTCTTAACTAACACTATTTTATCCTGCCATTAAATTGTTATAATTACCCAGTATTTGACCAGATGGCAAGTCGTTTCTAAAGTCAGACCAGGTGTTCAAGATGCAGAGATAATCACAAAGCTGATGACTGTGGTGAAACTAATTTGAAAGTGTGTTGCAGTGGCACAGTGGTGCTGTGGAGAGAGAGTGACCAAAAATAACACAGTAGAAAAATTTTGAAGTACTACAACAAAGTGATTTGGAAAATAGTAAGCAAAACCAAACAGAATTTAATTAATTTGAATGATCAAGTTCAGGGAAACACTCTAATAAACTATTAGATAATATAATCTATTGGGGGCTTTCTGGGATTTTGTTTCTGTTTCCTAACACAAATAGGAAGACAGACATGAAAGGCAGAACTAATAAGGATGAAAACTGTCAACCCAATCAGAAGGGCAAAACACAGGCACAGATGCACATCAAAATGAAATACGGGCACAGAAAGTCCTTTTCATGCAGATGAACGCTGATTACATGGCCACAGCTGGAAATTACAGAGAGCTTTATTCATTAAAGACTGACTATCTTCAATTAGGCTTTGCTTTCATGACAAAACAGCAGAGTAGCAAAGAAATGAATTGCCATGCTGTGCTTGCAGTTCCCCAGAACACACTGCCCTGCAGCCAGCACACTTCTGCTTAATAGACCCCTTCACCTTTCTGAGATCAAAAATCAATTCATACATGAAAGAAAATGCATTTAACTGGAGGGCGGGAGAGAAAGCAAACTTTCAACACCTGTAAACACCCCACTGTACAATGAACGAAATCAAACTGCCTTATTGCCAGCTTAGTGCACACAGGTCTGCCCTACCAGCTCTGTACTTTGTGATGGTCTCTGGCTGTCTGCTCTGAAATGTAAGTGTGAATGCTCATGCTGTGCCCATGGCCCTGAGGAGATCACTAACAGGCTCCGTGCTATGTCCATACATGAAGCCTGATGCTAAGGGGTCCTGGGCACAAGTGAAAACTGAGAACTATTAAAGACAGCTCTTCATGGGGTTTTTCACTCAAGAAAGGGGGGTGTTCAGAGCTGCCCAGCCAGTTCACCTTGGCAGAAGGGTTGCTCCTCTCTGTGCTCTTGCAACCTGCTCCAAAGCCTGTGAAACACCCCTGAGGAGGAGGGTTCAAGCCTCAGCAGGCTGAGAGCCTAGAAGTCCTTTTCTTCAGTAAACACTTTTGCCATTTGCCAAAAATGCTGAAAATTATATGCACTCCTTCACCCTGTGGCTGCCACATTGTGCTGATGATGTATTTTGGCACAGCTGCATGAGGAGCTTTTGCTAGCAATAACAATTAAGTTTCAGAGTCACTCTGCTGCTTGGCTTTTTTTTCTGGGAGAGCTTTCAGATATGTGAGCTGACCACACTTTGAGCAAGGATGCTCAGAGCATTTGCACTCATCAAGCCCTCCATCATTACAGAGAGTTTCTTCTTGCAATTGTCTTTGCCTGTATAAAGATGGAAATGTCTTGGTGCAGAAGTGCTATGATTTGAAATAGGAATAGGTAGCAGATGGAGTTGATAAATCTGTTAGTAGTCTGATTAATTCTGCCAGTAAGAATTTTGCACTCACATTAATTCTAGAAATAACATATTGTTGGCCTCTCTCTTGATTAAGGCTACAGACTGCAGGAGCCCTGCTGTTGCTATCAAATATTTCTTCATACCTTCTCCAGGAACCAAAAGGGATCTGTTAATGGCTGTGAACAACTGATATCTGTTGTATCTTACTTAGTCATTGATGTCCAGACTGTTAAAGCATTATCTCGCTATCGTTTTTATCAGTTCTCCAGCTGGCTCAAAAACAGAAGAGTCATTTTCAATCTATTCTTCTTTTTTATTTTTTTGATCCCATATTTTGGAAATTTTCAGCCAACTCTTGTTGTGACATTGACTTTGGGAAGACATTTTCCTCACTGGAATGAGAAAAAATAAAGACCCATAATTGGAAACAGAAGTATAGACCCCAGATAATGGTGCAAGTCTGTGGAACTCTGTTTACCTAGTTGAAAATATAGCTGCATTCATTCCAGCAGTGGTTCCTTAATACAGAACATACACTGCAGGGCATGAAGCTTTCCAAGTATTTGTAACCTCTTGGAAAACTGGTATTCTAGCATAAATGTCTCAAGGCATTTCATATTCAGTGCTTTGCAGTTTCTAATGGATATTTTTCTAGGGACAATTGTGACTAAGTAGACTAAAGACTGCAGCTTCTTTGAAAGCTGGTGCAGGCACAGTGTCTTTTACTATTATGATTATTATTAACAAGTGCATAATTTCCTGCACCAGCTGTTGTTTCTATGCTGTCTTCTTACTGCCATACTTGCCCTGTGTTTAAACTAGCAGGGGGATTGCTGTTTTTCAGAATAAGGCAAATAAAGACAGGTTAAAGTAACTTGGAAATAAAAGCTCATATATTAATTCAATAAAGACAGCACAGGATTGAGGTAAGCACACTGCTAGGGAAGAAGAAACTTTCCTATTAATCTACAGATTTTTACTTATGAATTAAAGCACATATATTTGGCCCTCTGACCTAAGGTTCAAGTTTGTAGTGACCTATATGCAGAGGTCTTTAAGAACCACAGAATCAATTTTAAGTGTTCAATACGCCTTGCTACCTGCTCACATTTGCACACAGAATTGATGGAAAGGCTCTTTTTCCCATTGCTCTGCCACACAATGGCCTCTGCTGGCAGGTGACACCTCAGAACGGAGGAAGACTGGGTTAAAATCTGCTGCCTTCCTTGCCCAGGAGAAAGCTAGTATAAATGTATGTTCCCCCTAATCAGGCATGTGCCTTGGCTGTTAAGCATTAAAAGAAAAGACTCTAAAGAGAGTGAATAAAGGGAGAGAAAAGGAAGGACAAGGAAGTGTTTCTTCTTTCCCTAATGATAACTGACCTTTTCCTTGGATTAGTAGTATGCAAAAATAAAAATCTCTGACTTTAACCTGATACATGGTATGCTTGTAGGAGCCCTTTTTGTTGCCTTTCACAGTTATGTTCAGCCTCAGATGGGCTTTGGCTTTCCAAACCTCAATCCAAGGACACTTGGAACATTCCACCTCCTCGGTGTTCAGGCTCATGGCCAGCTCAGAGCTGTTATATCCAAGGAAAGCCCCCATCCCACTTAGACAGTGGTTCTACATCTCTCCTGGTTTTTTTGTCCCTGCTTCTACTTTCTGTACATTTTGGGTTTATGTCCAAGTTCCATCAAGATCTCCTTGTTCATCTAGCAGACCTCTTGCCACCATTTCTTGACCTCTTTTGGGTCAGGATGGAACATGTTTGGAAACTGAGGACATGATTCTTGAAAATCAATCAGCTCTCCTGGATCTCTCTTCTCTCCAGGGCCATATCCCATGGTACTTTTCCAAACAAATTTTTGGCATCCTTTTAAGATAACACTTCAGTGATGACTTTGCATCATTTACCTCACTATTTGCCTTGGATTACCCCTTTCAAAACAACCAATTAAACAAAATTCATATGTTGAACAATACAATGAGCTATTTTTTTCCCTGTCAGGAAACCTAGAGGCTCTGTACTGAGTCTCTGTGCTGATCCCATGTAGTTTTCACAAACAACCAATTAAACAAAATTCATATGTTGAACAATACAATGAGCTATTTTTTTCCCCATCAGGAAACCTAGAGGCTTTGTACTGAGTCCCTGTGCTGATCCCATGTGGTTTTCACAAAAACTCAGGACCATTAGCTTTGTGAATGGCTTCAGTCCTGCAAACCTGTTTAGCTGTGACAGTTCTGAGCAAATTAAATTTTAATGCATGCTCAAGAACCTCAAAAATCAGTCTCCACGTGAGATTAAGATCAGTCCAAGTAGATGTCGTATACAGTAATATGTTAATTCTTTCACAGAATGCAAACAAGAATTTCAGTAACAACCACACTCAAGATAATAAAACCAAGGTGTCTAGAGAGGATAATTGCTCCGTGACCTTGCTGCTTTCCAATGAGTGACCTTGTAAGATTACAGAGTGAAGGTGGCTGAAAATGTTCTGATACAATGTTTTTTCTATTAGAGAACGATCCCAGAACTGGGACATCACAGAGGGACATATATATTGTCCTGAAGAATTTGAATCAAAATTATTTACCTGGTTTGTTTGAATAACTGTGAAATTTGCAACTTAATGTGATCACAAATCTCTGTTTGAACTAGTGCATCAGTATTTGAAATGCATAAGGTACAATATAAAATTCAAATCAAGAAACTAAGCATGAAGACTTTCAATAAATTCATGTCGATGTTCCTCACTCTTTTTAATTTGCTCTTTGAAAACCTTTACTTTTTATTCACAACATGAAGAAGGAATGAAAGAATACAATGTTTTTCATTTCTTAACTACGGGTACTTAAAGGAGTGTATTAAGGCAAAATGCAGTCCAGCATATCTTAGGAAAAAAAGGTGTCAGGTTTATTATTTTAGACTTCTTTTTAATTTGTATAATTAAGACATTGAGATAATAGCAGTGTTCTCATGGTTTGGGAAGAAATACCTGCATCCTACAGAGAAAACAGATGTTTTATCAAACTCTGAAGATAATCAGCATATTTACATACACACTTTTATGTTTAACTGCCAATTTCTGTTTCCCAATTAAAGTGGTTTATTTGACTGTTATCTTTAGCTAATTAGTACTTATTTTAGGGGGTGAATACAGAGTAGGTTTCATGGGAAAGTAAACTCATTGGCTTCAAGTAGGGAGAATAGCTTGATGGCTGAAAGAGAATTGCCCCAGATAATGAATTCTGGCATGTTTTGTAATGTAACCTAATGCTTCATGCAGCTACTAAACTCCCAGATGGCCCAGCAGAGGCACATACTCATCAGGTGACATATTAGCCAATTTAAAAGATAATTAGTAAGCACCCCTCTTTCTGTATTCTTTAAGCGTTAGCAAGATTCACATTCCACTCTTTTATGTACTGGCCTCCAATTCAAAACATATGGAGCAATTCCTTTTTTTTTTCTTTTTCCTAGAGGTGCTGCTCTCCTGCTGCTCCCATTGACTTCAGCACACGCTTATTTGCTAAAGATGCTGCTGTGCATTTTGGCTCGGGCACCTTTGATTTTCCAAACATCTTCACCGCCAGGGTATCTGCTATTGCAGATGCCTCTTGCAGGTTTCACAGCAGGGGCAATTTATTTTTATCTGTCTTGCACCAACAGCCCTGATGCTTTACTTCACCAAGACAGGTATGGTTCAATTACTGGAAGATGTCAGTGCTGTGTAAGTGTTGGCATTGGGACAGGCCAAAGGTTTGGTAAAAATATTCACCAAAACCAGGAGGCAGTTAGAGGATGTGCAGGAGGTAAGTGTAGTGTGTGCCTTCATTCTGAACCCTCATATGGACCTGGCTCCATCTCTTTACACAAGCATCGTAAAACTGAGCCCTAATGAACTGAGAGTATAAATGTGTATATAGCTGAGTATAGCTCTCCCTAGGGATTTAGGCTGGACAGGCTCTGAACCAAAGGGCAGAGCTATTCTGTTCTGGTATACAGTAGATCACTAGATTACTCTCCCCATAATATTCCAGCTTGATGTTCTTCTCAAGAAAGAATGAAAGGTGTGAAGTCTTGGGCCAACTCTGTGGGAGGCATGTGTTGGGACCTGACCCTTCGGCATCTGGATTTCAGACTATTTAGCCTGGATCTGTTTTGCATGCCCCAGATTCCCTCCCTACATTTAATTTTTTCCACAGAATATCCACATCCATTCTAGCAAGCGTTTATGACATGAAGGGATTTGAAGTACACATGCATATTCTTAAGCACACAAGTCAACATACTAGAATAGTTGCATATACTGGACTCTATTTTCTTTCTAAAAATCTGTTTAGATGGTTTGATCACAGCTGTTCTCTCCTTCATATTTTCTTTACCCAATTGCTTTTCAGTCATAAATTTTACTTTTTTCCAATTCTCTCATACCTCAGTCTCAATTTTCTACCACTACATTCTTGACAGGACAATTTGTATAGGTATTATAAATAGGGAAATTCATTTTAATTGATTATTGTGCACCTATCACTTAGTCTCACATAAGTGCTTAAGCAGCAGTGGGCAAGTAACAAAGTCCTGAGCCTACCTCTAGTTCTGTAATTATGTCCTGGTTTGAAGGACA
>VZTR01013394.1:765968-849387 GCA_013400775.1 Chaetops frenatus | reverse complement strand
ATACATCCACAGATCTGAAATTTGGTTTTCCACAGCTCTCTCCCAAGGACAGTGAAATGCTGGATCAATAAGCTTTGCCCTTTCCCTTTGGCTGTCTCCAGCCCATCAGCATCGCTTAGGAAAGACCACACAGAAGGCACAGCAAACAAAGCCACTCCTCACTGCAAACCATCACCTACTGTCACTCCTCTTTAAAATGAGGTGGAATCACCCGTGGCCTCTGACTCCGTAATCCCAGTACCCAGGGGCTTATCCGACTGGGACTGGCTGCTTTCCTGGGACACCTTTTTCCTTGTCTTCTTTCCTTTCCTGTCGGTGTCAGAGCTCTGAGTCTCAGTCCCAGGGGATGTGGCAGTTTTCCCAGACGTGCCACTAACTGAGCTTTTTGTCCCCGTGGTACCTTTGGAAGTTGCGCTGATTTCACTGTCTAGGCAAGAAGATTCATTCTTACTGGCAGTGTCCTCCCTGTCACTGTCCTCTGGATCAACCTCTTCTGCACTTTCCTCCTCACTGTCCTCACTAGGAACAGCTGATTGTCCTCCCTTGCCCTCTCCAGCAGCAGCAGCAGCTTTTACGTTGGCAGTTTTAGAAACTGCCTTGTTTGAGTTATCTGCAGTCTCCTCTGCCTCTTCCTCTTCTTCTGACACCTCCTCTATGGTGTCCTCTATTTCCACGCTGGCAGAGGAGGTTTTGCTCTTGTAGCTGGACCCTGATGTTTTCCTGTAGCTCGTGTCCCTGTCACTACCTGAGGCGGTGGAGCTCACGGATTTCTGGCTGGAGCGTTTGCCACGGGAGCTGCTTGCCCTGCTTTTTACACTGGACATTTCCGTGCTTCTCCTGCTGCTGGACTCACTGGTCCCTGACCTGCTGTAAGAGCTCCGTGTGGATGAGCTCTTGGACAGGCTGCCATCCTCATCACTCTCAGAGTCTTCCTCATCATCATCCTCTTCTGATGAGTCCTCCTCTGACTCACTGCTGGAGCTGGATTCAGAGTCCTCATCGGAATCCCCCAAATCCCCAGTGTCCTCATCCGAGTCCACGGTGCTTTCTGTGGCCTCATCCTGATCCAGGGTTATTTTCAAGTAGTCTTTGTCTTCCGACTCGGAGCCAGAGCTGCTGCTCTTCTCAGAGGATTCATCTGAGGTGCGCCTCCTCCTCCTCTTCCTCCCCTTCTCATAGTCACTGTCCTCCTGCTCACTCTCTGCTGTGATACTGATCGAGACTCCCGACTTGGCCTCATCCCTTTCTGACCCTTCCTCTCCACGGGCCAAATCCTTGCCAAGTCCCTCCTGGAATTTCTTGGAGACACTGATGCGCTTCAACACGTGGTTTAGTTTCCTCATGGAGGGCCTGTCATCTGTGGATTTCTGGAAGTAGCTTCCCCTGATCATCATGGGCTTGTCCCCATCCGCTTGGCGGGCCGACAGCAGCTTGGCATAGCTGGAGTCTTTCCTACCTTTTACTTTCTGCATGATCATTGGGAATATCTTGGCTTTCTTCCACCGGGAACGGGCAGACTCGGCTCTTCCTACAGGCTTGTGGGCACTGACCGCCACACGGCTTAAATGCATCACTGCCTTTAGCCTCCTTTTCCCCTGGCTGCTCCTAAATCCTCTTCCAGGACCACGGCTGAGGTCCACCCCAACACCTACAGGTCTCCCTTCCATTTCAGGCCCTGCTGCCTGGCTTATACCTCTGCTGGGAGGGCCTCTGACTGGACTCAAGCCCTGCAAATTATGAAAATTAATTGATTATGACTTGAAAGAGGGTTATTGTGAAAGCCTGTACCTTAAAATAGCATAGGAACAGATGCAACATTTATTTCACAGTATCAAAATGAACTTACCTGTTGTAGAAGCATTTTCTTTGCAAAGTAATGGGGAATTTTTTGGAATTTTAGGGTTTCAGAAAGTTGTAGAATAGGCTGGAAGTGCACAACTACCTTTCTCTGCAATGGGGAAAACACTGAAATGTTCTGTCTTCTCATTTAATAATGGATCAAGATCTAGCATTTATGAAAATTGGACGTTTTTCTCAAAAGAAACATTTGCATTGACTTTCATCTGATTGCCACCGACATTTTAAAATATTCCTTAGATTTCATTGTGAACTTTATGACAAATGAGTTTAGGTACTGCTTTGCTCAGTGGAAAGTCATCATTTACAGGAAGAATATTAGTAATAGACTCGTAGAATCATGGAGTGGTTTTAGTTGGAAGGGACCTCAAAGCCCACCCAGTGCCACCCCCTGCCATGGGCAGGGCCACCTCCCACTGTCCCAGGCTGCTCCAAGCCCCAGTGTCCAACCTGGCCTTGGGCACTGCCAGGGCTCCAGGGGCAGCCACAGCTTCTCTGGGCACCCTGTGCCAGGGCCTCCCCCTCCTCCCAGGGAACAATTTCTTCCTAATATCCAACCTAAGTTTTTCCTTTTTTAGTCTTTAGCCATTCTTTTTGTCCAGTCACCCCAGTTCCTGCTGAAGAGTCCTCCTCCAGCCTCCTTTTAGGCCCCTGCCAATACTGGAAGGTTTCCTCATTTGCTAATGATATAAAATGGAATTACCTAAGTGGATTTTTCTTTGAACTGAAACCAGACATGGATACTAACAGAAACTCAGTAATTCCTTTTTATGCCTAGAAAAACAAAAGGCATCTGATGCTGACAAACTTTATGGGCCACCAGAAGGCCCAACAGCGCTTAATGCTGATCTATAAAGAACCTAATTCTAATAGATTCCGGTGTACACCTGATGAGGTTTGATGGCCCTTCAAGCTGTTAAAGGGACAGAACGAACCCTCCAGAGTTTCTTTCTCACCTCCTCAGCTGCTGGCCCGTGGGGACTGTAGTAGTAGCCACCGTCGCTCTCCACCACGACCTCACCGTACTCGTCGTACATCCCTGACGGGGACAGCAGGCGCCGGCGGCTCCCGTACTGCGGCAGCTCGTACCTGCCAGGGACACCACAGCTCCTCAGGGCTGGCCCAGATGTGCTCACACCTCTCATCACTCAGCCAGCAGAGCACATGGTCACATCCAGAGGGATGGGAATGGCTTTCCTTGTTTTTCTCCCTCCTTTTTTGCCTCAATGGGAACCAAATCCCAGCCATCCCTCTGTCTCAACAAGCCACAAGTCCCTTAGGGTAACCTGAATTTTGAGGCCTGTTGGGTCCATCAAGACCCCCCACTAAGTGCATCAACCTTCCTTCAATCCACCTGGTTTTTTGGGTGATCTTTCTTAATAATCATGGAAAGAAAGAGCTGCTTCCCTGGGATCCGTTCTGGAGAATGCCAGCAGCAATTCCTGAAGAGCCTGCAGTTCAAGGGGATTTATCACAACAAGGCAGGATGGGGTTTCTTGAGGGAAATTTAAAAGGCCACAAGGCATCATGGGGTTTCTTGTGGGAAATTTAAAAGGCCACAAGTCAGGATGGAGTTTTTTGAGGGAAGTTCAAGAGGTCACCATGCAGGATGGTGTTTTCTGAGGGAAATTTAAAAGGCCTCAAGGCAGGATGGTGGTTTTTGAATGAAATTTAAAAGGCTCTTAGGTAGGATGGGGTTTCTTGAGGGAAATTCAGAAGGCCACAAGGCAAGATGGTGGTTTTTTTAATGAAATTTAAAAGGTCACAAGTCAGAATGGCATTTTTTGAGGGAAATCTAAAAAGCTATGAAGCATCATGGGGTTTCTTGAGGGAAATTCAAAAGGCCACCAGGCAGGATGGTGTTTTTTGAGGGAAATTTAAAAAAGTCATGAGGCATCATGGGGTTTCTTGGGGGAAATTTAAAAGGCCCCAAGGCAGGGTGGGATTTTTTGAGGGAAACTCAAAATGCCAGTGGCTGTCTGGTAACGGTGAGCAGAAAGGATTAATCCCTGAACTCAGGAGGAGAGGAGGTGATGGAAATTAATCTCCCAGACAGCAGAAATGCACACACAAAGGACGTAAACCCAGCCTGAGGGACAGGACATGCACTCTGCAAGTGGAATAATGACATTCCTCAAGGAGCAGAGAGTTATCAAACACCCCCTTAACCTCTGAAAAGAGTTTTGTTGTCGGTTCATGCCTTTGTGGACACAAAGATTAAAGTAATCCTGAGGTGAAGGGAAGTCCCACGATTAACTGCTGGAATAATAAACATCACCAGCCTGGAAAAGCAGCACTTTCAGAAATAAAGAGGAAAAAAGGAACTATACCCGTGCTCATAACTGTAGTAATCCTGGCCGTAGTATTCCTGCCCCGGATCAATTCCAGATTCCATACTTAACTCCTGGAAAAGAGAAACACTGATTGAATGCAAGCAGTGTGAAAAGGGCCCAAATGTAATTATTGATATTATTATTCTGTATGATGTAATTACTTCTTCTGACTGCAGAAATGATCCCCATCCTGTAGCACAAAAATACCAACATCTCACATTTGCTCTTATTGCTTATTCTGGAAACCATTTTGGGGCTAAAATATTTGAAATAGAAAGGTTTGCAATTGCACTGCACAACAAGGTGCTAAAGCTTCCAGTACCAACTGCTCAGCTCAGCTCCAGCTGCAGTAATCCGTCAGCAGCCGACTGACACGAGGAAAATAATCAGATAGCAGCTGGAAAGCAATGGAATCATCCTGTCTGGAAATCTGGAACTGTGGGATGAAGCCCGTGGGAGTCTCTGAAAGATGTTCATGTGGAATATCGCAGGTCCCAGAGTGGTTTGGAAGAGACCTTAAAGCCCATTCAGTTCCAACTTCCACTATCCCAGGTTGCTCCAAGCCTCACCCAACCTGGCCTTGGAAGTACCAAGGTGCAGTAAATTTAAGGTATTTAATTAAAATAACAGAACTGGAATTACAATGACAGAACTTTACTTTCTATCTAAGAGCCAGGGGGAAAAATTACCTGAGACACAGAAGTTCTTATTAGAAAATGATGTAAAAGCCATTTCAAAACTTACAGAACAATTAAGAAATTAAAAATAGTGGTACCTCTGGTCTGAGAAGAGAAGGTCTCAGCAACTGCTGTTGCTACAAAAGAAAATGAGGAAGAGGTTAATTAGGCTGCAACAATTAAAGTGCAGGTGATTGGTGTCTAAGATTAGTAATAAATGCTGAAACCACAGGTCTTTTGGAGTTTTATGGCAGGCAGCTGGATACTTCCACACCCTGTAAAAACACTGAGCACCTTCTACAGTAAAATGCCTTTACAGCCCACCATTTCTTTTGCCTAAATATAAAATCAACTTCCCAGTTTTTGTGGTGATTGAAATATTTAACTCACTTCTAAAAGAGGCCAAGAGAACTCAGTTCTGTATTTACATTAAGGGACACAAACCAGCTGTGCATAGGGAGGAAAAAAATCAGCAAGCATCAACCTTTATGATAGAAACGTATTTTGGAGAAGCTTCCAATTATTAAATGAGATTGTTCTGAAGGAAACTCTTCTTCCTGATTTTTGTTGCCGGAGAAAATGATGCTGCAGGAGCAGCATGCCTCACAGAGCTCCAGGGAAGGTCTGGCAGGTGATTAGGTGTGACACTGGAAAGCACAGCAAGCGTGGAGGGAATTCCCTGGGAAGCTGTTTCTGGCAGCTCATTAAGCAGCCATCCCTGAGCCTGGAGGTCGCACTCCTGCCACAATGGATTCCATCTGCCCAGGGGATCTACGCCTCATAAACTTCTTGAATCACTTTTGATTTCTGATCTCTAAAGCACTCAGTACCCAGGAGTTCCACAACACAAAATCCCAGACTGGTTTGGGTTGGGAGGGACCTTAAAACCGTGCTCATCCCACCTCCTGTAACAGACTCAGTCATGGAGTGGTTTGGGTTGGAAGGGGCCTCAAAGCCCATCCAGTCCCACCCCCTGCCAGGGAACAATTCCTTCCCGATATCCCACCTGAATTTCCCCTCTGTCAGTTTGGACCCATTGCCCCTTGTCCTGTCACTCCAGCTCCTGTTGCAGGGTCCCTCTCCAGCTTCCCTGTATCCCTTCAGACCCTGGCAGGAGCTGTGAGGTCTCCACAGAACCTTCTCTTCTCCAGGCTGAACACTCCCAGCTCTCCCAGCCTGGCTCTATAGGGAAGATGCTCCAGTTCCCCCAGCAATTCCATGGTCTCCTCTGGACCTGCTCCAACAATTCCATGTCCTTCTTATTTTGGGAGCACCAGAACTGTGCACAGAATGCCAGGTGGGGTCTCACAAGAGCAGAGGAGAACGGGAGAATCTCCCATGCCCCTGCTACCCACACTCTTGGGCTGCATGGGAAAAGCACGTTGGTGTAATTAATATTTCAAAGGTGATTGGGCACCAGCCTTACCTCTTGCTGTGCATATCCTCGCCTAGAAGTCAGAAAGAGAAAAGAAATAAATTAGTAAAATGCTGTGAGGCTGCACAAAGATGCACATTGCCATTCTCTCCGGAGAGGGGTGAAAAGAGAATGTAATCAGAAATATAGTTAGCAAGGAAAGAAATACATATCTCTATACCAAATATGTTTTTCTTTGGGTTTGCTCTGGGCACAGGGATCATTGCATGGGAAAGGTTGGAGAAGCTTTGGGATCTTTTCCTGCTTTAGATTGTGGATGGATGAGGAGAAATGCCCAAGAGCCAGAGAGCCAGTGCATCCAGAAGGACTCAGCACAGGGAAAGGGGGATTGGGAGAGGCTCTGCCCCATCCCGTCCCTGCTGTGCCACTATCCACAGAGGGACCCTGCTCCCTCACACTTCTGCTCAAGCAGTGAGACAACTTCTCCTACTCTTGGACCTTCCGTATCCATCAGGAATTGCCCTGGAGCTCGTATTACTAATTTCTTGTACCAACATTATTATTAAAATTACAACTTTCCTAACATTTTCTCAGTGAGGAGGGGGAGTTAGATCCCTTTTGTTTTGCTATCTATGGTTATTTTGCCACAGGCTTTGGGCTTCTGATCTCATTGGGAATTTATTGTTGGTTTAATTCATTTTCTCAGAGCAATTCCTGGGCATGACCAAAGCGTTTATGTTTGTCAAGTTCTCTATTTTCACATTTAGTGCCCGAAAATTGAAGTAGTTTTGGCAAAACTAGAGAACAAAAATTTTGGCATTGGAATTTTTCTTAAGGATGAGTCTGGATTATTTTTATTATGGTTTTTAAGAAGGAAAGGGTAAATGTTCAAAATTATGTTAGGCTTAACCTGGGACCCAACCAGCAGTCTAGGGGAAGTCTTTAATTACTCTAAATAAAGAATAAAGATCAGAGAAATCCTTTTAATTCTTTAATATCCCCATCTCTAAATCTTCCTATTAATATTCAGCACATGGAATTGATTATCAGCATTGAATTAATGCTGTTGCCTGTATAATATAAACCTCATGGCCAGGCTGAAATGAAGATTTATCATCCAAAGATGATCTGTGACTTTTCAAAGCACACTCAAGGAATGCTGGATTTAGTTTCCATATCACCTACAACAATCTTCAGATAAAGGAGGTCTGAGGAGACGGAAGCTTATTACTCTTAATTGCACTATATTGCAGATTAAAGGCATAATATGAGTAATTCTAATTAAATTTGGAATTCAACTTCCATAAAAAAACCACCATGCTGAGTTTTGCTGATACTTCTTGAATAGTTTTGTGTGGCCATGATTAGAAGGAAAAAAAGAAGTCCCCAAAAGACATAAAATACCCATTCACTCACAGGGTGAATCAGCACAAGGATCTATTCTGGCACAAAGACAAAGGTCAGGACAACAACATTTGTTTCCAGGAAGGAATTAAAGCTCTCCGCAGAGGGAGGGATTGCTTCTGGGAAATGCTCTCAGCCAGACTTGACTGCAGTCAGCCAGAGGGAAATCTTCTGTGGGGAACAGGAAGTGAGACCGTGGAGCCTGTGAGGATGTGGGGCAACAGGACAGCCAGAACATGGAGCTGGTACTTAAGGGGAGAAACAAAGCCAGAAAGAACTCACATGGACAAAATGTGCCAACCTTTCACTGCTAAAAGTGGTTAGAGGAACTGGGATTTGCCTAAAGCAGCATTTCCCCATTTCCTGGCACCCCAGCAGGCATTTGCTCTTCCATAATTTAAACATGTTTTCATATCTAAAGCAAAATCATGACAAATCCCAAACACAGATACTCCTCAGAGGAAGCAACTGCTTATCAGTTTGCCCTGGCTCCTAAAATGGAGATTTCTTGCAGTTCAGAGCTGGAACTGAGAACAAATCAAGAAGGGGGATGAGTAATGATAACACCAAGGTTCAATTCCAGCTTTGCATGGAAGAGCAGCACTGATGCCATCTCTGCTCCTACTCAGGACTTGGCCCTGTCAAGCTGATGATGAAAAGATGAGAGATACATTCAGGGTCTCACTGGACCCCAACTGACCAAATCAGTAAACTGGGAGGGGTAAATTAGACATAAATATAAAATATTACAGATGCTCAACTTGCTACCAACTCCTATACTGGATGTAATCCTTCACAGAGCTGCAGAACTGCAGTACCATGGAATCATGGAATGGTTTGGGTTGGAAAAGGCCTTAAAGCTCATTCTCTTCCACCTCCACCCACCTTCCACTGTCCCAGGCTGCTCCAAGCCCCAGTGTCCAGCCTGGCCTTGGGCACTGCCAGGGATCCAGGGGCAGCCACAGCTTCTCTGGGCACCCTGTGCCAGGGCCTGCCCACCCTGCCAGGGAACAATTCCTTCCCAATATCCCACCTAAATCTCTCCTCTTTTGCTTTAAAACAATTCCCCCTGCAGTGCCCAGACATCTCAATGGGACAGAATTTCTCTGGTACAGCTTCTTTGCCAGTCTAATAGAGTAATTTTTTTAACAAAGGCTATTAAAAAAAAAAACAAAAAACAGCAGAACAACAAAGATTGCATTATATCCACACAAAATATATCCAGTTTTGTAAAGTTTTCAACTTCATAAAGATTTCCAGAATGAGAAAGTAAATGTTCCTCATCAATGAAGAGCTGATTGCCATGACTCCCTCCCACACTCTCCTGAAATGATGAAATTAAATATTTAAAATGGACCTTCTGTGTGATGTCCACTCTTTCTGCTTAAGGAACACCCCAAATAATTGTAGCCAAACTGAACCACTGGAGTTTATGCTGTGAATGACTAAACACCTCCACTTCTCCTGTGTTACCTTACCACAAAATCAGGTCCTATTTGTGTTGTATTTCACTGGGGCTGTAAAGATCTGCACAACAGCAGCTGTTTAGAAGCTCTAATGCGGGATCTGGGTACTTACATTTTCATTTCTGTCTTTGGGGTTGATCCACTCTGAACATGAGCAGCCCAATGATTTTTCATGCTCATCTCTGCCCTCTTCTCACTCTCCCCTTGCTAGGAGCATGGCCGGGACACAGAAGGGAACATTTAAGTCATATTCCCACTCTGGCTCTTCAGTCCTAAAAATTCTCTACCTAATAGGTGCTGAGCTTTGGGAATATGATTAAAACATTGCAGTCGTGCCACCTGTGGAGAATTGAGCATCAAAAATGTGCCCATCTCATAAATGACACAGATTCTGTTACAGCAAAAATAGGATGGATAATCCCTCCTCTCACACATTTAGCTACTCCTACACCTACCTTGATCCTACAGCCTATATCAGCAAGGGTTTTAAGTAAAGGAAAATTCTAATGGATCAGCAGAACTTGTGGGATGGAGTTCATGGAGTTTTGCACTGGGACAAAGAAAGAGAAACTACCTTGAGCAGCTTCCAACTGAAGCATCCACACATGTCCTAACTGCAGACTTAAAAAAAAATGGGAGAAAAGAGAAAAAACAAAGCACCATGGAAATGTTGAGTCTGATAAAGAGTCTGATAAAGAATTAATTACCTTTTTTGCTCAGAATTACAGCGTGGATACTGAACTGGAGTTTTAGTTTTGCTTCATTGGGTAAGATCTGCCTTTCCCAATATGGTTTTTCAAAGTTGTCATATTAAACTTTTTAGATTTTGGCAAAGGACTGAAAGGAAACTTGCAAGTTGAACCCAACATTTAAATGCCCAAACTGCTTTTACTTACCTTTTTTTCAGAGGACAGCTAAGTTACTTTATATCTGCATTTATAATTGACGTATTTAATGCAAAGATCTGATTTAGATGACTGTGAGCAAAAAAAGCTGGTAAATAAATCCACATTATGTGGATTTGTACAAGTATTTGGAAAACCTTCACCTGGTGACACTAATCAGAGTGACTTTATTACAATTTAATTGAGATGTTTCAACTCGTGACAGAGCAGTATGGAAATTAAAGAGAGACAGCAACAACATGCACATGCAAAATCATAAAAAACAAAAAACAAATGCTCTGTACATGAAAGGAATTTACAAAATAAAAACTGTTCACATGCAGTTACAATATAAAAAAGAAATGCAATGGAAGGCAGAAAATGGAGAACAGGAGTGGGGACACACCCACATTTGCTGAGAAACAAAGAGCAAACCCTTCTTCTGACTGGAGACAGCAACTGAGCTGCCAGAAGATGTCAGCAGAGCAGAGCCCCCCGAGTAGGGAGATGCAGTATGGAATTATGGAATGCCTGGGTTGGAAGGGACCTTAAAGCCCATCCCATGGGCAGGGCCACCATCCCAGGTTGCTCAGGGCCCATCCAATAACCCTGCTCACCGAAGCTGAGCCTGCTACTCCCAGGCCTTCCTTGCTTTGACACCCAATATGTGGCAGAAGATTCCTTCCAAGTGGGGCATTTTATGGGCAAAGCAAGAGACTCCAATCACAGCTGCAGGAAAATCTTACTGATGTTACCTACAGTGAAGGCTGCTTGAACCCACTGACATCTATGCCCCATCCTTGGGTAAAAACGGGCAGTTTTCCCCAAGAATTTCCAGTAAACAGATTAAGAACCAGCAAGATGTAGTTCTGAGGAAACAAACTGGAGAATTATATTTTACATCACGGATTTCGGAATGAACGGGAAACACAACGTCTCTCCATTTGGGATTGGGACTGTGTAAATCATGGTGCACAGCAGAGAAAGGGGGAAAAGTCAGGATTTCTGGAGAGCCTGAGGCAGATACTGTGTGCTGCATTAGAGTCCTCCCACTCAAAAAAAGCAGGGAACATCCACCCATGAGCATTACAGAGCTGTTGATTGGGAGGGGAAGCGTTTCTCCAGCTCCTCCACGACACAGCTCAAGTTCCCATTCTGCTGGTTGTGCTCGGCCGTGGCTTCTGGAGTTGGGAGCTCCGGGCTTGGGGCTGGTTTAAGCTTGGGGATGTGCTTGGGCAGCATGTGGTTCTTGTCTATTTGGCTGTACATGTTGGCCACTGACTTCTCGATGGCGGCCAAATTCTGAATGTTTTTAAGAATTCCTTTGAGCTCCCTTCGGGGAGGAGGCTCTGGCACTGCGGCCGGGGTGGGGACAGCTGGATGTTTGGCAGGGGATTTGGAATGCTTGGCAGGGGACAGAAGCTGTGTGCTAAGAGGAGATGGAGAGGAGGAAGAAGAAGTGGGAAGAGAAACTGCGGGTGGAGGTGGAGGATGTGGTGGCAACAGAGGAGGGCATGGAGGTGGTGGTGGCAATGGAGGTGGCAGCTGTGGAGGTGGAGGTGGGGGAATTTTAGGTGGATCTGGAATGCTTTCTACATTTTCTTTGGTCTGAGGAGCTAGAAAACTTTGGCAAAGTGGTTTCTTTATCCTAGAAGACGGAGGAGTTGGCTTGCGAGTCGGTGGAGGAGAATGTTCCTGAGGGTTGTCGTGGTGAGTGACAATTACAGCAGGGACCACGGTGGCCTCTGCTTCAACTCCTTCAGCACAAAGCGTTGGAGAGGACAGAGGGGAGGAGCGAAGGCGGGGAGAAGCCACCACACTTTTGGGAGACTGCTCTGGCACATTCTCTCCCTCCTGGACGCTGGGGCTGTGCGTGGGCGACCGTGCGGTTTTCACCTCAGGAGACCTCACTTGCTTCATTTCCTGCAGCGCCTCAAACTGCCTCGCCTTCTCCTTCACAGTCAGCTTGGGGCCACTGATCTTTTGGAAGAGCGGACTGCTGACATCGTCACTGCTGTCGGGGTTTGCAGCTCCTTCATCCTTGGCAGCGAGTCTCTGCTGCTGCCACTGAATGGGGTCCATGATAACCGGCCTACCCAGGGACCCTGGCATGTGTCTCCTGGTCAGGTGAGTGGGCACTGTCCATGCCCGGTGGCTGCCCCCAAAAGAGGCCTCTCTCCAGGCCAGGCTTGAAGGAGAAAGAGTGTCTAAAGTATCGTTCCTTTTCCGCAGGAACCCAGTGGCAGCGGGGCTTTGAGGGAGACCTTCCATATACAACGGGTTTCGGGTCGTTAGTGGGTTCTCATCGGACAAAAAAGTGACGTTACTCGAGGATTTGGGGAGGTTATTGTTCAGGGATCCATTGATATTGGATTGCTTGTGAGCCTCTATAGCACGGGAAGCAAAGCTGCTTATAACTCTCTGTCGGTCTCCTTCTTCTAAGACTGACTTTTTTCCCCTGCTTTGTTGGAAATGGTAGAGAAGAAAAAGACTTGAAAGAAAAGAAGATAATCACATGTGAGGAAACATGCATGGACATAGGTACTTATGAGAGAGAGAGAAAAGGAACTTATGACATGAATCAGAGCCATTAAATCACTTCTAGCAAACTACAACCCAACAGAAGGAGCACATCTACTACTGGGCAAGACATTTACTTTTGCATCTTCTTTAATGGGGAAGGAAGAAAAATTAAAACAAGTTGCTGCTTGTTTTAATTTGAAGCTGTGTAGCTACTTGGTGAGTTCAAAAATAAATTCACGTCTCATTAAAATAACCTCTTCGATTTCAAAATTATCAGTTAATATGGCCTATTCACCTAGAAGTACGAAACATCACAGAAGTATCAATATGTGAATGAATTTCATCACTTGTGTGTATGAGTTTAATCTCTTGTGTGTATGAATTTCATCCCTTCACAACGTTGAACCCAATAAAAATCCCCTGAGGCAGGGTAACATTGAACTTCTACACCAGAAGTGGGAGGTCTCATCACTTTCTGGACTTCATCTGTCACCTCCCAGTCCCATGTTAACTTCCTCCCTCAAATATTTTTAATACCATAACCTTCTGAGCAGACTTGAAAATAAATAGTATTTTAAAATGAATAGCCCCAAACTGCCTGCTAGAAAAGTGCCCTTTGAGGTCTCTTTTAAATAATGCTCACCTCAGGCTGAGATAAGATTTATTTTTCCCTCAAACTGTGAGAAATTTAGGATTTGGGTCTGTGTCAGGTAGAGCTAAAGTACAGCATGAGTAGCAATCTCATCTACCTGCAGAAACTAAAATATTACTTAAGACTGATTTTAGTGACTTAGAGATGTCCAATATTTTCACACCACTTCTGAGTTAAGAATTTTAAGCCTTGTCTCTACCAAAATTTGAATTTTTGTAAAGGAATAGGAGAAAAAAAAGGGGTTTTCCATGATTCTGTGAATGTTGGAAGATGAAGTTTTAGACCTTTTGGTCACATCGCTCCATTGGTTTTGGTGGTGTTGTTTCATATATCAGAAAATACAACTAAATCCAAAAAAATGAAAAATTGATGGTTAAATCTTTCCTACCAAAATTGGAAGAAAAATTTAAACACCTAGGAGTTAATTAACAGATCTTAATTTTCCTCTAAGTTATTTAAGATGTAAAAATCCCTTGAGGTTATTTAATAACAAAACACTTTTGTTTCTTAACTTTTCTTTTCCTGTTTTGATCAGGGGACCATTTCCAGGCAGGGAACCCTCCGCTTCTGAATGGTCCAGGGAGCCAGGAGGACTGGAATTCCTGCACAGAACCCAGGGATCATTCTCCCATTTGCAAAAAACACCCAGCAAAGCTCCACAAAGTGAATAAACTCTCCCCAAGTACTGCAGTTTGCCAGAGCTGAGTGTGCCTAAGGCTTCTTCTGGGCAGACTGAATAAAACTAATTAACTTCAAACTGAATCCCAGAAGCGTTTGGACTTAAAGATGACCTAGCTCCAATCCCCTGCCACGGGCAGGGACACCTCCCACTGTCCCAGGCTGCTCCAAGCCCCAGTGTCCTACCTGGCCTTGGGCACTGCCAGGGCTCCAGGGGCAGCCACAGCTTCTCTGGGCACCCTGTGCCAGGGCCTGCCCACCCTGCCAGGGAACAATTGCTTCCCGATATCCCGTCTCCCCTTGCCTTCTGGCAGTGGGAAGCCATTCCCCCTTTTCCTCTCTCTCCATCCCTTGTCAAGAGCCTCTGTCCATCTTTTCTGTAGCTCCTTCAGGTCCTGGAAGGCCACAATGAGGTCACTCCAGAGCTTCTCCACTCCAGGCTGAACAATCCCAGCTCTCCCAGCCTTTCCTCCCAGCAGAGCTGCTCCATCCCTCTGCTCATCCTGGTGCCTCCTCTGGCCTCATTCCAGCAGCTCCAGGACCCTCCTGTGCTGGGCCCCCGAGCTATAAAGCAACTCTGAATTCCAAAGCAGCCAATTTTGAGGTCAGCCAGGAGAAGCAGTGATTCTGAACTTGAAGGAGCCCCTCCAGCAGAAGGCTCATGCAAGGTGCCACCACCTTTCTGCCACTGGAGCAGATTATTTCAAAAGCTCCTCAGCCCCTTCCTCACTCCACATGTGAGCTGAAGTGACCACTCAATGTTTCTCACTTCATGTGGATCAGTTTTAATCACTGAGGACCAGTGAGTTCAGTTTCTGTGAACCCAAAGACTCTGTAGGCCTTGCATGGAATTGGAATTGACAGTCAAGTAAGGTTTAAATCCAGCCATAAATCCATGAACTCCCAGCAAACCTCTGTTCATGCACTCAGTGTTGGTTTGGCTTTTTTTGACCCTTTGGCTTTAGAAATAATGCCCTTCAAGTTCAGCCATCACCCTTCCTCTCTCCACTTCCAAGAAGAGGGATAAAGAAGCACAGAAGTGTTGGGACTTCCCAGTAAATGTCTTTCCTGCTCAATGGACAAATAAAATATGAACTTCGCCTTGCAAGGTTGGATGAGAATTGCTGGAAGGAAAATTAACTAGTTTCTACCAGCTACAAATACTAAGACAATGAAATAAGCTTACTTACTGATGCCTAAGGATCCAAAGACGGGAAAAAATGAAAATGGTGAGACAAGGCAGATTTAAAACTAAAGAGCTTTGTTCCATTTCATTTGCTATAAATACCAAAGAAAGCAAACAAGACACTGCAAATGAAAGATGGCAGACTTAGGACAACTAAAACAGGGAATAATGTACTAAAACTCAAGAAAAATGGCAATAAAATATTTTTTCCCAAATAAGACTTTCCTAAGGTATACCTGTTCCCTGCAGTAAAATATTTAATGGAGAAGAAAAGTTTAATTAGTAATTATATTTATTGAAGCCTGTTATTTTCTTGCAAATCCTATGGATTTTGATTTATCTTTGAAGGATTTTTGTGTTTAATCAGTTCCTCAGCATGACAGATAAGCCTTGGCTGTATGCAAAGATATCTGAGAGAAAATATTCAAACTACAGCACCTTTTTTGGTGCAATGAAGACTATTTTTTGTCCAAATTAACATAAAGCTAAGCCTCGAAGTCAATACTGCAGATCTGGGAACTGGCACCTCTTTGGGGCAGTACTAAAGCCCAAAAAACCTTTGCAGATAAAACAGCACAATGAGTCTTTTTCTGGGTTTAGCATCACATAATTAATTTCAGCAGAAATTTGGTTTACCCTAAAAAGTAAGTGAATTTTTATCTAGCTGGCAGCTCCCTGCATAAAGATACAGATGTAACTCACAAACAGAAATGCTCCCATTCCAAAATACCTTATTCCACACGTTTTTCCTCCCTTTCTGCCCACGCACAACTTGACAAAGGCAAAAGGCAAAAATTCAGCCCTTAGGAGAAGCTATTCCTGCTCCCAGTATTTTTTTAGCTCCCTATTTACCCAGCAAAGCTCAAGCCCTGGAATTATTCCACGCACAGATTCTGCACCCAGTTGTCCAAGAGTTAAAGCAGCTCATTGTGAATAAATTGGCCTGTATAATGGCCCTGTATGGCCCATGTCATGGCCCTGTAACATTTTATAAACTCCATCACAGCAGCTGGAAAATTTCAACTTTCTGGGCTAAACAAATCATGACTGAAAATGGAGCACTCCTCTTTTCCACCATCCACGCACTCCCTATCTGCTCCAAATATTATTCAAGATGGGCTCTTCAGAATTCCTTGGTTTTCAAGTATAAACAGAGATGAGGAAGTGTGGCAAAGCTTATCAACAACCACCCCCAGTACCAGGCAAATAATAATTGGCTGGAATATTTTCCTACTGAGAGTTAAATTGTTGTTGGAGTCCATCAACTTCAGGTTTACAGAGGCATGAAAAGGGAGGCAGCCTTGCAAGATTATTATTTTATGAGCATGTAAGAGGTAAAACATGCTTTTATTGAGCTACCAGAGGTTTCTCTGCTTTGATAATTACTTCAATCTCAATATTTAAACAGGTTTAAATTTAGAACAAAAAACCCCCAACAAACTGATCACTTTTTACTATAGGAAATCAGGGAATTATCATTTTGGATGTGTGCAATGGATAAGAATGAATTTTACTAGATGTGTTTAGTCAGTGGCTTTGGAAAACATGAAGTGCTGGCCTGGATGTGCTAAGGAATCCAATCCTGGCAGCAATGACCTGCTGTAGGATCTCGCTCTTAGGAAAACCACCTGGTGGCAGCTTTTTGCCCACTTAAAGTCTGTTAGAGGTTCCCTCATGCACTACAAGAAGATTAAATTGTTTTCTCCCCTCTTTCCAGAGCCAGCCTATTTCTTTTCTGGATGTTGGAGAACCCCAAGCAGCTGGGGAATGAAGCAAAGCCTTTTGCACAGAGACTGCATGAAGTGATTTCATGGAATCCCAGAATGGTTTGGATTGGGAGGGACCTTAAAGCCCATCTCACTCCACCCTCTGCCATGAGCAGGGACACCTCCCACTATCCCAGGTTGCCCTGGGCAGTGACTTTCTGGATGGACCTCAAGGAATACTCACATGGTGCTGTCTCCAAGCTCCTCATAGAGGTTGTTGGCCGTGGCTGCAGCTGGTTTTCCTGCTGGCAGAGCCATCTGGATCCTGGCAGTCTTGGCACACTCAGCCTGGCGCCTTTGGAGAGCCACGGGGGGAAGGAGAAACACTGATCAGGAACACCCCAAAACACGCCCCCATTGAAAGGCAAAATGGGAAGTTTTCTGTGTTCTCGCCCTGGGGTTTATAAATATCCCTGGATTTTGTTTTCATCAAAGTAGTAACATGATCATCTTCTGGATTTTTTGGCTCCCTGCTGTTCTGTTTCGGTGTAAACCCAGAGCTTCCCAGATCCCAGAATGGTTTGGGTTGGAAGGGACCTTAAAGCCCATCCAGTGCCACCCTCTGCCATGGCCAGGGACACCTCCCAGTGTCCCAGGCTGCTCCAAGCCCCAGTGTCCAACCTGGCCTTGGGCACTGCCAGGGATCCAGGGGCAGCCACAGCTTCTCTGGGCGCCCTGTGCCAGGGCCTGCCCACCCTCCCAGGGAACAATTCCTGCCCAATATCCCAAAACCTTTCAGTTGGTACCACTCCCCACTGTCCACTCACAACTCCTTTTTCTTAATGAAGTTTGCTGGGAAATTTCTGTTCAGTGAATAGTTTCTCCTGAAATTTTTTTTAATTTTTGTTTTTTTTGATATGGAGTAAAATTACTGTGGAATATATTTCAGTTCTCTGTCTAGAAAATAAAGCTCCTTGTGTGGGGAGCACCACCAGGGTGATGTGGCTGATCTACCCCAATGACACCAAGTAGCCATAAAAATAAATCACTTTAAAACACATTACATGAGGAGTTCAGGAGTAAGTTGAGTATAGGAATTTTAAAAACCCTTTCTATTTAATAAATTTTGAGAACAAGATTTGTCAGTATTCCTGTTGAAGCTGGAAGAAACAAAGCTGGAAATAAATACTTACTCTTTGAATCTGTTTGGTTGCAAAAAAAGAGATAAAAAGGAAGGTTAAATAAATTCTGTTTCCAACTACTGCCCATAACAGTGACTCTAACAGGAGTAATAAACTATAGGCTACTTAATTATTCCACACATCAAATTCCAGAATTAATGACTTGTTTAAAGAACCAGAACTTTGAGAGCTGAAGAGCATTTGGCTGCTATTTTTGATCCCCTGGAAACAACTCTGTAGTCAGCAGAAATACAAATTACAGCAGGGAAAGAAAACAAGACATGAAAACATGAATATTTTTCCTGTTATTTCTCAGGCAGGCACATCTTTATACCTGTTTCTTTATATTTAATTATTTTTATATTAAAGTGTAAATAATATACTTGTTATTTTATTTATATTTTCCCATTTTAGCATATTTCAAAAATGTATAGAAATATTTTTAATAATGAAGGAGGATTATTTTTGGTTATTATTTAGAAGATGCCATTCTTTTGTGATCAGTAAATAATAAATAATTTATAAGTACCTTACAGGTTTGCGCTGGATACTGGATTTCAAAGGAGTGATTTTTAGATTTATTACTAAAGAAATATTTTAGGAAAAATACTGAGATTCCTTTGGAAAAGGAGAGAAAAAGGCTGGAACACAAAACCAAACCATAAGGCTCAGCATTTTAATTTAATTCTAAAATTCCTCTCATTTTCTTTGGCACTCTCCATAAAAATACAATTTATTCACAATGAGCTGCCATAAATCCCACTCCAAGTCAGATTTCTAGATGGGAAAAATGGGATTTTTGGATGACATGAATTTAGGCAGATTCCTGAAAGCTCCTAAAAGAGATTGATGGTGTTTGGATAATCTAAGAGATGCCTAGGAAAAATGGGGCTGTTTCATTTCTTTAAGCAGTTTGGGAATGATCTACCATCCTAATGGTGCAGAAGTTGGTCAAGCTCTTACAAACTCCTTTAAAAGACTTTTTCTCTTAATCCAAAATGGAGAAATGGGGCTGTGAATATAATCATTAATTAAAGAATAAATCAGTGAATAAATGTATTTATAAATCTATGAATCTGAATATAATGTACATATAAATTTATGAATATAACCTTTAATTAGAGAATAAATCTATGAATAAATATTCATAAAAATAAATAAATAAATACATATATTAATAGATATGAAGCCTTTAAGTCCAAATGCAGTGATCTTAAGTATGAGTGGACCAGAAAATTTTTGTTGAGAGGAACTTGTTGCAGATGTTGATTTGAATTAATTTATCAGCCAATTACTTGAACCTCTTCAGAGTATATGAAACAAGTGGAAATATCAAGAAATATCTCTGATGCTTGGATAACCCTAAAATGACACAAAAAGTATCTCTCCAAGGCACATTTGCAATTAAGAAACTCAGAAAAAAAGTATTTTAGGATTTAAGCAAAAAAATGTGAATCCTTTTCTTTAATCGAGCTCTGCAGTTTGATTTTTGATTCAATTATTGAGACAGCACTTTTTTCCTCTATTTTTTTTTTTTTTTTTTTTTTTTTTGGCATGGAATTCAGCTCTGAATCTGCACTTTTGCGTCCAACACCTGGGTTTTGAGCTGGTGATTTGGCACAAAAATCCTGTGCCGTGTCGGGAAGCCCAGGATGCACTTCCCGCAGATTTTCTGTGTTCGTGTTCATCACACCAAGCACTGAGCAACCCTTGTGCTGAGAGGGGGATTAAACCCAGAAATCAATTTATATAATAGAAATATCTATAAGAGAAATATAGGTAACACATAAAAATATTATAAAAATAAGAAAGAACAAATAGAAATAAATCTCATGATGACAGGTAATCGTGGAAGAGGCTCTGCTATGAACGGCAGCATCTCTACAATGACGTGACAACCCCTGGGAGAGGAGGAGGAGGAGGAGGAGGGTACTCACTGCCGGTAGCTGACCATGACGATGAGGATGGCTGGCATGCAGCACAGGATGATGATGACAGCCAGGGCCAGCAGTGCCCCCTCCGTGTAGCCCACGGCCTGCGCCTGCTTCTTCACGTTGGCCACCACGTCCGGCGTGCGGATCTCCAGGATCCGCCCGCCCTGGCCCAGGTAGGGCTGGAACTCCTTGTTGATATCCAGCAGTTTGCCATCCAGGAACCTTCAATGGCACAAAAGCACCCCACTATTAGGGCCAAGTACATGAAGAGAGTTTCAATTATGGCAGGTTAAGAGCCCAATAAAGTGCATGTCGTCTTTGTGGGCTTTGGAACAGTGGCAATTCCCTGTAATCCTGTTGCCAGGGACAATTCCAATGTACTTAACACCAGGACACAGTTTAAACACTGAAAAGGAGGGCTGAGCTGAGCTTATCCTGATTTCCAGGGACACAAAGATGTCGAGGTTGAAATGGGTTTTGAGCAGAGAAATTCTCAGCTATAAGCCATGAAGCAAAGTCACCTGTGAGAAACGAAGTACTCTCACACATTGAATCAAAATAATCCATGTTCTCAGGCTAACTTTGTGTCAACATAAGAGAAAGAATGATAACAACTCACACCTGCAGAAAACAGTAGGTGAGCCCTTTCCTAGAATGGTCCTATGGTGTTACAGAGTCAGAATAGTATTCAATGGAATATTTTTTGTTATGATGTACACTGTAAACTGTGTTCAGTTTTAAATAAATCAGTCGGTCTTGCACTTGAGAAAAAGAACACCGCTCTGTGTTGTGTCTGACTCCACAGCGACACAAAGTCCTTGGTGGTATCACAAAGGCCTTGCTTTGTGCTCTTACTTCTCTACTCTGATCCTGAGGATCAACCAACCCTTCCTGGACACATCCCTAAGGACCCCTCTGCCCTAAAGATCACCTTGCACTTGCCCAGGGCAGTGGGTGGAGTCACCATACCTGGAAGTGTTCAAAAAACCTGTGGATGTGGCACTTGGGGACATGGGGCAGTGGTGGCCTTGGCAGTGCTGGGGGGAATGTTGGATTCAATGACCTCAGATGTCTTTTCCACATTTAATGATTCTATGATTGCTGTTACCCTAAAATCAGGTAATTTTTAGAGGATTTGCTCAGCTCCTTAGGGAAATTCTTTGGCTGGCTGGACAAAAAATACGTTGGCCAAGGCTTTAACTTTTGAAGGAAAATAAAATTCCTTGGATCACTCCAGAAGAGAGGATTGGGTGTCTCACAGGCTGTCTAGCTCTAAAGACCAAAGTAGGAGATGTTTTAGGATGATCCTAAAGGCTGAGAGCTACAGCAAAATTCCAGATCCTTACACATACAGGGGCTCTCCTGGAGAAAGATGAGATGAAAAAACCTCCAGAAAACTTCAAATAAAAAACGAGAAAAAAGTTCTGTAAATATTTTTGTGTATAAACTCTAAATGTGTAAAAAAAGCCTGAGATAGCTTTGATTTCCTTGCTCTGATCATGAGACAGAAATTCCACTCCTCAAAGACTATTGCTTCAAAGGTCATAACTTCTTACCATTGACTTCCCCTCAGATTAATTTCCTGATAAATCCTTGTAGCATTTCTTGTTGCTGTTTTTTTTTTTTTATTTTATTTTGGAATTTTGGGGAGAATCCATTCTGCTCTGGGTGTGTAATGGATGAACTGGATCTCGTCACAAGCAGAACAGCTTGTCCTGAGTGATGAATTTGTGCTTGTTTCATGATACTGAGAGCAAAGAGTCTGTTCACCCCCGCTCTCACAAAGGTGTCTGGAAGATTAATTCCCATTCCTAATGTATTCTACAAACTGTTTCCCTGTTACTTGAGAAAAAAAAATCCCTTTTCCAACCTAAATGATGGCATTAAGTGAATATATTCTTTTACTGCTCACTAGATGTCACTCGTGCACGTCCCACGTCCTTTGAGCTGGCAAAAGCCTTCCCAGCAGGACGGCATTAAATCCCTGGATGATTTTAACCATCTCTCTGTTGAAATTCCTCTGGCATTTTCCTGACAAAGCCTTTTTAACAGGTTCGTAACTCAGCCGTAAGCATTTACTCCTTGATGGAACCTGACACGTTGTGCAGGATCTTCACACAGTTTCTTTCTAACGGGGGACATTTTCCACCTAATTTATGCAGGAGGAATTTGCTGGATTCAACTGGGTTTTATGCTCCAATAAATCAAAACCTTTTCCCTCTAAAAGATAGGAAAGGAGGCTGAATGTTTCAGTCTGGGAAATTATCTGAGTGGCCTCAGAGTCTTTTAGGAATTTGTAGAAGTGGAAGGAAATCGTGAAGTAGAGGTACTATCCAGACCCATTTTTGGGGTGTAATCAAACAGATTTGGAGCAAAAATCAGATAAGGAGTGGCTGAAGGAGCTGGGAAAGGGGTTCAGCCTGGAGAAAAGGAGGCTCAGGGGGGACCTTGTGGCTCTGCACAAGTCCCTGCCAGGAGGGGGCAGCCAGGGCGGGTCGGGCTCTGCTGCCAGGGAACAGGGACAGGACAAGGGGAAAGGGCCTCAAGCTGGGCCAGGGGAGGCTCAGCTTGGACAGCAGCAGGAATTTCTCCATGGAAAGGCTGCTCAGGCCTTGGCAGGGGCTGCCCAGGGAGCTTTGGAGTCCCCATGGCTGGAGGTCTTCCATAAATGTGCGGATGTGAGGACATGGTTTAGTGGAAGGCTTGGAAGTGCTGGGTTAAGGGTTGGACCTGATGAGCTCAGAGGTTCTTTCCAACCTAAATGACTCTGTTTTATGGAATCCCTGATTAATAAAAACTTCAGGTAATCAGTCACAAAAGCCTGAAGGAAAACCACGGATCTCTCATTGTGGATCAGCCTTACAAAGTACAGAAGAGGGAAAATTCTGCATATCTTGAGAGACACATGGATTTTACACCCTGGCAGTGGCTGCTACATCCACAACTTCTAAATCATGCCTTTGTCTTCCAGCCAACATTTTCCAGGAATTATTTTGGGATTAATATTATTGTTTATGGGAGCCTCACCCTTTGGTTCAGCGGGGTTTGCTCCTCATGGTGACAAATGTGACTCTGTTCACCTGCTGCTGGGAGCAGTGGCTGTGTCCACCCTCTTCTCCCAGCTCCAGCTTTGGGTTTGGATCCCTTATTCCTGCCTGTATCCCTGCAGCTCTCCACCTGCTGTTCCACTCCATCCTCAATTCCCCCTGCGTTCAACCTTCACAAATAATTATTTTCAAACAGTGACAGATGCACAAGAAATTCCATTAAATCAGAGCCTCCACTCTGCTTCAGAAGCAGGAACACAGCAGGGTGTTCCCAAAAGAGCCCATTCGCGAAAAGCCACAGGTATCTTCCAATGCGCAATCATTTGGTGATAAATGTATAAAATCCCAGCTGGAAGAAGTCACTAATTCTGTGCTGTGGTCCTGGATACATCATGGAATTGCTGAACACTTGGAAAATCCCCTGGGGGAATTTATCTTCCTTATTGGTAATTCCGTGTTTAAAACAGGATGTTCTGGGTTTTTTTTTTTGGACTTATTGATCTTTCTGCCATCATATCCAGTTTATGAAATTATCCCTTTTCTGTCAGATCCAGAGCAGGTTCTTGGCTGGTAAAAGGGTGGCTGGGACTCGTGGCTTCCCAGTGAGGGGACAACCACTGCTGAATTGTCCTCTGACCATGGCAGGAAGAAACCTGAGCCTCTGAAACAAACTCCCAGGAGGGACCTTTCTCTTTTTAGGAGGTTAAAATCTTTGTAGATTTGGGTACCTCCCTGGCCTGAAGGGAGGTACTCCCACTTTCCAGTGAAAACTTGGGAACTCCAGCTGCTAAACTCTGTCTCCTTACTCCAGTGAGCTGACACTCACTCACCTCTACCCTAAAGCCAGGGAAGCATTCCCTGGGATTTTGCTGATTTAAATATTTAAAAGCTTTTGAAGAGAAGGAAAAAAGTCCCTAAAAAGCTGGTTGTGCAGGCACAGGGAGCATTTTAATGAAGTTGTTTCTCAGATGATTCCCTCTTCCTTTCCTGTTGGAAAATCTGATTTTTAACCCATCTTGACACCGTTCTGCTCTGGATATTTCACGGGACATCTGAACATCCCTAAAAAGACATTCCAATATCTTCAAAAGGTGCCAAAATGAAGAGGGAGATTTTTTTCTGACCATGAAGAGAGTCTGCAAAGGGAAAAGTTTATTTTTCCTAGAGTTCAAAGAGCCAACTGCCTCTCTGTTCAGATAACAGCTTATTTTCATATCCTGATAGTAGTTGACTTTCCAAGAGA
Organism: Chaetops frenatus; assembly: GCA_013400775.1. Taxonomy (NCBI): domain Eukaryota; kingdom Metazoa; phylum Chordata; class Aves; order Passeriformes; family Picathartidae; genus Chaetops; species Chaetops frenatus. The sequence continues at coordinate 825,241 of VZTR01013394.1, read as the reverse complement.
TTTTCAAAGGGAGGAGAAAAGGCATGTCAGAATCTTGAATAAAACTGGGAAAAGATCACAGTGACTCCATTCTGGGAATAACCAATGGTGGACAAGTGACCACTGTCTTAGGTTGCAAAGCAAGATGTAACAAAAAGTCTGTATTCTACTACTGTCCGTTCAAACCAGGTGGGGCAGTGTTCTTTATCTCTCCCACACCCATCCTTCCCTCCAGGGAGATATCTTCTGTTCATGGGCCATCGAGTCTCACTGCAGGACTGATCAAATTCCATCATTCCCTTGGGAGATCAAGCATCCCTGCCTGGCTAGAATGGGAGACTCAGGCAGCCTTTCCCACTGGATTCCCAGAGGAAGAGTGGACCCTTCCATGCTACCACTGGGCCTTCAGAGGAAAACTCCACCCTTCTACAGGATCCCTGCTCCATCAAACCCACATCTGTCACTGCAGGAGGACTGCAGCCACCATATAATGGGACTGCTACCAACACCCTGACTGACAGGGTGACAGGGTTGGATTCTGACTCTGACAGTGTTGTGTACCACTGCATTTCATTTTAATTTTCCTATTAAAAGAACTGTTATTCCTATTCTCATATCTTGTCTGAGAGCCCCTTAATTCCAAATTTATAATAATTCAGAGTGAGGGGGTTTACATTTTCCACTTCAAAGGAGGTTCCTGCCTTCCTTAGCAGGCGCCTGTCTTTTCAAACCAAGGCCATCACAAACACCCAGAGCATCATTGAGACCTGGAAAGACTGAATGACTAAAAACAAATGCCAGGAGAAGGAAGGATGCTATATTGGCACGTCTCTAAAAGCTGGTATTGCTATTAATTATATTTCATATAAAATATTAATTTTTTTATACTACTAGTTTAGATAAATGGAAGCTGGAAGACTGGAGAGCGTTCAGAGAAAACTTTAGGTGATTAAAAGAATTAAAACACAGCCCAGAACAGAACTTCTCAAGAATAAAAATATAAACGATGATGTGATCATAAGCCTAGACCTTGGCAGGACCCAGAAATTAAAAGCACCATTGGATGCTTTAATTTAGCACCCAAACTTATAATAAAACTGAGCTTGGACAAATTAAAAATAAAATAAAAAAGGCCTAATTTTTGACAGGGAATTACCCTGCAACAACAATCCCCAGTTGTAGTTGATTGGATTTGCAGTTGCTTTGCTGACAGACATGTTCCGAGCAAAATTAATCTGGGGAGTTCCTAAACTTGCTCAGGCTGATCCCAGTGATCCTTCCCAGCCTATAAAATCTGAATATCTGCAGAGCTTTCCTATGCTGTGGTTCATCTGCACTCCACCAGGAGCCTGACAGAAGAAGCCCTTTTCCAACCCCACTTCCCAGCTGGGGTTTGCAGCCTTTTCCTGCCAGGCTGCTGAGGAGCTGCTCTGCACAGGAAAGCCTGGTGGGGTTCTCACTTTTTTGAGATAAAAACCAACACCAAGGTGGAACATATGCAAAATACAAAAAACAAAAAGGGTTCTTTTTCTTTAGATGAAGAACCTGATTTGCATTTTGAAGAGCCTGATGTCCTGCGTGGTGGTGTGCACTGGGACATGTCCCAGCCTGTGTTTTACATGAGGTGCAACCTATCCCCTTGCCTTGCCTTGCCTTCCCTTCCCGCACCTTCCCTTCCCTCTCCTTCCCTTCCCAAGAAAACTGGACTCATGCTCCAAACAGAAACTGTGGGAAGCCTGAAGGTCAACACAGCAGCACCAAAGCCTGGAGATCCCACTTTGGGTACATAGGAAGGAAATTCCCCAGAGGAATTTCAGATGGAAGCTCCTCCACAGAGTGGACAAAACCTATTACATGCTCTCATGGTGACAAATGTCTGAATCATGTAGATTGGGACAATTTACCCTCAGGCACTGCACTGAACTAAGAAGTGGCAAATTCCCAAGGCATCCACAGAGGATATCCATGCAGCAGATGTTTCAATAGATTTTTCTATTCCTGTTATGCTGAACCAGTTTGTATCAGAGCAACAGATTCCCAAACAATCCATGGAAATACAGGGAGATCAACAAAACAAATACTCACTTAAAAAGTTCGTTCCTCATGATGGCTCTGTTGGTTTGCGGGTCGATGGCGTAGACCATGAGGTCGGATTTGGTGTAATCCTCCTCAGAATATCCATCCCCAAACCGCCGTGCTCCGATGGATTCCACCACAACCGTCGCCCCCGGAATCTGGTCTTGGACATAGCGTTCCAAAATCCTAAAGGGAAGAGGGAGCTGGAAAGCTGCAGGGATTGATTTATGCTGCTCACCACTGACCACAGCCCAGACGGGGTACTGATAGGCAAAACCCATGGGATGAGAAGGATTTGGACCTTCAGAGCCCTTTTCAAAAGGAATCCCTGCTCCACATAACCTCTGAAATGCTCAGCTCCTGGGAAAAGCTCAGCAGTACGCTGAGAGGTCTTCAGAAATTGTGTCCTTAACTCGAGCTCTTTGTATTTATGACCCCAGTCGAATTTTAAACAGCTCACAGGAAACACCACCTATATTTCACACAAAACCCCCCTGTCAGCCTTTTATTAAGTTATATGATTCAAGCACTTCCATTCCAGCCTTCCACAGGGTGCATTCCATAAATTTTCACCAAGAGAAACAACCACTGGAACGATTTTTGGTGAGATATTTCATCTGGCCCTCCGATATCCCACATTTCAGCGGCTGCAACACCTGCTGCTCCAAAAGGCACCGGGTTTTACAGGCAGGAAGAAATTGGAATAATGGGCTGACACGTTTACCACAGGAAATAAAATCAAATAAACTGCAGCAGGATTCCACAAGCAGGGGGAAAAAAGGCTGATAGAATTTAGAGATAACAACAAAATATCAACAAAAACAACAACACCCAGACTTGCTAAAGGTTGATGAGGTTTCCAACGTGGGACCAAGAAAGGTTCACTCAAAGCCCACAGAGAGTTTTATAAACAAAGACATAAAAGCAAATATCATCAACTCTGGGCAAGAAAGGAGGGAGAAATAAACCTGAGCATTTGGAAGTCTAAATGTTCCACCTAAACTTTTAAGAAAATACAGAATTTCTTGGGCTAACTGATAAGATCAGAAAATCAAAAAGCAATAGCTGAGCCTCGAGGCAAAAGCAGGGGAATTAGAGTTAATGTGCTGCCTGATCCATCCAGTATGCATCAGGAAGGTGTGGAGGAAGATCCATCTCCCACAAAAAAGGACATTAGTGACTTTAAAAAGTCACTTCTTTCACACAAAGCCTTCTGCAGTTGCTGAGGTTACATTTTTGCTGTGGTTTTTTTTCCTGACACAAGATTTCCACCCACTCCTGGTTTTTCAAGACTCCTGATTCACATTTATCCAAGGAACATCTCTTCTCCTTGTGTGGAAATTTAGTGTGCCCTTAAAAATTGTTGCAAGCTTTAAAGCCTTTCTGCACGATCTTGAAAAATCAAAGTTTATTAGTGCCAGGTTATATCTGAGGAGTGAATATATGGAGTTATAGCAGAGAAAATACGGATAGAGATTGGCTGACACGGTGCTCGTGGAGCTGTGTCCTCTGAACAAGCTCTCCTGTTGTTTGCAGATATGAAAAACTCTGCTTATCTCTGCTTCTGGCACGCTCTGCACTGGCAGCCAAGGTAACCTGTCACAGACCCCTCAGCAACAATAATTCCCCCAGGGAAAACCTGACAGGACAAATCCGCGATACGGAGATTACTACAAAACCCCACCAAACATGATGGGAGTGTAAACGTCTAAAAGACCCCACAACCATTCTTAGGAGAGTGTTTGGCACAAGGTGTCAGGCAGAACAAATACAGAAAGGATTTGCCTCCATAGATAGCATTTAATCATCTTCTCTTGCTGCAGGAAGAGATGCTTTTCATGGAATCCCAGAATCCACCCTGTGCCCAATGCCCACCTTGTCCCCAGCCCAGAGCACTGAGGGCCACATCCATGCCTTCCTTGGGCACCTCTAGGAATGGGGATTCCAAAGCTCCCTGGGCAGCCCCTGCCAAGGCCTGAGCAGCCTTTCCATGGAGAAATTGCTCCTCATGTTCAGCCTGAGCCTCCCTTGGCACAGCTTGAGGCCAATTCTCCTTGTCCTTTTCTGTTTCCTTGTACAGAGCTTCTATTACACCCAAGACAGAAATGTTCCATATGGTTGGAAGGTGATAATGTAGGATCACTTCTGGAAGAATTGGTAACAACATTCCCTTTCCTCAGAAATCCCTGGCATCCTGCTGGAAGTCATTGACTTTGAGGGTATCTTTGCTTAAAACATTGTTAAAACTAAAGAACAAACAGAATAGTTTGGACAAGGGCCTGGAGTGTGAAGACAAGGGGGAATGGCTTCCCAGTGTCAGAGGGCAGAGATAGATGGGATATTGGGCAGGAATTGTTCCCTGGGAGGGTGGGCAGGCCCTGGCACAGGGTGCCCAGAGAAGCTGTGGCTGCCCCTGGATCCCTGGCAGTGCCCAAGGCCAGGCTGGACACTGGGGCTTGGAGCAGCCTGGGACAGTGGGAGCTGTCCCTGGCCGTGGCAGAGTGTGGCACTGGATGGGCTTTGAGGTCCCTTCCAAACCATCCTGGAATTCTATGATATCACTTTCTGAGAAATGGGTACATTGCTGCCATTGGCTTTACTGACATTGCAGGAAACCCCACAAAGTCCAGCAGAATGGCAGCAGTGTTCAGTCTGAAAGAGACAAATTGCATGTTTAGGTTAAAAAAGAGAATAAAGTCACAGTGATGACTGAAAAGCTACAATTAAAGAATTCCCTTAAAAATAGAGCAGTTCCCTGTAGAGTTGCTTGAAAAATCCTTCAGCTGAACTTGTAACACTGAAAACACTGTAGTATTTTTGAACTTCTCTGGAAATGGCCACTTGTTTGTTGTGGTACTCACAAGAGCCAATTTATTTTAGATTCCTACTTTAAAGTAACAACAGCATCTGCAGCTCTGCTGTATTGATGAGCAGAATTCAAATTCAAATTAGTCTGTCCCTTGTTAATCCCACAAGGGTCAGTCTTATCCTCCCAAGNTTCCCTGGGAGGGTGGGCAGGCCCTGGCACAGGGTGCCCAGAGAAGCTGTGGCTGCCCCTGGATCCCTGGCAGTGCCCAAGGCCAGGTTGGACACTGGGGCTTGGAGCAGCCTGGGACAGTGGGAGCTGTCCCTGGCCGTGGCAGAGTGTGGCACTGGATGGGCTTTGAGGTCCCTTCCAAACCATCCTGGAATTCTATGATATCACTTTCTGAGAAATGGGTACATTGCTGCCATTGGCTTTACTGACATTGCAGGAAACCCCACAAAGTCCAGCAGAATGGCAGCAGTGTTCAGTCTGAAAGAGACAAATTGCATGTTTAGGTTAAAAAAGAGAATAAAGTCACAGTGATGACTGAAAAGCTACAATTAAAGAATTCCCTTAAAAATAGAGCAGTTCCCTGTAGAGTTGCTTGAAAAATCCTTCAGCTGAACTTGTAACACTGAAAACACTGTAGTATTTTTGAACTTCTCTGGAAATGGCCACTTGTTTGTTGTGGTACTCACAAGAGCCAATTTATTTTAGATTCCTACTTTAAAGTAACAACAGCATCTGCAGCTCTGCTGTATTGATGAGCAGAATTCAAATTCAAATTAGTCTGTCCCTTGTTAATCCCACAAGGGTCAGTCTTATCCTCCCAAGTGGTGTGTAAGGTGGAAGCAGGAGCAGAACAGGCAATGAGCCTTTCCAACTGCTCCAAGTCCACTGGAGCTGCTCAGAAGTGAGGGAAATGCCTCCCAGTGCATCCCCATTAGCACAGCTCTCCCAGTTCCCTGCAGTGACACTGGACAAGAGGAGTTGCTCTGTCATTGAGGCATCCTGTGGCCCAAAGTTCTCTGAAAATCCTGAGGTGAATTTTCTTTTTTCATTTTTAGATGAAAAAGAATTGTAAAAGCAAACCAATACAGGGGTGTTGGTCTGCTGAGATGTCCCTTGGGAAATTCTGTTCCATGAAGTCCCAGAATGGTTTGGGTTGGAAGGGAACTTAAAGGCCATCCAATGCCAGCCCTGCCATGGGCAGGGACACCTCCCACTGTCCCAGGCTGCTCCAAGCCCCAGTGTCCAACCTGGCCTTGGGCACTGCCAGGGATCCAGGGGCAGCCACAGCTTCTCTGGGCACCCTGTGCCAGGGCCTGCCCACCCTCCCAGGGAAGGATTTATCCAAATATCCTTCCCTCTGGCAGTGGGAAGCCATTCCCCTTGTCCTGGCATTTCCCATTCCTGTGAAAATCCCATCTCCAGCCTTCTTGCATATCCCCTTTAGGTACTGGAAAGGGGCTTTCAGAACATTTCTGAGCTAGTATTTCCCAGAATTATGGGAAGCCCAAAATCTGGGATAAGGCATCACATTCCCAGTCTGCTCTCAGTGCCATGCCTGTGTGTTTATATCCACACATGAGGTTGCTGTATCCCCTTTCAGGCAGACAAGACCCTGGAGAACAGAGGATTAAACTCAAGGGTCCAGCCTGGCATCACAGCAGGAAGTTCTTTAGGAATGTAACAACCTATTATGTTTTCGGAGCACATAAAATATTTTAAGAGATGGAAACAAAAAATCCCCCAAACATTCCTTCTTTCAGGACTCAAATCACCAAAGACTTGGAGTGGGCAGTGTTGAAGATTCAATATCCTGCATAATTTTTGACCAAAATTCTAGTTCCCCAAAATAACCTGGTACAATAATAATGATGAATTCATATTCTAGGTACAAATTTGGCAACCATGCAGAGCTGAGAGCATACAGCTCCCACCATCAGCATCAACACAGACTGTTCAAGTGCTTTAATTAACTCTTCAATTCTGTTCCACTTCAGCCAAATTCTGGCTGTGTGGAGCCTTTGTAAGATTAATAATTGACCATGAAACCACTGGATTTTTGAGTGGACTCTCCCAAAGAGACAAGGCCCAATTCCAGCCGCTCTGGTGCAGTCAGTGATAGATTTGGGGGGATACTCTGGAGCCCCAGCTCCCACATTCCTTATCACAACATAAATAGAGCTCAGGGAAGGGTCTGCTCTTCCTGTGGTGCCTGGGGTTTATTCCAAGCCTAAAAACATCCCTTATTTTATAAAACAGCCTTTCAAAAAGGTTATTTTTCTATCACACACATGTGCAGCAGGTAGGAGTGGCACAGAGCCAATTCCCTCTGCATAGAATAACATGGACAACATTTAATGATAATATTATTAATAATATTTAGGAAACAATGCAGAGCCAATGCCTTTATACCTACTTATCCTAATCCTATAAAAGCAGAGAATCAGGAATCATTAAAGCTGGAAGAGGTCTTTAAGATTCAAATCCCACTGTCACCCCACCACCACTAAAGCAGATTGATTTGCACACCAGAAAGGAAATTTGCTTTCTTACACAGTGCTGAAGTTGCTGTCCTTCTCTTTGTGCTCATCCTGTAAAATCCTGCCCTCCAAAACCCCTACACACACTCCAACTTTTCATTTCAGCCTCATTTGTCCCAGTCACAGAAGGAACAGTCAAAGAATAATACCCAGAGACATCTCCCCCCGACCCAGAGGACAATCTCCAGATCTCAGCACAAAAGGGCTTTTCCTGCAATTGTCAGCAATTCCCAGGGAAAGCAGGAGTTTACAGCTTTATCCCAGGAGCCGTGCACTGCATGAGAGAGCTTTGGAGAGATCCACTACCACAACAACCCCGGGAGTTACGGGGAGCAGGAGCTCCCTGAACAAGGGCTTCCCAGCTGCCACAGCGAGTAGCAAGTGGAAAAGCTGGAGCTGTAGAAGCTTGGGTCTCTATTAACCAACTTAATAAAGGTGGCCTGCAGTAATTAATCATCCTGATAGCTCAGGAGGGAGGCTGAGGGTGGAACAGGCTCTGTGAACACTGCACCAAGCCATTGGACACTCTCCCAGCAAAGCCAGACTGGCTGGACATGAAGTAGGACACAGCCAGTTGGTGGCGAATGTCCCTTTAATCTATTTATTTCATCAGATTGGATCTGTTTAATCTGTTATTATCTAGTCTTTTCCATTTCTAAGTTTGCAATTTAATTTGGAGTGAAATGATACAGTGTGAAGCGAGAGAGTAAAAGGGGAGGGGAGGTAAAGTGGGGGGACAGGAGCAAAGTGACCCCAAAATGCTCCTGTCAGGGAGGTTAAGGGTAAAGGCTAAAAGACAAGGCAGCTACAGCTGGAGTTGTGACTCAGGAATGTTTCATAATGGGCAGGAAATCAAGTGCCACCTGTGGAGAGGGCTCAAGGGCAAGGTCACTGCCACCAGCCCAACAGGCAAAGGCCCAGTCAGTTGTAGTAAGACTTAATTCAGTATTTACCTAGAAAAAAATCATAAAGTGAGCACTGGAATGTGATTTCCATGGAAAAAGTAATGAGACTGAGTGATTTAATGCCCTGCAGCTGAGATGTGCTCATTTTTTACCTATGCAGGGACTGAGGAGAAGAAAAAACAACTGCAGGGAAATCATCCATGTCTGAAACACTTCCTTGAAGAGAGAATTGTGTGTTCCAGCTCCCAGATATAAAATTTATTGTCTCATATACTCTGATGAGACATAAAATCATATATGATGCAAAATGTACATGTGATGAATATTATGATCTATAATTTACAACAGTATTTACTGCTGTAGTATTTTATAACATCTCTTTTAAGTGCAGCACAGTTTCTGTGAATGAAGTAGAGATCCTTTGAGGAATGATGGCAGTCAGCTTCAGATATGCAAACCATTAAGTCAGAAGGGTCAATGTTCGTATTCCAAAAAACTCCCACAGCAATAACTCCAAGAATCAGCACTTGATTTCACATTTGGATTTTCAGGGAAAAGCCTGCCTGGCCACTTTTGCATTGTGTTAGAGGGTTCAGCATGGATCTTCCTTACCCAGGGAATTGCCCCACTCTTAAAAGAGCATAAAACTAGAGTGAGAAAAGCATGGCTGAAGTGACAGGAAAGACCCTGGAGGGCTGCACAGTGAGGACCTGGGGGTCCTGATATCCCGGGGGCAGCAGGAGGAGCATTCCCAGCAGGACAGGGAGGGATCCTGGCCCTGGGGGCAGCCCTGGAGGCACCTCTGGAGTGCTGTGTCCAGCTCTGGCTCCTCAGCACAGCAGGGCCAGGCAGCTCCTGGAGCGGGGCCAGCGGAGGCTGCGCAGCTGAGGAAGGGCCTGGAGCATCTCGGTGCCCAGGAAAGGCTGAGGGAGCTGGGGCTGCTCAGCCTGGAGAGGAGCCCCAGCTGAGAGGGGCCCTCAGGCCTGGCTGTCCCTGGCTGCAGGGAGGGCTCCCAGCAGGGCCCAGGCTCTGCTGCGGGGGCCCAGCAATGGCACCAGAGCCACGGGCAGGGCCTGAGCCCAGCAATTGCCCCTGCACAGGAGGCACAACTTCTGCCCTGGCCACTGCCCAGCCCTGAGCAGATTGTCCAGAGAGCCTGGGGGCTCTCCTCCCTGGGGCTGTTGCAGAGCTGGGTGCACACAATGCTGTGCCCTGTGCTCTGGGATGGCCCTGCTGGAGCAGGGAGCTGCCACCAGGCACCCACTGGGCTCCCTTCAGCCTCAGCCATCCCAGGATTCTCTATATTTAATCTTATTTTAAGCCACTCCACTATTCCAGTTCAGAGGAACTGATGTGATACCTCATCTATACAGGAGTGTACAGAGGAATTAATTTCCCAAGATAGCTCTCTTCCCTTCAGGGTAGGAGAAGTTCAGGTCTCTCTCTTAGCTTATCTGACTTTAGGCAGAGCTTTAAGTGGCCATCATGTGAAAACCAAAGAATTAAGTGCTCTGAGAAGCACTTTGGCTGTTTTATTCCAGTTGAATTTCAGCAGTGGGATTCAATGATGCCTCTGGGTCACTTCCAACTGAGGATATGCTATGATTCCATGAAATACCGTTCCTTGCCCAATAAACATGCATTCCCCAAAACTTCCTTATTTCATGAACACTCTGGTGTCTGTCTCCACCAGGTTTTCTGATGGAGAGGAGCACACACTGCATTTTCCACCAAGCCTCGGCCTATATTCTCTGCCCCCTCTGCAGCAGGTAGAAATGGGTCTCTCTGCATAGCCATAATTAAAGTGAGCATGAAAAATGGCAAAAATGACATTGATGTGCAGCCCAGGGAATATGAAAAGCTTGATGAAATTAAAGCAGTTGAAGGAAAACATTGAATACCTGCAAAAGATCCTATTGTAAGTTTCAGGGAAGTCAAGTCCAATGAATCCCTAAAAAAAACTCCTAAGCCAAATAGTGATGCTTTAAATCTTTTCTTCCCTGCTTTGCTCCCTTTATGTGGACCATTAACTCCCACCCATCTCTGGCTGTGCTGAGTGTGGAAAAACTGAATCATATAATTCTTAATACCTCATAGCTCCTCATGAAAATTACAGAACCTGGTATAACCTCTCCTCAAAAGTTGTTTAAACCACTACTTATTTTATTGTGAAAAATCACTGTAATTCCACAAATGACCTGTGTACCCCCTTCCCTAATGTTCCCCACCACCAACTGTTGGCTAAATGTTCTATCTTCAGGGATTAATATTTGCCAAAATGAGAGGAGAAACAGCTGAGTAAGCAGTGTAGTGACCAATTTAATTCACAGAAGACAGAATAGTTTGTGTTGGGAAGGGATCTTAAGGATCATCTTGTTCCAACTCCCCTGCCACAGGCAGGGATACCCCCACTAGACAGAGTTGAGGACAAAGTATTTTTATCTGTTAATTAATTACACATTCAGCTTTTATAAATTGTTGCATTAGTTGAAGTGGCAAAACTACTTCAGTCGGAGATTCCAAATAATTTGGTTTCCCTTTGCCTGTGGTTGCACACACACAAAAAAAAATCACAAATTCTTACTTTGTTTTTATGGACTGCACAAACATTAAACCTTTACAAAAACAGGGAGAGATCTTTTAAATTTAGGAGGAAAACATGAGAAATTTGAAGAGAGCAGTGAAACAAATTGATTTCTCTGTGAATCAGGCCTTATTACACAGCTGCAAAATTATTTTTGAGATATTTGCACTCTGCAAATATTTTCAGGAATGAATGGGCCAATTTTAAAATAAGTTGATGTAATTCTTCTGGCAAAGGCTGTCCTTAAAAGCTTATTCTTAGAAGAGAAATTCTCCAGCTACACTGATCTGCTCATGGTGTTTGTGAGGGCAAAGACTTCCTAAGCTGCTTAGGAGAACTCAAAACCTGATAATATTGTGGGGGTTTTTAAACTTTGTACTCATTCCAAAGCTTTGTTCACTGTGAAATGCAGAATCATGGAATGATTTAGGTTGGAAGTCACCTCCAAGGTCACCAAGTCTAACCATCAACCACCACCTCCTTGGTCACCTCTATCCCATGTCCTCATGTGCCAATTCCACATGATTTGGAACACTTCCAGGCACGGGGACTCAACACTTGCCTGGACAGCCACTTCCAATGCTGAAACCACCTTTTCCATGAAGAAAATCTCCCTAAAATCCAAACTAAACCTCCCCTGGTGCAGCCTGAGGCTATTTCTTCTCCTCCTGTCACTTGTAACCTGAGAAAAGAGCTCGACCCCACCTCAGTTTAAACCACTGAGGAAGTTATTCCTATTTCTAGGCAATCCTTCCTTTCAGGAAGTTATTCCTGGTTCTAGGCAATCCCTCCTTTCAGGAAGTTATTCCTGGTTCCAGGAAGTGCAGTCCCCGTGAGTTCAGCTCATTGTCTGAACAACTTTCTTGGTGTTTCTGATATTCTAATCTCTCAGAGCCAACACACACCTGGCCCAAAACAGAAGGAGAAAAAGGGGAGCATGCCCCAAAACCCCGGGAGCAAATCCATCAGGAATTCTTCCTAGCCCAGTGAAGATGTGAGGCACTCAGAGACTTTTCCAAGGAGTGGTTGGACCATCAACCCCAAGGTATTTCAAATTCCACGGTCAACAACAGGCAGGATGGACCAGACCTGCGGGAATCTGAGAGTTGCCACTCATCATTGATTGAAGTGACAAAAAAAGAACAAAGACTGGTTATAAACTATTTCCTACAGGATCTTCTATCCCATATTGGCTAATTCCATCACAGCAAGTAGAGAAAATTGTCTCTGTGTTAAAGAAAGGAGCCAGAAGTGCAAACCTGACCCCTGGAAGCTGCTGGGTGCTTGTATTGACCAGATATAAAACCTCCCTCACTCCCTGATCCATCTAATCCCAAAGCCAGGGAATTGTCTGATATTTGTGGAGGAAATAAACTGATTACCCAATGAGTTGCTCTTTGTTTTGCTCCACGAGGGTGGGAGGAACGTTGGAGACGATTACTTGCATGTCCAACTGATTGACCACAGAGACCTGGAAAGAAAAGAGGGAAATTCAATTGGCATTGCCAGGAACTGCCCCCTCCACACTGCCCTGACACCCAGATTTCTCCTTTTAATTCCAAATAGGGAAGCTGGGAAATCTTGCAGCCAAAGCCCATAAATATCAAAGATTTAACTGGAATTGCTATTCCAGGTCTGTATCAGAATTACAGATTTTTAAGGTAGGGACAGCAAGAGCTGTTCTGAGTTTAGACTTGACTTAGAGAATCCCAGGTCTCCCACGGGCTGTATTCAAAATTACTTCTGAGCATTTGGGTGGTTTGGATGCCAGGAAAATCCTCCCTTGGAGCCATGCAATGTGTACCAAGGAAAATGGAAATACAGGATTAATTCCACAAAATCAATGCTACTTTGTTAGAAAATCAGGAAGGAAATTGTTCATTTACATTGAAGCGATCAGTGCGAGGTTTTATTTTAATCTTCAACTGTTTTAGCTTCTCCCTCTATCATAAAACTGCACATTTTACAACTGAGTTTTTTCCTTAAAAAAAAAAACAACAAACCAACAAACCAAACCAGGACAAAACACTTCTAATCCACTCAATACTTGTGCGCTTTGTTGGAATAAAATTAAATTTCAGTTTTCCACCAAGGTACAGAGTGACCTCAGAGCAAATATCTGGCAATTATTATTTTTAACTATGGACCCAGCATCACTCCAATCCTGTAGCAGATTCTGGAGGAAAATTTGGAAAACTAGGCCAGCATTAAAGCTGATAAATTTAAAAAATCAAGGGTTAGTTGAATCTAAAAGAAATAAACAAGCCCTGATTTTCCAAAGAGGAGCCCTGGAAGCACAGGAGCAGAAAAGCCTGAATGTGCTTCCACATCAAACACCGATTCACCAGCTTTGAAGCTTAATTCAACTTTAAATATTTAAATGTTCTTGAAATGTCATCAGATGCCCTGATCAGCATGTACAGGCTGCTGTGTAAGAAACACAGAATTATAATGAGCTCCAAATAAATTGTAGACTAAAATCATGCAACGGAACTGGAAAGCAATGATTAATTTAATAAAATTAATTACATTAGCCAATTCAAGCAACCACTGTGCAATCAGGAACTGAGAACAGCATAAAGGCAACACCAAGAACAAAGGCAGTAATTCTTTTAATATGGAAGAAATCACAATTATCATCACTTGTTCATGTACAAAACCAGGGATAAACACACATTCATGACAAGCTATAGAAAACCAAGGGTGTCGGACAAAAATCAAGCCACATTAGAGGTTTCCATGGTAACATTAACTTGCTTGTTATCCTCATTTGTAAAGGCAGGCAAAGCAGAAAATTGTTGGTAACCTCCAACCCATGAGTGATACCCCTTTGATCCCAAGCTTTGCTCATTAGGCACTTCCCACATTTAAAATCCAGCAAGGCAGAGCCTACAAGAGTCTTGATCACGATATGGCACTAATGGATTCCTGGGAGTTGCTGGGACCCGAATGAGGAAGGGTCTCGAAAACCTCTCAAACCCCAATAAACATTTGATTAAAGATGATATCCACGACATCATAAAGATGATACCCATGATCTCAAATAATGGTAATGAATATCTGCTATCTACACTTCCTCAGCACCTTTAGGTGTTTCCTCGCAGCAAACTCATCTTAAAACATAATTTTTTTTATCTCTTTCATCTCACAGATGCTGAGAAGGAATATTCTATCACGTGGAAGCAAATTGTCAACCCACAGGTGTCTGACTTGAACCATCCTGTTGTCTCTACCATGGATTGTCCCTACCAGCATGAAGACTTTTGACCAGGGAATTTGGCAGCTCCTGCTGCTCCTAGAGTTGTGCCAGGCTCTGGGGAAGCATCCTGGTCCCAGCTCTGGAGGATACCTTGCTCTGCTCATCTTCTTCCCAGTATTGTCCCTCTGGTGGTGTCCTGCCTGTTCTCCCAAGACCTCATCCCACTGCAGTCCTAACTTCTTCCCCCACATCTTATGCTTTTGCATGGGAGTAACTAAGTTATTTTCTCTGTTCTCTGAGCCCCTTTTGAGCTGGTTTTGAAAGAAATAACACCTGAGAGCGTGAGCCCACAGCAGGAAAATCTGGTTAAAATCATGAAAAAGGATCTTGGTGTCTGGATCATGCTTAGTGCATAAAATCAGAGAGTCCCAGAATGGCCTGGGGGGAAGCACCTTAAAGCCCATCCAGTGCCATCCCAAGGGACACCTTCAACTGTCCCAGGCTGCTCCAAGCCCCAAAGTCCAGCCTGGCCTTGGGCACTGCCAGGGATCCAGGGGCAGCCACAGCTTCTCTGGGCACCCTGTGCCAGGGCCTGCCCACCCTCCCAGGGAACAATTCCTTCCCAATATCCCATCCATCCCTGCCCTCTGGCACTGGGAAGCCATTCCCTGTGTCCTGGCACTCCATCCCTTGTTCCAAGTCTCTCCCCATATTTCCTGTAGCTCCTTCAGCCCCTGGAAGGTCACAATTTGGTCACCCCAAAGCTTCTCCTCTCCAGGTTGAACAATCCCAGTTCTCCCAGCCTTTCCTCCCAGCAGAGCTGCTCCATCCCTCTGATCATCCTGGTGCCTCCTCTGGCCTCATTCCAACAGGTCCATGTGCCAGTGTTCTAGGCAGGATCGGGTCATCCTGGAATTGTATCTCCACCTCCTCCAAGCTCCCAGGCCTTGCTCAAAGCCACTGGGTGCACTGCTCATTGCTCAACCAGACATCCTAAAGGAACCTCTATAAATTAATAAGACATAATTCACTTTCTAATGTTAATATTGATTCCTTCTGGCTATATTTTAATATCCCATTAGTGCCTAAATTGCCTGAGAATGCCCCATCATTTTGGGAGGTCAAGCATGAGGGCGTCTTCGTTTATGTTTATTTGGTGAACTCCTGCAGAACTCACCACGCCAAGGATTCTGGCTCTCATCTATATCCTTTGACAGTTTTCCCATGAAGTGGGTAATGCACTCCATCCCTTCCATATTATGCTAATATTGAGTCAATCCATCAAGTTTATAGGCTTTAAGGAAAGTTAGCTTGGATGGTTTCTGTGGCTGGACTAAGTCAATGTTCTTTGAACAGCACAGAACCACAAGCCTGAGGCCTAAAGATGGTGCCAGTTCTGAAATGTTGCCTTCCCAGGGACTGAAAAGTTCATTCTCAGCCCAGAATTATTCCTTAACATAAGCAACTAAGACAACTTGGACATGACCAGCAGGGACACAGAATGATAGAATCATGGAATGGTTTGAGATGGAAGAACCATAGAGCTCATTCAGCCCCACCCCCTGCCATGGGCAGGGACACCTCCCACTGTCCCAGGCTGCTCCAAGCTCCAGTGTCCAGCCTGGCCTTGGGCACTGCCAGGGCTCCAGGGGCAGCCACAGCTTCTCTGGGCACCCTGTGCCAGGGCCTGCCCACCCTCCCAGGGAACAATTCCTTCCCAATAGCCCATCTATCCCTGACCTCTGGCACTGGGAAGCCATTCTTCCTTGTCCTGTGCCTCCATCCCTTGTCCCAAGTCTCTCCCCATATTTCCTGTAGCTCCTTCAGCCCCTGGAAGGTCACAATTTGGTCACCCCAAAGCTTCTCCTCTCCAGGCTGAGCAATACCAGCTCTCCCAGCCTTTCCTCCCAGCAGAGCTGCTCCATCCCTCTGCTCATCCTGGTGCCTCCTCTGGGTCTCTCCAAGAGGTCACAAAATCTTTTGGTTTAAGAAACAAAAAAGCCTTATTCCAGTGCCTTCAAAAAAATAAGCACAAGCACTTTATGGCTTTTCTCTAGGCCTGCCTGGAATTAAACTTTCTGCAGTGTTTAAATTTTCTCAGGAATTACTCTATAATAATAATAATAATCCCTGGCTGATACTTACGAGCACTTCTGCTTTGCTGCTGAGTCCTTTGCCGTAATCATCAGTGGCAATGACCTGGAACTTGAAATAGGATCTCCTCATGTTTTTGAAGAGCATGGCAGTTTTGATGAGCCCTGTGTAAGCCTCGATAACAAACCCTTCCTTGCCATCCTTGATGGGGGGAATGATGAGCCTGTACTGCATGGCACTGTAATTCCCAGTGTCCTTATCGTCGGCCTAATGGGGAAAAGGAAACAAGCAGAGGCAAACAAGGTAAATATGCATGGAAGGAGTCATTAACCTTGTCCTTTAAATAAAGTTACATCTCGGCCCAGCAAATTTCTGCCACTCTGACATTTAAAACATTAGATCCCTGAGCACAGATATGGCTGCTACTTTAAATGCTTCATTTAACTTTGCTGCACTCAGTTCTGCTTTTGCAGCAATTTCTTCATCCTCTATTGGCACTAAAATGCTCCAAAAGAAAGAAAAAAAATTTAAAAAGTAGAAAAATGTAAGTTGACTTTCAAGTCTGCAACAATACCTAAGAACTGCTTAATTATGAGAAACCTCCACTGCCAAATTTTCATTGAAAAGGGAATATCAAAGAAAAAACCATCTCAGCAACCTGTGCACAGACTTACACAAGAATGTCCTTCATCTTAGAGATATTCTGATGGAGCACAGGTATTTTTGCAGCAATCAAATAATTTTTTATTGAAGTAAGGAAGGATTGAATGGCATTCCTGCAGTGGTACACAGGGAGCTGCTGGGCACCCCATTTCAGGACACAGAGCTGCACTGGCACTGCTGCTGAACTGGATCAGGATGCAGAGCTGGCATCAACCAGGCAGCTCCAGGAATTATATTCCACCTTCCCTGCTCCTGACAACCCTGTGGAGCCCCATCCTGGCTTCTCCAGCCCCACCTTATGCTCCTGTTCAACCTGTATCCAGAGGGAAGTGTTTCCAAGGACCCCGACAGAGTTTTCCTGTGCTCCTTCCAGGGATCAGCAAGGTGGGAGCTAATTAATGCCTGAGCACTCATTAGTCTTGGGCACGGCCTCAGCATCTGGGATACTTCAGGATCCATCAGCAGGTTTTTGTGGAAATATTGGCACTGCTTCTGAGGCATGTGGCTTAAGCTAATGCTGGAATAGAAACTGGCCTTAACTTTGAAAAGGTGCACATAAAATCCATGGAAAATCCATATTGTGCATGATTTGAGAATGAAAAACAATAAGGGCTTGTGTCAGCATGAATAGTTCATAAAATCATGGAATATCCAGAGCAGGAAGGGACTCACAAGGATCATGGATCCAGCCCCTGGCCCTGCCCAGGCACCCCAACAATCCCCCCCTGTGCATCCCTGGCAGCGCTGCCCAAACACCCCTGGAGCTCTGGCAGCCGCGGGGCCGTGCCCATTCCCTGGGCAGCCTGGGCAGTGCCCAGCAGCCTCTGGGGGAAGAACCTTGCCCTGATCTCCAGCCTGACCCAGCTCCAGCTGTTCCGTGGGGTCCTGACCCTGCTCATAGAGAGCAGAGCTGTTTATGAGACACCACAGCTGCTAAAAGAGAATTATCTGTGCAAAGTCATTAAGCCTTCAACAGGGGGCCATTAATCATCATTAATTGTTTTCTTACCAGCACTGAACAAGTTCTATATGGTGGAAATTGTCCCTTCTGGTTTTTTTATTTATTTTTTTTTTTGATTTTCAAATAATTTTCCAGGGAATACCAGCACCAGATGAGTGATCCAGGTACACAAAGCTGTGTGTGCTCCATGCTACTCCAACTCCTATCAGCCCACATTCCTGAAAGGAACCACCCAGCACTTAAAGGACAATACCCAGCCTGGTTTAGCTGGAAAGAGCAAACAGGTTTCATTCAGAGCTGCCCAAGAGATGAGCTCCTGGAATGACACTGGCTGTCACTCATCACAGACACACAACTGGTTAAATTCCCACAATATTTTGCTTTCTTCTAAATTCACAAAGCTTCACCTGGCTTGACTACAAAAGCATAAATATAAAATGTGTTAAGCTGTTTTTGTTCTCCAGCTCCATAGTTTTTTGTTAAGGCTTTTAAAATCGAGATTGCTGCCTCCTGGGAGAGCACAAACCCCTTTATTAGCGATTTTAGGAAAGATAGGAAGGTTATAAAGCTTTCTGAAATTTACTCTGTTCTGTCAGTCAAAGAAGTAAAGAAACCAGTGGGCTTTTCCAGAGCATTCCAGCTTTCCAACTGGCACAAATACAGTAGTACTGGGAAACACAACTCCAGCTGCAAGCAGAGGAAGCAGATGAGAGCTTGACAGGTAGAGAGTCAGGAAAATTGTTCACTTTACACCTAAATAAATTGCTGAAGGAAGAAATTAATGTGAAAACATTCTGTATTATAGGATCATGGAATTTTTAAGGTTGGAAAATACCTCCAAGATCACCCAATCCAACTTTTGGTCATCACCCTGCCCATCAAACCACACTGTGCAGTGCCACATCCACTCATTCCTTGAACACTTCCAGGGCTGGTGGCTCCACCATTCCCTGGGCAGCCCCTTCCAATACTCAGCCACTCTTTCATGAAGAAACATTTTCTAATATCCAACCTGAACTCAAGGAAGTGGCTGGAGAGAAACACCAGGCTGATGTTTGGAAGGTGAGAAACAAAGACAAAAATTAAAGCAGCACTTCAGCTGTGCCTGGAGTGCCAGGACAAGGGGAATGGCTTCCCAGTGCCAGAGGGCAGGGATGGATGGGATATTGGGAAGGAACTGTTCCCTGGCAGGGTGGGCAGGCCCTGGCACAGGGTGCCCAGAGAAGCTGTGGCTGCCCCTGGAGCCCTGGCAGTGCCCCAGGCCAGGTTGGACACTGGGGCTTGGAGCAGCCTGGGACAGTGGGAGGTGTCCGTGCCCATGGCAGGGGGTGGCACTGGATGGGCTTTAAGGCCCCTTCCCACCCAAACCAGTCTGGGATTCCAGGGTAAGTTCAGCTCATACAACACAGCTCAGAATAAAGCCATGACCAATCCAGAAAAGTCCTGCCTGGCCAAACCCTCTGGTTTATCCATGCTCAGCTTTGCATGTTGGTAATGAAGTTGCGGGGGAGAGAAAAACAGAATTTCTGTAACCCCACATGGCACATGAAGGACCCAGCAGCAGCCACAGGAGCAATGTTTGATCCAGCTCCTTTGGGGCCCTCTGTGAGCAAGCCAAGTTTCCCATTGAGTGCCCAGCAAAGTCCAAAGGCTCCCTGGAGGTGCCCTGGAGAGGAGCATGACGCCCTTCGAATAAAAAGCCAATTTCTTTGTTAAAATGGATTGATGAGGCTGGTTCAGCTGGGTCAGAAGCCCATCATGTTTTTAATATTAGCAAATTCTCTCTCAATAAAAGCCACATATTTTAATAGTTGCTGCTTTCAGTGAAACCAGAAATCAATTTCACCTTCAACATTTCATGCCTGGAGATGTGTGTGACTAAAAACAAACAAAATTGGGATCCAAATTAAGGTATTGATGCTGCAGGCACAGGCATTAAAAGATGTCAGCCCTTCTGCACAAAGCTTAGGGCACTGGAACTCAGCACTAATGAGATGTTTAAGACCTGCAGCTGAGTTTAAGGCATAAAACTCCAGTGAAAGAGGACTTTTGACATTTGAAGCTCACAGCTTGTACAGTCCTGCAGAGTTCAGGTGCCTTGGGCTGGTGGACAGACTCTGAGTTAATTGTCACCAGTTCTGAGAGCTCAGTGCCACCCCAGAGCCATCGGCATCCTTAGCATCGTCACAGTTCAGGCTCTTTCCACATCCACACAGAGATGAGCAAGCAGGTGCCAAATAGCTTGGAAAAATGATCAGATTCCAGCTTCAAATATTTGAACTTTATTGTTTGCATTTCCCCCTTTCTCTGCTTTTTGGATCAAACCTAAGGACAGACGGCTTGGCAGGACCAGCAGAGAGAGCTTGTGAGCTGCTCCCAGGAATGTCCCAAACTTCTCTAATACAGAGGAAGGATGTTTGCTATTCTTGTAATTTGTCCTGAAGGTAAATACTTTTGACACTTCATTAGGAAGAGATCTATGACATCTCAAGAGTTGCATTATGACTGTCAAAGAAGAGAAAGAGCTGCACTTAATCTTCATATTCCAGCAGCATATCTGCCTTTTGTTCTGTGTAGGAAATACAGATGTCTCCTAAATCCTGCTGTGATTGAGGGCTGATAAATATGGATGATCTCAGGAATTACCAGGCCAAATTCCAGCCTCCTGTGATTGAGTGTGGGTGTGCCCACACAAAGAGAGTTGGGTCTGCATGGCTGCCGCTGCCTCCAGCCCTTTCCCATCCCCTTCCCAAAGGAGGACAAGGCACAAATCCTGGGGTGCTCCCTAATCCCAGCACAAAAGCACTGAGGATATTTTTCCTCAGAGGAAGGGGAGGCCCTGACACATTTCCCAGAGAAGCTGTGGCTGCCCCTGGAGCCCTGGCAGTGCCTAAGGCCAGGCTGGACACTGGGGCTTGGAGCAGCCTGGGACAGTGGGAGCTGTCCCTGTCCATGGCAGGGGTGGCACTGGGGGGGCTTTGAGGGCCCTTCCCACCCAAACCATTCTCTTCTCTCAGTGATCAACCTGTTCTTTTTCTCTCCTTTGTAAGAGGGCCCAACAGATGATGCCTTTAAAGCATAAATTAATTAATCTCTGGCTCCATGTGGCTGCACAAGCAGAGCTCTATGGCAGGACACCCAGGGAGGCTGGTAAACCCCACTTGGTGTGACAGCAGCACTCTGTCACCAAAAATCACCAGTGGCATGTTTGGGATGAGCATAAAAATCATCAGTGACTCTATGCTGTTGCATAATCATTGATGATCCCAGTTTTTAGCATTAGCAGCCTGAGCTAAATCCCAATTTGCTGCTCAGGATGAAATGTAATTGTTAATTTGAACTGTTTTCCACCTCCCTCACAGGGTCACCCTTAGCCACAAGCCCGAGGCTGCTAATGGGGCATGGAAAATGGCAGGATTGGGATTGGCTGCTGAGGGTTTTTTTTCCCCTCTCCTAGCAGATGGCAGCTTCAATGTTCCCAATTAGTGGCTGGCACATAAAGCAGCTTTTAGAACCAGACCATTTTTGCCGGTAGGAATTTCCAGATTGTTGCAGATTTCCAGTTCTGAAGGCACAGCGGCCACTGGCCTGTTTTAGGGGAGGTTTTACTGAGCATTCTACAGACACCTAAGCCTGGAAATTTGGGGTAGCCATGGCAATTTTCCTTTATTTCCTGTATGTCTTCACTTCTATGTTCTTTTACACACTCATCTGGCTCAAGCCCTTTGGAGCTCCTGCTCCTCACCTCTGTTTGCCACTGGCTGCCTCGGGAATTTGTAGCCTTGAATTTGCTTTGTATTCATGTTCAGATTAATATTCACATCCTTATCTTATTTACATAAATATATAATATAATATGCAATATATTATACATTAATATATATATTTATTATATTAATGGTTATTTCCATATATTCATTGATATATTTATATTGCTTTTGAATTTATATATCACCACATCACTGATGTTGATCACTGTCCAGGCCACTCCCAGCACTCCCAGTGCCAGGAATTTTCTGAAAAACACAGGTAGGAAGAAATGAGGTAATTGGGAACTGCTCACTTTGTCCTCCAATGGTGGCCAAAACCTCCCAGGTGCCAAAGGAAGCTGGGATTCAAGGCTGTCTCATGGGAAAAGATGCTGGATAGGAGGGGTTCCCAAAGTTGGATTTTGAAACAAATAATTGGAAAAATGGATTTTGTTGTCATTTTTCTTCGACCAGTAGCAGTTAGTGCTTGATAGAATAGCTTTGTGAGTGTGTGAGAGGGAATAAAAGCCACACACATGGATTTCCTCCATGGGATGGGAATGATCCAGGTACACTCCCCAGTCCCAGCAGGAACCTTTACTCAGGAAGGCACATGCAGGACCAAAAGTTTTCAAAATGCCCCAAAATAACAAAGTAATTAAAATAATCTTCCATTACATTGGAAAAAATCCAAAAGGGTAGGAAACTAATAGGAAACTAAGAGATCTTAGAGAAAAAAGTTCAGGAAGCCAACATAAAAAGCAGGAATATGATTTTTGAAGTAAAAGTGCTTGGCTTTCCTGTAATATTTGTCTTAGCAAGACATACAGATTTTTTGGGGGCCAGATGTTGCAGCAGCTAGAGGTTGGGTTGTTGTCGCTGCAATGAGCTTTCAGAGGAGATTTTTACTCATACCAAGCATCTTTTCTCCCTACTCTGGTATCCATAAATCACATTTTAAGGAAGAAAAGCTTGTGACTGGCAAAGCAGTTAAGTTTTATGCACAAGTCGGGTAACAGCCAAAGGGAGGATGAGCCAAATGTTGCCCTGAAGGCTGTCCCAGGTGCCCAAGGTGGATTCTCTGGAATTCCAGAACTTGCCACTCTAAAGATTCCCTTGTCATCCCAAGGAAAAGGAAATATCAAAATAAATCTACAGGTTATAGGCATGAATAGAAAAAAAAAAAAAAAAAGAAAAGATTTAACATGGATAACACATCTGGGCAAAAAAGCAATCCTGGTATTCTCTCCCTATCCATAGCCAGGAATTTTAACTATTTCTTTTATCCATTGTTTTAGCTCATTATGGAATCTTTAAGATGCTTTTGAGGTGAAGAAAAGAGGAATTCCTGCTCCCCTGTGTGTCCTCAGGGTCAGAACCTGCAGCTTACAATGGTTTTGGTTTACTTTGCTCTCTTCTGTTCAGATATTCTAAGGGCAAGAAAGGATATTCAATATTCAATAAAGGATATTCAAAGGGACTAAAGAAGAAAGTTCCATTAAAAAGCTGATCAGAAAGGGGCAAAAAGAACAGGAATGGGCTGGAATCAAAATATTGTAACAATCAAGGCATTTCCATCAAAAAACAGCCAATTCCAGGGCCTTGGATCCACTGGCATTATTTAGGCAAGATTCCTTTCCTGCAAACATTTTCAGGACAAAAACACCTTTATGAACTGAGCAGGAATTCAGACAATTCTCTTTCTTCACTAGAATTAGGACCTCTGATATTTCCTCATTTAAATCCATAATAATTCAGTAATTTAACAAATAAAGGAAGAAAAGCAGAGGTTAATGCTGTTAATATTTAAAAAGCAAGGGCTAATAACACCCCATTATAGGGAAAAGCCAATTCCTGCTGGAAATTTCCCTAGAGGTTCTATTGTTTGTGGGGTTTTTTTTCCTGGAGAAGATTGAAAATACTGTGTTTGGGGCTCAAGGAAGCCTAGTTGGAAGGGGGAACAAGAGGAGTTCCATGAAAACAACAGTGAAAAGCAAAATAATTCTAATAAAAGGAAATGCAAAGCAAAGCTCAAGGCACAGAATTGATAAAATAGAGGTTATGCATCTTACATCTGGTTTTAATTAGTACATTCCTAATGAAGAGCACAAAAAGGTCTTTAATTAAAGAAATGGGATCTCAAATAAGCTGAAAATTCCGGGGGGAAAGAAAAGAGAATTGCAGAGAAAGGAACTTCAAGCAGCAAGGAGCAAATCCTCAGCTAAAAATTGCCATTTTATTCAATTATATCCATTTTACTTTTTTCTTGGCGCATCAGTACCTCCCAGCTTTCAGAGGCCACTGCTCTTAATCCAATCAGATCCCAAGAGAATAATTTATGTGGTTTATCACTCCCCAAATTAATTCTGATTAAAAATGACTTTTGGAGAATGATTTGTGGCATTCTGCTGAGCTTAAGCTTCCTCTTTATCTACTTAGAGGAATCTTACTATGAATCTAGAGCAAGGCAGCTCATTATCCTCCTCTAAAAGGCTTTTATACTCCAATTAATGTATTTAAGAGGATGCTGCTGGCAGCAAACCCAATGACCTTAGAGAGTTGGGAGAAGCTCCATAGGATTGGCCTTGGCACATATCAACTCTTTGGATGAGAGGAATTTTTATCCAACATTTTATCGTTCTATTTGTCTCTAAATTCAATTTCTGTGGAAGATTATGGAATCAGGATTAGTTTTCTTTTCTCCCTATTTAAAAATAAATATTTTATTTTTGGTGTTTGATTATTTTTATTATTTGTGAAATTTTGTTCAAAGTAGAGTAGAGCATGACTGAAGAAATTGAAGGCAAGCATCTGAATGTTCCGGGGTGTATTTGTGATCAATTGATCTAAAACTGATTTACTTCAACTACTCTATTAATAATTGAAGACTACAGTCCTTAATTATCCCAGTGAGTTATTATGTCCTGTTAAAGAAGAACTAATTGTGGATCCTTGGGTTGTTTCTGAAAGTTGTAGTTTTGCATTGGGTCGTTTCAAAGGTTGGGAGAGCTGGGATTGGTCAGCCTGGACAAGAGAAGCCCTAGGAAGACCTCAGAGCCCCTTGCAGGGCCTAAAGGGGCTCCAGGAGAGCTGGAGAGGGACTGGGGACAAGGGATGGAGGGCCAGGACACAGGGAATGGCTTCCCAGTGCCAGAGGGCAGGGATGGATGGGATATTGGGAAGGAATTGTTCCCTGGGAGGGTGGGCAGGCCCTGGCACAGGGTGCCCAGAGAAGCTGTGGCTGCCCCTGGAGCCCTGGCAGTGTCCCGGGTCATGTTGGACACTGGGGCTTGGAGCAGCCTGGGACAGTGGGAGCTGTCCCTGCCCATGGCAGGGGGTGGCACTGGGTGGGCTTTGAGGTCCCTTCCAACCCAAACTATCCCGAGATTCTCTGACTCCAATATCCTGTATTTGAGGCTCATCAAGGCTGTTGTCAGTGCCAGCAGTAATGAGAAGATACTGAGAAAATTGCTTTCTTCTCAAAATTACTGAGATGATGTGAAAGAAAGTCAGCAACTGTTAATGAATGCAGAAGATGAAAGCAAACGCATTAAAACTGCTCCTAAGAACCTGAATTTCCCCCTGGAATCCAAACCTGAATAATTTCTACAGTGCAAGCTCTGCATGTACTTTATTAATGTTCTCTTAAATTTCAACTTGGAAAGCTGCTCATTTCATTCTACTCCTCAAGAACAGACATTCATTTGATTAATTATTCCTAACCCAGGCTGGAATGGGGATTGTGTTTAACTAACAGAGAAATTACTTTTGCTTTCTAAAGGCCAGGAAAAAAGGTAACGAGCACTGACTGTTGCAAATGCTAGGTGCTACAACAATAAATCCCAGCCTGATCCCCTGCAACAAGAACACTTCTTAATTATTTCTAATTTTATTTTCACTAAACACACAATTATGTTTAATGCCATCCACTAATACCAACTCCTGGCTTAGGCCTCATTCCATTTTGTTCCAATAAAATCAGGGAAGATTGCAACAGAAATAGCTTAGACATAAAATTGACATTCCTTTTGGTCCTCCTTTGTGGACTGATCACCTCTTTTGAGCCAAATGTTTCTAAAGGGCAAAAGTAGATTCCCCTCTTCACCCCAAAATTTCCCTTAGGTCTTTCCCACCCATTTCTTATCCCCCTGACTGACACATAAATACCTGTGCCTAAGACACCCTTTTGAAAAACCAGGAAGGATTTCATAACCTGTTCACGTTTCATGGGATGGCTCCAAATGTGATTTGACATTTTTGCCTCATGTTTCACTTGCTTACAGACACAAACCATGCCTTTCCCTAAATGTCTTCACCTTCCAGAATTGTTTATCTATTCCAGTGCCTTTGTCCTGTTACCTGCTCTCTACAGTTCCCTGGAAGGAGGATGGAGCCAGGTGGGGATCAGTCAAGGGATAGGAGGAGAAGAAACAGCCTCAAGTAGTTCCAGAGGATATTTGGATTGGATAACTGGAAGAATTTCTTCATGGAAGGGTGGTTAAGCATTGACCAGGGAAGTGGTGGAGTCATCATGCCTGGAAGTGTCCCAAAATATGTGGAAGTGGTGCTTGGGGACATTACTGGTGGTGACCATGCTGGTGCTGGTGGATGGTTGGACTTGAGGGTATTAAAAGTCTTTTTCAACCTTAATGACTCCATGATTCTTCAGCAGTTCTGAAGTCCATGGATTTTACATGATTCTTGGATTCACCACCATTTTTGGATTCTTAATTTTGATGAAGTAGAAGCTTCCCAATTCCCCACTTGTCTGCCATTTCTGGGCTTATACTGGGAAAGACTGTCATGAAACCAAAAATAGAAAGCCCCAGCTAGGGATAACTTCATTAAGCTCTGACCATTTTATCATTCCTGGTGCTCCAAATACATCACTTGTTGCTTTCATTGAAAACAATGAGTTTTTATTCTTGGCTATTAACATCTGATGCTAATTATAGTCTGTATATTATATTTCCATTACTTTTCTCTCTCTTAAAAAAAAAAAAACAAAAAAACCAAAACCCTATGGATGGTTCATATTACACCCACTTTTCTCCCAGTGCTGGAATTGCTAGTTTTTCCCCTTTTAAAGCTAAGGAAGCTGCTGCCAAGGTAGAAAAAACTTCAGGTGAAAACTAATGTTGAACATACAAGAAATGTTTAAATATTAACGGATCTAAAATGAGAGCTACAAACTAGCATGAGACACAAGCTCCTAAAATTGAGTAGAAACAAAACCTGTGTTTTAACTCAAAATCATCCTTGTGTCAACATCAACCAGCTTTAGAAGACACAAATTTCAAAATCTCCCATAAAATATCAAACCAGTAAGTAGAAACTTTCATTCTGCAAGTGAAGGTTATTAGAAAAACTCAGCCTTACCTTCACTTTCAGCACAGAAGAGAACATTCTGGCATCTTCAGACACCCCTCCAATGTACATTTTTTTGGTAAACACAGGTGCATGGTCATTTTCATCCTTCACCTCAATAAACACCTTGGCTGTATTACCTAAAAGAGGCAAGGAAATGGGAAAATAGAATATTTCGTAATAATTTGTGACATCTGCTGGCATTCATGCATTTACAGCTCAGGGAGATCATGTAAAATGTGTATAGGGATAATAACCATGAAATAAATCCCTTAGACATCACAGAATGCTAAAATTGGATAATCCCAGGATCCCTGAGGCTGGAAAATCCCTCCCAGCCCATGGAGTCCCAGCTGTGCCCAATGCCCACCTTGTCCCCAGCCCAGAGCACTGAGTGCCCCCTCCAGCCCTTCCTTGGACCCCTCCAGCCATGGGGACTCCAAAGCTCCCTGGGCAGCCCCTGCCAAGGCCTGAGCAGCCTTTCCATCCCTCCAGCCCCTTCTCTTCCCTAGACTTGTAATAAGGATCCATATCACACTTTGGTTCTACAGATTTTGGTCCCATTAAATACGCACAGGTGTCACAAAGAGCTCATTAAAAGCAGCTCTGCACCTTGTTTTATCTTAATTATTCCTACTCATGCAAATACTTAACAACTGATTCTGTCCTGGTGTCTGTAAACTCATAAGTGGCCATGCAGAGCCCTGGCTCAGCAGCCTCAACATTTAATTAATTTCCTGTGTTAATTCCCTGGACCCTCCCACACCTGTCCTGGCCCAGGGGAACTCCACCAATGTTGCCTCACCTGAGAGGTTCAACACAAAACACCAGAGGTTCAGCACAAAACAACACTGTTAATTTGGTTGCATTAAACAGTTCCTGCTCCAGCCCATTGAGCAATAAACATCTCCATCCTTCTGCAAGGGGAAAAACATCCAGCAAAAACCATGGACCAGGTGCCAAACAGATTCCACTGTGCAGTAATCTCCACCAACATCTGCTTCCCTCTTTCAGAATTGTATCATCCAGAAAGATTACTGGAAATGATGATATCCAGTTCATTAAAACCACATTTGCAAGTGATAAACTGCCTCCTTTCTGAGCTGGTTTTCCCAGCTCCTTTCAGTGCCAGGATAATTTCAGTGTTGCACAGGTGCCACTGATACAAGTTACTTGTACAATGCAGACTATTTATAAGGAGCTGTAACTTAGGGGAGAAAAACATTAAACCCCAGATTATTTCTAATGTGGCCAAAGTCTTATTCTGCCTATCTGATGGTCCAACTGATGAGAAACAAATGATGGCTTCATAAATGGGACTGAAATCTGAATAAAACCCCAAATATTTAAAAGGCTGTCCCTGAGGCAGCAGAGTGTCCTGGGGGTGCTGGGGGACACCGAGCTGTCCCTGAGGCAGCAGAGTGTCCTGGGGCCAAGGAGGCCAATGGGATCCCGGGGGCAGCAGGAGGAGCATTCCCAGCAGGACAGGGAGGGATCCTGGCCCTGGGGGCAGCCCTGGAGGCACCTCTGGAGTGCTGTGTCCAGCTCTGGCTCCTCAGCACAGCAGGGCCAGGCAGCTCCTGGAGCGGGGCCAGCGGAGGCTGCGCAGCTGAGGAAGGGCCTGGAGCATCTCGGTGCCCAGGAAAGGCTGAGGGAGCTGGGGCTGCTCAGCCTGGAGAGGAGCCCCAGCTGAGAGGGGCCCTCAGGCCTGGCTGTCCCTGGCTGCAGGGAGGGCTCCCAGCAGGGCCCAGGCTCTGCTGCGGGGGCCCAGCAATGGCACCAGAGCCACGGGCAGGGCCTGAGCCCAGCAATTGCCCCTGCACAGGAGGCACAACTTCTGCCCTGGCCACTGCCCAGCCCTGAGCAGATTGTCCAGAGAGCCTGGGGGCTCTCCTCCCTAGGGCTGTTGCAGAGCTGGGTGCACACAATGCTGTGCCCTGTGCTCTGGGATGGCCCTGCTGGAGCAGGGAGCTGCCACCAGGCACCCACTGTGTCCCCTTCAGCCTCAGCCAGTCTGTGGGGCTCTTCAGTATGGAGAGAAGGGGGAAAAAAGAAAGGAAAGAAAAGAAAAGAAATTACATGAATTGTGGAATCTTTGTTTTCTTAAACCTAATCCTTAACGTTTCTGGCTGCAATACTAAATTACAGTCGGAAAATGAGATACCTAGGCCAACTTTCCCACTGAAGCTCCACCCTTTCGGGAAGAATGGGACATTAAAAGCAGAATTATGTGTGGAAGTGACCTTGTCCTGCTGAGCCTATAGCCAGTCTTATCAGTGTCTAACACCAGTTTTGTGCTGTGGTGCTGGAGGGAAGATCCTGATTTTATCCGTGCAGGTGGGATCAGGTTTTGGCCCACCTACACAGTTTCTCTCTAATTCAAATTAAACATCATTTGCATAATGATCACTTTTGTCCTGTCAGGCAGTTTGGGTGAGGTGGCTGAACCTTGTGCAAAGTTTGTCTTGAAGTTTGCTCAACTCTCCATTTGTTTAATTTGCTGGCAGTTCTCTGAGCTGCCAAAATGCTGATTTGTTTAGCAAAGGGTGACTGCTTTAAGAATGGAAAAATGCAAGTTATTACATTAAGCACAAAGCAAATTAAATGTCCTGCATATCCACAGGCTAACAGTAGGACCATCACCACTGCACATCTACCTGCATTTCAGCTTCCTGCCTGATTTTTGGACCCAGTCCTTCATTCTGGCAGATGGAGTGGAATGTGCTATCTGTGAGCTCCTCCCTATCCCACCTCTGTTGTTCCCTGCCAGCTACAGCAGTTGCCTTACCCTCAAACTTTAATTCTCACTAAAATCCCTCAGCACCAGCTCTGCCATGTAGGAAGGTCATGCCAGATCCTTTCCCATGGGGATTTTTCCAGCCCCTCTGCTTGATTCAGGAATATTCCCTGCACAGGGTGTCTGGTGCCCCAAAATTCACCACTCCTGCACCTCCAGCCCCCAGCCTGACGGAAAGGGCCACCAATGAAGCACACTCTTAGAGAGTCTGGTTTAGACTCTGTCACTTTCCTTTTTCCTTCATATTCCAAAATTTTAACTGCTTTTCTAAACACTGGGTGTGACCCAAACCCTCTTTGTAAGGATAGTGATCATCACAGGTGGTCAGTATTTACACTCACCTTCCAGAGGGGAAATTTATGCCTCCATATATGTAAAACCTTCCATCTTTTATATTCTAGGTCTGGAATCCAGCTCCAGTTACTTTTTTTTCTTCCTGCATTCCAGGAGTTGAAAGCAGGATTCACTCCTTGGTGGTAATTCTTGTGAGACCTCCCAGAATCAAAGTATAAAATCTTGTTATTATGACTGTGCTGCCTAAAGAGCTGGCCAGGTGAAAGAACGAAAAGCATCTTTCCCTGGACAAAGCAGCACAGGCTGCCAAGGTGGCCAAAAAGAGCCAAGAAAATTGATTCCAGTGCTACCTCCATCTCCTGCAAGATCCCTTTTTCCTCCTCTCTTCCAGCCCCTCAGAGATGAGCTGCAGTGCACAGAAAATACAGAACTGCAGCTGCCTCTGTGTCATCCTGAGCTTATAAGAACCAGCTAAACAATCACTTCCAAGGCTTTTGGATCTTACAGCTTCTGTGGTTTGCTTAAGGGGATTGAAAACCCTGAAAGCTGCTCTAAAGCAAAGCCAAGGAACCTCTGGAATACCTAAAATGAGTAGACCATGAATAAGTAACACAGATAACAAGCCCAACAAAAACTCCTGGCTCACTGCTGTGTACTAGCATTTCATTCCTAGAAGTTTTCCCCAAACATCTTTGATAAAAACACTTTTCCAGTCTTCCTATCTAAAAATGGGACAGATCCATGTGAACCTGTAGTTCCTTGCCAGGCTGCAGAAACGAA
The DNA here is from genome assembly GCA_013400775.1 of Chaetops frenatus. NCBI lineage: Eukaryota > Metazoa > Chordata > Aves > Passeriformes > Picathartidae > Chaetops > Chaetops frenatus. The sequence goes on along the minus strand of VZTR01013394.1, from coordinate 794,438 downwards.
GCTGAACTAAAGCAATGATTTTTGGACACTGGGACAGCATCAATGATGCTTTGAGTGTTCCCAGGTGAGCTTTACTCAGTGCTTTCACCGGCAGCACTGCACTTGCCTTCTGCAACATTCCAACCCAGCCACAGATCCAGCTGCTCTTCAGGCGTGGATAATTCTACCAGAAATCTCTGCTTCTCCAAAAGCAATTCTGCAGGAGGCAACTGTAGATTTCAAAGAACCTTTCCAAAGTTCATTTGAATCCAGCTGGAAGGGAGAATTGTAATTTGCCAGGGTTTAGGAGCACTTTGCTTTACTCCCGCCTTAGAAGCGCGTGGAGCAGGCTTTGTGCTTTAGCAGGTGAGCTGAGCTGAGCTGAGCTGCAGCTGGGCTCCATCTCACATTCCTGGATTTGGCAGAACAAACTAGGAATCAGCACTGAATATTTTTTTCAATGACATTTAGATCTAAATGAGCCCATAAAGCCTGAAGAAGTTCATGGTGTGCTGTCACTGCTCAAGGGAGTGCAAAAAGAAGCAAGCAGAAGTGTTTGGAGCAGCATGGACCCAAGGTCTGATTTAAATCCACATAAAACCTCTTTTTCTAGCCTGAGTAGGAGCTCAGGTTTTATGCAGCCTCTCTAAAATGCACTGCTTTGCTGGCCAAAGAAATTGGAAGTTTGTCCCAAGCTCCCCTAGAGCTGTGAGGCAGCAGGATCAGCTCTCCAGGCTCTGCTTGCATTGAGTCCATCTGTCACAAATCCTGGATTTGGGAACTGCCAGAGCAGCCAGCTTGTAAAGCATCACCAGCACCAACTTTTGCAACTGAAAACATAAGGCTGCTTTATTCTTACATCAACACCACAGGGACACAGAATTCATGCTCATATTTAACGTAGCAGAATTATCATTCCCAATTACTATGGAACAGCTGCAGAATTTTAGTTGTAAAACTCCCATTTCCACTTTATTCTCAAAGGGTTTTGTGGGTTTAGGAAACCAAAAACAGAAGAGACAGAACTGTTGCCTTACCCCCCTGCTCAGAGCTGGTAGTACAGCAGAGCCAGGACAGTGCCTTTGTACCAGCCCTGGGGGTGCCAAAGATGACTAACAGTTCTACCTGGCTGGAGAAAACATGGAAATAATCAATGGAAGGGTGATTTTCTTTTCAAATCTTCTGATAGCAAGATAAAAACCATATCTAACGATGTCCTCTCATAGAATCAGCCAGACTGGAAAAAAACCTCCAAGATCATGGAGTATGACCTGTGACCAATCTCCACCTTGTCACTCAGTCAATTAATTCCTCTTAAATACAGGAAAAGCCACCATGTGGTTCTGTCATTATTTTTACATCTCTAGCAATGTGAAAGTCACAGAATCCCAGGATGGTTTGGGTTGGAAGGGACCTGAAAGCCCATCCAGTGCCACCCTCTGCCATGGGCAGGGACACCTCCCACTATCCCAGACTGCTCCAAGCCCCAGTGGCCAACCTGGCCTTGGACACTTCCAGGGATCCAGGGGAAGCCCCAGCTTCTCTGGACGTGCCCACCAATGCTTTGGTTCTACAATTGGGACCAGATTGAATTTGGTGGTAAAAGCCTCTCTTTGTCCCTCCTTGTCCATCCTGCTCCAACGCTCTTTGTTGCTGTCTTTAGGCAGCACTTTCTCTTTGCTGTTCCCTCTGCTTCCACAAAAATCCTTCTGCTTCCTCCTACCCCTCCTGTTCTTGCCTCAAGGAACATAAAGTCCAGCTCCTGGCCCTGCACAGCACAGTCCCAAGAATCCCACTCTGTGCCCGAAAGTGTTGTCCAAACTCCATTAATACTGAAGGTCCTTCAGGGCTCAGCATCACCAGAATCCTCAAGAACTCCAAGCTTTTTAACTCATCTTCATCACCAAACACAACTGGCCTTCCATTCAAATGAAGTAAAACCATACAGAAATTTCATATCACAAAGTTTCAGTTAAAGTAACTCCTGTAATTAGTTTGACTCTGCTAAAAACAAGAATGTGACTTTGCATGATTTAACATCATCTACCAAACCCTCAGTTTAAGTCACCAATTTGATGTTCTCATACTCCAAAAGACATCTCAATTTACTTTCTCTCCTCATATATTTATTCAATTATTACCACACTATCACCTGGCACCATCGCTGAATGACAAGCTCAGTTACACTTAATGCACTTTCACTTTTCCCCTGCATAGATGAAAACTCCAACTCCTACTTCACTACAATTATTTCCTATAATACCAGCACCGAAAACAATTTGGTACCCAGCTTTGGGAAATTCAGCCCTGTGTGGTGGCTCAGCAGTTTGTGAGGGCTGTGTTATTTACAGAATCCCAGGATGCCTGAGGCTGGAAAAGCCCTCCCAGCCCATGGAGTCCCAGCTGTGCCCAATGCCCACCTTGTCCCCAGCCCAGAGCACTGAGTGCCACCTCCAGCCCTTCCTTGGACACCTCCAGCCATGGGGACTCCAAAGCTCCCTGGGCAGCCCCTGCCAAGGCCTGAGCAGCCTTTCCATGGAGAAATTCCTGCTGCTGTCCAAGCTGAGCCTCCCCTGGCCCAGCTTGAGGCCCTTTCCCCTTGTCCTGTCCCTGTTCCCTGGCAGCAGAGCCCGACCCGCCCTGGCTGCCCCCTCCTGGCAGGGACTTGTGCAGAGCCACACGGTCCCCCCTGAGCCTCCTTTTCTCCAGGCTGAGCCCCTTTCCCAGCTCCCTCAGCCTCTCCTGGGCTTCCAGCCCCTTCCCCAGCTCTGTTCCCTGGCCTGGACACACGCAATGTGTATTTCAAAATGAAGGGCCCAGAAATCCCTGCAGCTCCAGAGTAGGTCACTGACAAATTTCATAACAAATTTCACTGATTCAGAGGTATCCAAGACCAGAACAGGCACCAGGTCACTGCCACTGGGTGTCACAGCTCTGTACTAATTCAGTGTCACACAATCCTGGGGCTGTGCATTCCAAGTCACCCAGCTCCAAACTGGTTCATCAGTTCAACTTCAGCAAAGCCCACAGTGATGTGTTAATTGTGCCCCATCTCCTCCCACTACAACTCATCAATTCAGTGTCCTGAAACGCAGAAGTAGTGTTTAACCTGATTAAAATTCCTCAAAAATGAACAAAGTGCCAAGAAAATGGAAAGGAATTAATTTGTATAAATGCAGGAATCAAAACCAGAGGTCAAAGGACCTCCATTACAAAGTCATGAGTGATTCAGCTGGCCAGACACTTCTAAAGTCTTTTAAATATACACATCTATCAAATCCATTAGCTATCCCTGCAGCACAGTGCACATTCCAAGGAATCTCTATGCTGGGTACTCCTGGGGAGCCAAACACACCCAGCTTGTGTTCCTTGAAGCTGGCCTGAAGCCAAACACAAGTCATTATCAAGCATTCCTGAATAAACTAATTTAGCCATCACTTTTTTGGGGCTGCTGCTCAGGTGGGAGAACTGCTCTAGTGCAGAGTGTGAGTCAGAAGAGGGAATGGAGCGGAGGACCTGCTGACTCCCTCATGTCTTCAGCCATGTCAGAAAGGACTTGGAGAAGGCTGTGTGCTGCATGGAAGTCTAATCTGCTCCCTGGGTATTCCTTGGCTGTATTTTTATGGATATAACCTTATCTGGATTTCTCCCAGGCACAGGCAAAAGCAGTCAGCTCCTTCTTTCTGTCCCCTGGCAGATACATCCTCGATGGTGGCTAAACCAGCACAGGATCTCACCCTGCTCTTAACAAAGCCAAGCTCCTGACTACTGATTAACCCTGATGTGTCACACCCCACACACTCAATTCTCATTCAAGGAAAAACACACATACACAATAATTCAGGCTCACAATCCTCAGATCTCCTGCTGGTTCTGTGGATAGCATTGGAAAAAAACCTTGGTGAAGGTATTGGAACTGCTACCCCTGTACAGTGTCTCAGGCCATTCCCAAGTTTTATGGCATGTTCCCAAATACTTGAGTCCTCTCAACTAACACAGAATCCCAAAATCCCAGAGTGATTTGGGTTGGAAGGGACCTTAAAGCCCATCCAGTCCCACCCCTGCCATGGGCTGGGACAGCTCCCACTGTCCCAGGCTGCTCCAAACCCCAACGTCCAATCTGGCCTTGGACATTTCCAGGGCCAGCCACAGCTTCTCTGGGCAAGTCAGGCTGAGAGACCCAAAAATGCACAATGGGCTGTGGTCCCATCATCACCATTACCCCCCTAAAACACAGCAAGGTCACTGGAGTGCAGTTTCAACATTCTCAGCAAACACCAGCAAAATCTGTGTAAATAAGATGAGAAAGGAAGGATTTTTGGCACTTACTTTTGGAGGGGACCCTCAGGTTGGATCTCACGACCTGCAGGGAGTCTGCCTGCACTCGGAGCTCATAACTTTGGACCCTTTCATAGTCCAGAGGCTTTTTCACAGAGATCACTCCAGTTCTGTTGTTAATGGCAAACACATCTGGAATCCAGCAAAACCACAGGGATTTTATGAGATGAATAAACACGGATTTTCAATGCTCAAGGGTTTTATTTTAGGGATGACACAATTCTCTGACACTGCCAAGCAAGTCATTCCCTCCCTGCCTCCTTCCCACCCTCCCGCAGGCCTGGATAAGCCCATGTAGCTCCTCTTTGAAGATACTTTTAATCTGGGTCTGCCCTGCTACTGGGATAACCAACTCAGAATCACAGAATCATGGAATATCCTGAGCTGGAAGGGACCCACAAGGATCAGGGAGTGCAACTCCCTACACAGGACTTGAGGACAAGATGAAGAGCCCACTCTCATAAAAAGGAGGATGGGATGGGGAATTCTTTACATCCCTCCCAATAATTCTGTGTTATTCTGTCAAGATGTCCAGGTGGATCACAGAGAGTATCCCAGCAGGATGTTTTGCTTGGCTATCAGGCTCTATTCAAATACTTATGGCTACAGCATGGCAGAGTCTATAACCCCTGAAACCAGATTTTTAAGCAAGTGTAACTCTATCAAAGCTATTTATGTTTTTATTTCAATATGTCATGGACAAGTGGCACCCATGGGAATTTTCACATCAAGGAGAACTATTTTCTTATAATTTTGCAAATTATTCTGAGTTTTAGCTTATCTCCAAAGGCTTGATAATGGCAGTTACAGAATCATGGAATGGTTTGGGTTGGAAGGGACCTTAAACCCCATCCAGTTCCACCCTCTGCCATGGGCAGGGATAGTTTCCACTGTCCCAGGCTGCTCCAAGTCCCCATCCAACCTAGCCTTGGGCACTGCCAGGGCTCTAGGGGCAGCCACAGCTTCTCTGGGCACCCTGTGCCAGGGCCTGCCCACCCTCCCAGAGAATAGGTTCCTACCCAATATCCCATTTAAACTTCTCTGTTTCAGCTTGAAGCCATTCCTCCTTATCCTGTCACTACAAGCTCTTATAAAAAGTCCCACTCCAGGTTTCTTGTAGGCTCCCTTCCAGCCCTGGAATTCCCTCCTGCTTGTCCAGATGAGGTGGAATTTCACCTCGATGATCTGAGAGTTCTTTTCCCACCGTAACGATTCTGTGATTCACCTCAGCAGCTTTACTTCTCCACACTTTTTTGCAGATCTCTGGTGCACCCACCAGGCTCCCCATGACCCCAAGACTGAAATATTGGTATTAATATTATTACTGTTACACTTACCCTCCTCATTCCCTGACACAATGGAGTACACGACTGTCTGGTTCAAGGCGGCCGCGGTGACAAAGGTGACCACGGTTCCCCTCGGGGCACTTTCACTCACTGCGGGGGGTCTGCAGAGTGGAACAGAAGGATTTGTGTTACATTCCTGGACAACAGATTGTTGAAACTTATTCCTCAGGTTGGTATTTCCCCCGTCTGTTAGGCTGCCAAAGGATCTGCTATTAGGGAAAATCATATTAAAATGGAAAATGTTTAAACTTTGAAAATGCAAAACCCATTGAGAAGTCCAATAGACAAAAGGTGGCAATGTGAAGATCTAACAGGTCTTGCCAGGGAATAATGAGGAGAAACAGCAACCACCACAGCCTGATAAATTGGAAGTAAAAGACAAAATAGATAGTTTATATACTTTTTATATAGATCTATAGATCTCTTTTATAATAGATCTTGAATATATTCAACTCTACTAGGAGAACTCAGTAATTATCCCAAAACCATGCCGGAAAATTCATTCAGGGGTAGAATTCCATGCCTTAGACAGGAAGCACTTTGGGGTCACCTCCACGGGAATTTCCACTCTTCACAAAGATCCAGAAATTTTCCTGCCGACACATTTTGGTACTAAAACCTGAGATGCTTTTCAGGAAATGAACTGCAACCCAAGGCTACCCAAACACTGGGAGGGTGGGCAGGCCCTGGCACAGGGTGCCCAGAGAAGCTGTGGCTGCCCTTGGAGCCCTGGAAGTGTGCAAGGTCAGGTTGGACTTTGGGGGCTTGGAGCAGCCTGGGACAGTGGGAGGTGTCCCTGTCCATGGCAGGGGTGGCACTGGATGGGCTTTGAGGCTTTTTTAACCCAAACCATTCCAAGACTCTATGCTGATGTCTTTAAACCAGCAATGAAAACAATGTCAGTAAGAAGTGAGAGGCATGAGCTCAAATGCTCCTCCTCAGATTTTCCTCCCGGCAAGAAAAAGTTGAATTCACGCTTCAAACTCTTCAAAATACATTTAAAAGGAATTTTTGACACTCATCCATGAATGTAAATGTTTGGGGTTTTTTTATGCATTATGAAGATATTTTCAATTTTTAAAAATTACACTCATTCGATAGATAGCAAAGTAAACACCAGAAGAGGATCTGATCAGAGAGGCTCCTGACTTTGAAGATCAGTTGTGCACTGATATTCAAAATTCTGGACAGAATCTACAGCTGCTTCTTTCCAGGGAATATCTTGGAGGCATTTGGAAGACCAAATGGCACCTGGGGACACAGTCTAGTGATGGCCCTAGCAATGCTGGGGGAACAGTTGGATTTTATGATCCCAGGGGTCTTTCCAGGCCTTTATAACTCTATGATTCCATGAATATTTTATCACTTTCCCTTTTCATCTTCCAGATGGTTTTCAAATCCTCCACGCCACACCACATTTTCCCATTCTAATGGCAGGGAACGGGCTTGGCCCCAAAGCTGCCAGAGCTCCAGGAGCACTGGGACAATGCTCTCAGGAACAGGGGGGGATTGTTGGGGTGCCTGGGCAGAGCCAGGAGCTGGATCCATGATCCTTGTGTGTCTCTTACAACACAGGATATTCCAGGATTCCATGAAAGTTGGAACCCCAGGACACAATTCCAGCTATTGAACCCTAACTTTTCCCATCAAGAAGTGGCCAATCTTCCTGTGAACTCTGCCTTACAAACATTTCCTTTGGAATGAATATTGCTTTAAACACCCTAGAAAAATTTCGAGGTACTGAATATATGGAATTAAGTTTTGGATCATGCAATAAAACAGTGATCTCCCCTTTTCTCCACTGACGGAAAAAGCCCCTTTTACTCAAACACACATGCACGGAGCAGATCCCTCTGCTCCCACCATTCTGCAGCAGTGGTTGGAATAAAATTCCTTGTTACTCCCTGATTTATTAAGCTCTAAAACCATTGCTATGAAAAGCTCTTTAATGTGCATTTTACCAATGCGAATGTTAATCTTTGGGATTAAAAAGCTACCAAAAGGCAGGGAAAGACAGGGAAAAATGGGGAAAAAAGCTGCCAAAGTTGGAAGCATTTAAATCGGAGTTCTTTTGATGAGGTTAGAGAGGAAAATGCCCTTTTTTATGCTTCATTATAGATGATGTTGTTTTCTTTGTCTTCTAAATGGGTGAGAGTGGAACAAAAGCCCCATATTTCATTGCCAGCACCATTCCAGGATATTCCTGCAGTGGGAATGACCTTATAGCTCCCTCTGCCAGTGCTGAATCCAATGGATTGATAGATCAATAATAATTAGTGAGAGGTTTTGTGTCTGCTCTAGAGGGAGGAGGCAGAACCACCCCCCACAGTAATTGCACTGATTTCATTCCCCTCTTTTAATTCCAGGGACTGGAGGAATGCATCAGTTGGAGTAAAACACCCAGCTCATCCCTCCAGAGCACTCCTCTGGATTGTAGAAAAGCAAAGCAGCAAAAGATGAGCATCCAGCTTCCAATTTCCTGCTCTTTACCCTCTGCTTCCAGTTCTAATAACATATCTTAGAGAATAAATTCCTTATTTTCCAATGTTTGAATGACTAAGATGGAAAATGGTGCTTTTTTTCTGACATATTACTTGAAGGTGTTTTAGGGCACAGGCAAAGGTGTTTTCATGCCATAATTTTGCATTACTGGATGAAAAAAGCTGGAATTTTTGTGGGAAGAGGAAAGCGGGAGAATCCAGCCCAAACCACCCAGAAAAGGATTAGAAAAGCCCCATGGGAGAGGAGGGGAAGGGAATTTCTATGAGCTCAACACCACTGGGGGGTAGGGAAAGTGACGGGGTTGGTGTGTCCCTGTCACCTGGGTGGGGTTGGTGTGTCCCTGCCTCCCAGGCACTGGCGACTCCATGGAACCAGAGTTGTTAAGGTTGGAAAAGACCTCTGAGATCATTGGGTCCAACCATCAACCAACACCACCCTCCTCACCACAAACCATGTCCCCATGGAAGTGCCACATCCACACTGTTTATCAATGCCTCCAGCCATGGGGACTCCAAAGCTCCCTGGGCAGCCCCTGCCAAGGCCTGAGCAGCCTTTCCATGGAGAAATTCCTGCTGCTGTCCAAGCTGAGCCTCCCCTGGCCCAGCTTGAGGCCCTTTCCCCTTGTCCTGTCCCTGTTCCCTGGCAGCAGAGCCCGACCCGCCCTGGCTGCCCCCTCCTGGCAGGGACTTGTGCAGAGCCACAAGGTCCCCCCTGAGCCTCCTTTTCTCCAGCCTGAGCCCCTTTCCCAGCTCCCTCAGCCTCTCCTGGGGCTTCCAGCCCCTTCCCCAGCTCTGTTCCCTGCCCTGGAATTGCTTTGAACTATTTGAAATATTTTCAATGAAATGGTTCCCTTCTGAACCCCTGAACTCATCATCGTCTTAAATCTGTGATTTCTGATTCTTCCCCAAGACTCACATGCCCAGCATCCACACCCATCCCATTCCTGGATATAAGAAGGTCTTTTGCAATAAATGATAATCCACCCACATCCCATAAATCTTAGGGATAAACCACAATTAACACCCTTCTAATCTTCTCTTCTCCACACAACCACCCTTTGACCATGACAATTTTAATCTATTCCCAGATCACTGCTTCATCCATTTCCATGGTGTTTTTTCCATGACCATCACAGCAATGTGGAGCTTAGGCCGCTTGATTCACTCTAACTTTTCCACAGGAATAATAAATGGTATCTTGGGAGCATCCAGGATGGGACAGAGACCAGGAGAGAGAGAGAGCCCATTGATATCTTTGAGTGTGAAACCACAAAATGGATTTGTCCCTCAGAAAATAAACAAAGCAACCACGAGGAAGAACAGGATTAAAATAAAGTTATTATTTGTGGACAAAAATACAGAAAAGAAATACAAATTTAAAAAAAATCTTTGAATTTGCTGTATCTTAATTATCTGTGTCTTGATCACAGTGGGAAAGGGAGACGAGCTCAATCTCAAAGCACGTCTCAAATACATTGCAGGACACAACTATTGGAAATGTCCAAAGTGAAATTTTAACTTTTCCTCTCTACTTCTGTTTCTTCTTTTTCCCCTTGCTAAACTCATCACTCCCAGTCCTTTTTCAATTTGCCTGATAGCCGATATGCTTTAAATTCACCATGAAACTTGTCTATCTCAAAAGCATGAACATGAGATTTAATAAAAAATTAAATTTCAAGCCAGCAAACCCAATAATAATTTGGAAAATTGGTTTAGTGCTGAAGCTTAATAGTGGGATGTGAATGGACTCCATATGAGCCACTTCAGTTGCCTGTACTTTGTGGATTTTACATTTTATATCTATTTATACAGAATATTATAATACAAAATATTTTTTTATATTTATATTTTAATTTATGGAGGTTCATAGAAACCCTTCAGAAATTCAGTTTTGGTGTTGTTTAATTACATTGCTCACCTCAACTTGATTAACATTGAGGGTATTTTCATTCTTAGGGTGGTGAGAGGGCCAGAGAAGCTGTGGCTTTCCCTGGATTCCTGGCAGTGTCCAAGGCCAGGTTGGACTTTGAGGCTTGGAGCAGCCTGGGACAGTGGGAGGTGTCCCTGCCCATGGCAGGGGGTGGCACTGGGTGGGCTTTAAGATCCCTTCCAGCTCAAACCAGTCTGGAATTCCATGATCCCCTTGGCAGATCTTTTAATCGTTTCACCAGCACATACAAACTACTTTGGCTTCCTGTGCTTGCTCAAAAAAAGATAGACCTGGACATATTTTAGAGCAATAATCTATCATTTTATCAAGTTTTATACACATTTTAGAGCAATAATCCATCATTCAATCAGGTTTTTGCTTTCCTAGTAACTACATGAACAGCTTGTCCCAGAAAACAGTAATTTTTTTTTCCTGGAAAAGAATATTTTTGTCTTAGACATATTTATCGAGCAGTAATCATCAGAGTGTCACATATTCCTTCCTGCCTTTCTGTCTCAATTCCCAAATTGGTTGGAGGCACTCTGACCTTCCCAGGGTATTTATTTCCAAAACAAATGACAAGGGAGTCTGGACATTGCCCCAGTGATCCCATCTTAACCTCTCGTTTTTTAACTCAAATGTCAGGTTTTGCTCTCCTGACCTCTCTATGTTCACATTATCCCTCCAATCTTCCCAAATTAAACCTGAGGCCATGAAGGCAGGAACATTCCTGCCAGGATTCTGCAGGAGCAAAAGAAAAAGGGGAAACATTCCCACCAAGCACAATGTAGGGCACAGCAACACAGTTGGATTAATCAGACCGACGGGATAAATTCCAAGGATAACATGGCTGGAAGGATAACACATTGCTGGAAGCCAATGGGGTTTAATCCTAAAATTATGGATAATTTCAGTCTCACATCCACATCCCCAGACTGATTTATTCCTACATTTCATGAACACGGTGTTGGGAGCACTGACCCTCAGCCTCCCCAAGCACAGATTCCCTGCCTGGATCTGGCTCTCTGTGCTTTCCTCTCTCCCAGGAAACATCTCACCAGAACATTATGTTGAAAAATAATCCCAGTTTCCTTTTCATTTGGTATAAAGAAGTACAGGATTTTAATAAAATGCAATGCAGCACTACTAACACAAGGAAAAGTAGGGGAAGTAGGATCCTTCCCCTGTAGTCATCTGGTAATTCACTCCCTAATTTTTGCATGGCAAATCCTGTGCCAGTACCTGCTGTATAAACAACTTAATTTAACTTTCTAACCACATTTGCCAACTAACATTATAAACCAAATGAAATACCAGCAGAAAATAATTCTAAACCAGTGATTCCAAAGGGAAAATCACACACATTTTCCTGAATCCAAGCTGATGTGAGATGCAACTTCCAAATGTTGGAATTTCCAGCTTAAGTGTGAAGAAAACATTGACTGCTTTTACCCCCACATCTCAAAAATGCTGCAACTAAAAGGTTGCCAGTGGTCTTTCCTTAATAACAGAAAAAATCCATCCTAGGAAAGGTGGGAAAAGCAGTGGGAGGACCTGGATATGCTGGGAAAAGGATGATCCAAATGGATGCTCTAAATCTACCAGCATTAAACAAAACATTTTGAGGGACAAAAATAACCCCCTAGGGACCCTGACAAGAAAGAGGAAATGATTCCTGAGGGGAAAAATTATCCATAACAGGGAAAATCCCAGGGAGCTCTGCTAGGAGGGGAAAAGGGAAACTTCAGTAAGGAGAGGTTAAAGAAATGCAGCTCAGGAGCAGCCCGATGGAAAAGCATCTAAGGCAGAATTGATATCCTGGAAATGCCCAAGGCCAGGTTGGACACTGGGGCTTGGAGCAGCCTGGGACAGTGGGAGGTGTCCCTGGCCATGGCAGAGGGTGGCACTGGATGGGCTTTAAGGTCCCTTCCAACCCAAACCAGTCTGGAATTCTCTGATTCTTTGAGGCCTCAGCCATTCATAGATACTGAGAACCATGGAATATCCCAAGTTGGAAAGGACCACTCTTTCCAATTCCTGAGCTCCAATCCAGAGCACTGTGGATGCTTTTCCCACCTCTCAGAAGGAAACACCAAATTGCAGAGATTCCAACCATGGAATGTCACCCCTACCCTCACAGTCGCTGTGCAGGGTTCCCCATTCCCTATTTCCCAAGGAGGAAAACTCAGTGAACAGCAGGAAACCAGAGAATCGGGGATAATCTCTTGGAATAACGGACTCCTGATACAGTTCCACTATTTTGTTTTGTGAAATCTTTTTGCTTGGATGGTATTTGCCTCCAATATTGAAGGATTTAATTGGGTGGAAAACATTACAACATCTCTTCCACCAAGGGAGAGCGAGCCCAACGTTTCCCCAGATCTCCCTTTTTAGGCAGAACACATTTCCACAGCAGTGCTGGTGCTGGGAGAGAAATAAAATTAAATAAAATTCCATACTACATTTACATCGAATTATAGCCTGGAATTCACAGCTTTCCATATTTCCCCATAAAACTTTGGATTGCTGGGCAACTGGACACATCTCTTCTGACAGGTTGGGGAGCTATAATGCAACACTAACAGAAGCTGTAAGTTTGCAAAATTCCCCTTTTTTCCTGTTCTGGAATGGCTGAACACCTGGTTAATGTGCCCACAGGCACTAATTAGGAAGCAATGATGCTGCTCCCAGTTCCCATTCCATTCCCTGCTCCAGCAGCACTTTGCTACCAGCAGTGACCTTCCCCTTGCAGAGGATATGGAATTTATTAATTAACACAAGACCAAAAAGACCCCAAATTCCTTTCAGCTTTTACTGTTTTAAATTGAGGACGTGCTCATAAAGAAGATGGGCTTGCTAAAAATACCTCTTTATATTCATCTGAGGTTCCAGTTACAGCTGGTCTCCACTGCTTCATAGCGCTACTAATTAATATCCGTTAATTAAGATATGAAAGTGCTGCCATAAGTTGTTGGGAAGTGATGGAAACTTCTGGATTAATTTCTTGATCCAGAGATGATCTGGGTGAAGTCAGGACAAAAGAAAGAAGAGCTTGGGAAAGGGGCTCTGTAATGACAGGTTTGATTTCCCCAAAAAATTGTTTTATTTGGTTTATTGGGGTTTAACCCTTTTTTTTTTTTTTTTTTTTTTTTTTTTTAGGCTGTCCAGAGAAGCTGTGGCTGGAAGTATCCAAGGGATGCTGGACAGGGCTTGGAGCAACCTGGGATTACTGGAAGGTGCCCATGGCAGGGGAGGAATGAGATGAATTTTAAGGCCACTCCCAACCCAAACCACTCTGGAATTCTGTGGTTCTTAATCCAGAGACCGTTTTGCTGGCACAAAGCAGGGTGAGATCAAAGCCAGCATTAAAAACTTTAATGAGTTGTGTGAATTGTCTTGCCCTGTTTGGGGCAGGGATGTAGAAAGTCTTCCTGTTGCCACCAACCCACTATCCAGTCTCTCCAGGCTGTCACACGTACTGGAGACACTGGGAGTGCCCATGCCTTCCATTAGTTCTTTGGAAAACCAGCGGAATCCGACTGACAACCAACACCCTGCGGGAGATGTGGTGACAAGAACAGCATCAGCCACGTCCTTCCCTGCCACCAAAGGTCAGCTGGGCTCTGAGGTGGCCTAGCCATCTCCAATTAAATGTCCACGTCCTCCAGCACTTTGATTCTTTGGCATTTTTGCCTCTTTTCTCCACGCTCTGTGTTTTTGCAGAACAATGCCTGGCTTGGAAAACGCTTTGTTTGTCAGGCACTGCTGCCATCAGCTCTCTCTGAGTCACCCTTAGCATCCATGGCAAGGACAGACAAGGACTCACTCTGCTAATGCAGTTCAGCTCCTGGGCTCCACAGGGAAGATCCAGCTGGAGCACTGGGATCGTGCAGGCCTGACTCTGACCACAGAGTCACTAGGGTTGGAAAAGCCCTCAAAGGCCATCGTGCCCAAATGGGAACACAGCACCACCCTGCTCACCACCAACCACAACCCCAAGTGCCACATCCACACCTGTTTTGAGCTCTTCCAAGGATGGTGACTCCACCTTTGCCCTGGGCAGCCCCTGCCAAGGCCTGAGCAGCCTTTCCATGGAGAAATTCCTGCTGCTGTCCAAGCTGAGCCTCCCCTGGCCCAGCTTGAGGCCCTTTCCCCTTGTCCTGTCCCTGTTCCCTGGCAGCAGAGCCCGACCTCCTCCAGCTCCAGTCTTTATCCTGGCAGTTGTAGAGACTGAGAAGATCATCCTGCTGCTGCTCTGCTTCTAAGAGGGACTGAATGCTGGGATGAGGAACATCCCAAATCCTGCCTGGTCTCCTCTTGCCAGTCCCTTCCAGAAGAGCCAAGGACGTAGATGATCCCCTCTGATGGATTTTAGGGGGGATCTCTCGCAACCTTAGGAAGGAACTATATTTTATCCCTCACTTATTGTAAATCAACTGCTCCATTCTGTATTTTCTGTATCTCAGAGCCCTCAGCTGCCCTTTGCTGTTTGATATGGAGAACACAGCAGCATTTAGAAGTCTCCAGAATAATTTACAATCCAAACAAAGAAGGTAGGAGGGAAAGAGACCAATTAATTTGCCCCAAATGATGCAATAATGCAGAGGGAGAGCCAGTGAGTAAGAGCCAATCTCTGCCTTCATCCATTTGACTGCTGTCTCCTCTGGAAGTCACTCCAAGACATGGATAATGATCAATCAAAGCCTCCCTGGGTGTGAAGAGGGCTCCAAGCAGTGCTGCTGTTCCTCTGGCAGAGCTGCCAGGCTCTGCAGAGCTCAAGGCAGAGTGGCACTTTCATCTCCCTTTCTGCTCATGCCATCTGGTCTCTCTTTCTCTATTTTGTATTTATTCTTGATTTTGTAACACAGGCTGCAGCTTCATTCTGTATGACTGTTCACCTGTGACCTTTCCCTAAATAAACAGGAAAGAAGTTTGTAAACCAGCTTGAGAACAGTGCTGGAATCATCCAGATTATGGTAATTAGACAAGTAAAGATCAATACTAATCCACTCTAAAGCCACTAATTCTCAATCCCTCTGAAATTCGAGCATCCACATCCAGCAATTTTTCGTTTTGCAAGGGGCACCATTGCCCTGTGCTGCCTTTTACCCTAAAGATATCCCATGTCACTGGAAAGTGAGGTCCTGTGACACCTGCCAGTTCCAGCTTGCATCACTGTCAACAAATCAAACACAAAGCACAGCTTGCAGAGTGTGACAATCACTGAAAACCTGAATCAACACTAGTCCTGCTCCTGAATATTTGAGAGTCTCAGAGCTGAATCAGAAAGTGCGGGGCTAGTTTTAATTTCATTTTTGACATTGAAGAAAATAAATAACTGCCTTTGCTGTCCCCAGAAGGTTTTAAGAGCTGCTTATAAAAGTGTGCAAAGAATTTCCCAGGAATGGAGCTGTGCTTTGTAAAGGGAAACCAGCTGTCCAGATAATCCTGAAGAGTTCACAGGGACACAAAGACAACCTGGGTTATTCAGGTGTCATCAAAGGGTATTATGGGCTACGAGTCACCTTTTACTGCAAGAGTCCTCCACTGTAGTGAAACAACATTCCCAGTTCCTGAAATTCCAGTCACATATGGACAGGTTTTTATTTGCTACATTACCCAAAGTGATGCAGCAAACACTGCAGACCTCTGGAGATGCCTAAGAAACAGTTGGGAACAGCAGAAACAATTTCTCTCTCAAGAAAAATCCTTCAGCAAAGGATTATTATTAAATGCAAAGTTTATAATTTTGCACTGGTCCTTCAGATTCCACATTTGTTCCAAGTTAAACAGAACATTAGGAGAAGAGAGGCAGGTTTTCAGTATTTTTCATTTCTTTAAGTTAGAAATATGCTAATACTCCAATCATGAGGAAAAATAGAGTGCAGATCAGGAATTTTTGTCTAAACTCCTTTAAACAGCTGAGTAAGCCCATCCTTTAGGGCCCACTGAAGACAATTTATGTTCAATTTCTGCTTTCTGATTCCCTGAAGTCCTTGCATTTGGAAATATCTGTACAAACCCCACTACATTCTGCTGCTGATTATGTCACTACAGAGGCACAGAGAGAACACATTGGAACTTCTTGGTACCTTGAAGCTGATTGCCCTGATCTTATCACTTCCTATTATTGTACAGATGTCAAATTCACAAATACATTCTCTGCTACAAAATTTAACAAACTAATCAGCCCATGCCCCACTTTTAGGTTTGCTTTTGATCAATTTTGAGACACTGAGGTTGATGATATTAAATTGTCAGAGGGTAAATTTATGAAATCATGTCTCTGTGGTGATAATAACCATCACCTGTGCTTCTAACATCGAAGAGGTTGAGTCTGAGTTCTCCCATGCCTCACACAAATGGTGTAGGGGATTAAAAAATGCCTCACACAAATGGTGTAAAGGGTCAAGACACACTCCAGGAAACTTAACCTAGAGCCCTGGTGATCTCAGCCCCAATTCCCAATTCCCAATTCCAAGGCCTGAAATTCGTTTATCCAAATGACTGATATTTTCAACAACTTCTGAGGGGAAAATTTCAATCAAACCTTCCGTCACCATTGTTGTCAGCCCAAATTTTTCCAGCTGGTGACAACCTGCTCAGACAGTAAAATTCCACCAAAAAGAGAGTGTTTTTGTAGCTCTATTTCAGACTAGCATTCAAGCAGGACTTTTTTTGACTTAAAAAATACCAGTTTTAGGGTGAAAGGATGAAATACCAGTTTTAGGGTGAAAGGATGAACTCTTTACCTGTATTCATCCTGTGTGAAGCGTGGGATGACTGAGGGCTGCAGCACTGCAATTTCTACTGTGGTGGTGTTGAACTTCACTGGGTCCCCATCATCGTAGGCAATGACCACCAGCTATGAACAACACAGAAAATCAGGCTCTGACTACACAAAAGAACATTTTTCAACCTGACTTCCAGCAATTCTAGTATTTTCAGGGTCTAAAAAACCAGAGGTGATTTTCTTTGGCTGCAAGTCACACATTGTGTAAGAAGAAAACATGGAGGGAAAAGGTGACAGCCATCCACAGCTTGAACCTCCGCTGGAAAATTTACAGACATACAGTAAACTGGAGGAACTTCTTCCTGGAAAAGGTTGTTAAACTTTGGAATGGGCTGTTCAGGGAGGTTTGGAGTCCCCATTCCTGGAGGTGCCCAAGGAACTGTTGGATGTGGCACTCAGTGCTCTGGTGGGGATCAGTCACAGGTTGGACTCGGTGATCCTGGAGGGCTTTTCCAATCTCAGTGATTCTGGGGTTCCATGACTCCCAATAAAACAAACGGGAAAAACCCTGGGTGAGAATTATCTGTGCTGACATTAATATCTAGAACAAGAGCTCATGTCAAAACAAAAAAAATTAACGTTACTTCCCCTCCAAAAACTCCTCTGTAGAAAAGAGATGCTCTAAATTTATGCATGGACAAGACCAAACTACCTTCTCCTAAATGAGGCCTGTTATAAATATTTCGACTTTTAAAAATCTTTTCTCATGTCTCTTTGTTGATTTAATCTGTGATTTTGTGCTGGTACAAGCAGGTTAATTTGGTTTTAGCTTTCACATGAAATTTGCTTGCAAAAGATTGGGACTCAAGCACACTGAAGGAGCAGTGGGCAGTTTTCCACTCAATTTTTCCTTATTTCTGGAGGTCACTACATGAGGCAGGTCAGCAGTTCATTCTAGCAGAGCATTTTCAGCTCATTTCTGCCAGTCCAAGCTATTCCACAACAACCCTTTTTTTCCAGCCAGTACATCAGGGAAGTCACCAGTGCAAGATGTAATTGCAGAAATTATCTGGATGTTTAACAGTGACTGGAAAAAATCCCAGAGGATTCAGCAGCAGACACAAACCCAATGGCTCTGAAGCAAATACCAACTCCAAGTGTTCCCATCACTGATTTCTGGAGTCTTCTCTGTGCTTTTTTCCTAAGAATCCACATTTTCTGAAAAGTAATTCCCTGGTCAATGTCCCATTTACTGCCCTAACATGAAGCAGTGTGGGATAGATCCCAGTTTTGGAAAACAGCCCCACAAAATAAATACTAGGAAGTAAAAAGAAGTGCAGTAACAGGAAAGTTCCACTCTGGTGATGTTAGCCAAAAGAAAATCTTCTTCCCCCTCTGGTTTTATTATATAAATTAGAAACTTAAAAGTACTTAAATTAGCACTGTCCTAAACCAGGGCCCACTCCAACTCATGTAGCCCTTGATGGGCCACTCAGGAGTGGAAAACAGTGGTCAGCTTTATTCCTCATAATGGTAGGTGCATCAACAAACCTCTCTTTAACTCTCATTTCAGAAAGAAATAACTGAAAGAATAAAAAAACCCACACCTTAATGACTGTAAGGGAGCTTCCAAGTAGGGAAATCACATCAAACCCAAGGTATGGATATCACTTTTTTTTTCTCCTTACTGACCCACTTCAGTTTTCATTTTTAACTACCCCCTCCCTTCCTGGATCTTAAAGGGTAGGCATCCTACTGACTTAGGTTAAAATCATACCTTAATCCACATTAATTCACTCCACACTTTAGGACCAGTGACAACAAAATGGGAATTTCAGTTTCCTTAAAATTGATGATTTTACATTAAAACACTTGTGAACACAGGAACTCTTGGACTACCCAGACGTGCAGTAACTTTATTTATGAGATATCTTGCTCTTCTTGCAAAGTTCTCCCCAGATTCTCCCCAAAAGCCCTGTTGAAAGTGAACTGGGGAAAAACGAGGGCTACCTAAGCTACCTGTTTTCCCCACCCTCCCAACAGGTGCAACCACATCCATTCAAGACATTGCTGAAATCAGAATGGCACAAAACACACACCAGGAAAAAAAGAAGGAAACAAAGGAACAAACAGAATCGAAATTTTGCATGGAAGTCCAATGAAAGGCTGGATTTGATCCTGGAAGTCTTCATTCAACCTTAATAATTCTGGGATCTTTCTATGCAATAGAAAAAACAAGTGAGAACCATGATGGGGAAAGGAATCCCAGCAAATTCAAGGAACATTTCCTGGCACTGCAGCTGAATTTGTACCTTGAACACTGTGCTGGGCTCTTCATTGAGGTTCACTCGGGTGATGACACGTCCAGAGTTTTCCTCCACATCAAAAATGCTGGCACTGTAGGGGAACTGGACAACATCCACCTTGTAGCGGACCCGACTCGCTGGGGTGCCCTGGAATGTGAAAATGAGGCAAATTGGGTATTTCTGGGTCTTTACACACCTCCTGAATGATTAAAATGTGGCACTGGCAAGGCCATCAGAAGCAGAACATGATGTTTGTCTTGCTCATAATGGAGCAACCCCTCCAATCCCCCCAAAATACCGTCTACGACACCTGAGAGGTCTGGGAAGAAAAATCACCAGAGGTTTGGAAAGAAAAGGGCTGAACCCCCACCAACTTAAACCTAGAAATGTTTTATAAATACTGACATTTTCAAACATGAGGAGCCCTGAACAGACCCCAGGATTTGAGGTGCCAGCACAGGGGGACAGGCACTATCCTGGGCCTGCTGGCATCCAATAAATGATGGAGATTGTCCTTAACCCACTTCTTGCTGCTGATGTATTTACAAAAACATTTTATTTATTGTCTTTTATGGCTGTAACCAGAGAAGATTTAGCTGGGCTTTGGCCCTTTTCCTTCCACACACTCCAGGGAGCTGGATCTCCTGGATGTTTTCTCCCTGGATCTCCTGGATGTTTTCTCCCTGGATCTCCTGAGTGTTTTCTCCCTGGATCTCCTGGAGGGTTTTCTCTCTGCAGGGTTTCACTTCCAGCAGATGCCTGGTAGGTTGAAGTCCCTCATGAGGCCCAGGGTGTGCAATGGGAAGACTTCTCCCAGCTACTTGTAGGATGCCTCATCTGCCTCCTCCTCCAGGCTCGGGGCTCTAGGACAGACTCCTGATCCTCTTTGCACACCAATGTCGGAATAATGATTTTCCAGCAGGCCAAAGTCTGGATATGCAGAGATTTGGGACATTTTACAAAACTCCAACGAAGTTGTTCGCTAAATATATTTGGGAGTAAATTCAGAGAAACACTTCTGTCCTAGCAACAGCATGATTTCATTTTCTGAAAGCCTCTGTGTCTCGAGCTTAGATTAGGCTTTGACCTTTATATTGTGTTTAAACAGCCAAAACATCATTTATATGGATTGCTGATTTTCACCTGTGTTCAATAATGTGCTTTGTTGGGATTGGGAATATATTCCATGTCCCATGCCAGCCACGAAGTGCATGGAAACAGAACATTTCCTTTGTCAACAGCAATGGAAATGGCTACAAAAGTGGTTTGAGCTCACTGAATTATATCAACGTTTTGCTGATCCAACAGAAATCAGTTGAGCTTTGCCTCTCGGAACTCTCCAAGGAATTCCAGCCTGGGCAGGGTTTATGAGGCCATCAGCAGCTTTAATAATCCCTACTGGGTCTGCCAGGCATGTTTGAGTGGTTAGCAAATTAATAAATGATTGTGTTCATAGTTAAAAGCACTCCACACGTGCTAAAGAGGGCAAATCTGGAAAAAGTGAGAAATTTCTGGGATCACGGCACAGCAGAGTTCATTATCAACTTTCCCCCTGGCATTCCCTGCTTCAGCCATTTTTCTTCAATGTTATAATTAAGGGCAAATTACCTGCTGAAATCCAACCTACTTGGGCTCGGAATAATGGCCTTAAACTCGCTTGGAAGACTAAGAGCCCTCATCATCATTAAAGCTGCGCACACCAGGTAATTTGTGATTAAATAAACAAAAGTCTCATCAGGTTATTGTTGTTCCTGATGTGATTATCAAGTACACTTTGCTCCTGTCACTTTAGAAAAATAACAAAACTCGGATTTATTTTTTATTTATGGTATTTTGGCACTGATGTAATTAGAAGTATCTCCAGAGAGATTTCCCAGGAAAATCTACTTAGAAGTGAGTTTTAATTATCTGAAATATTAATCATCTTTTGCCTCTGTTCTAAATTAATTTAGATGCATTATTTTGTCTGCAGCAAAACTTGAATCTCGCTGATAAAATTCCCAAATAAACCATAGAGCAAGGATTGTGCTTGGCAGGAACCATATTCATTCTCCCCAACCAAAGTTTCCCTGATATTCAGGACTAATATGAAACTTTAAAAAAAAAAAAAGCTCATCCAGCTCCAATTCTTTCTTCCATGGCTGCGTGATTCCACAAGATTCCAGTTGCTCTGGGGAAATGCCATTTATTTGTGACACAGCTGCAAACATGTCCCCAGTATTGGTGAGGCTGCCCCTGGAAAAGAGGCCTTGGATGAGGTGCACGTGCACTGTCCAGGTAACTCCCAGCAGGAAAATTGTAATGGAATAAAGCCAGGAAAAATGGGGCAAAGGGAAACACCACAGTTTTGGGGGGTTTTCATGTGTGTTTCTGAGAGCAACTCAAGAGGAAGCCAGGAATTGTTACTTCCACTCTCAAGGAGAGGAAGGCTGGAGCACCTTTGCTAGGAAGACAGGAGGAGACAACTGGGAATGTCCAGTCTGGAGAAAAGAAGGCTCCAGGGAGAGCTCAGAGCCCCTTCCAGGGCCCAAAGGGCCTCCAGGAGAGCTGGAGAGGGACTGGGGTCAAGGGATGGCGTGACAGGACACACGGAATGGCTTCAAGCTGAAACAGAGAAGTTTAAATGGGATATTGGGAAGGAATTGTTCCCTGGGAGGGTGGGCAGGCCCTGGCACAGGGTGCCCAGAGAAGCTGTGGCTGCCCCTGGATCCCTGGCAGTGCCCAAGGCCAGGTTGGACACTGGGGCTTGGAGCAGCCTGGGACAGTGGGAGGTGTCCCTGCCCATGGCAGGGGTGGCACTGGATGGGCTTTAAGGTCCCCTCCCAACCCAAAGCATTCTTGGATTCTGAGATTCAAGCAGGTACCAGCCACAAAACCCCGGAATTCCTTGGCCCAGGAAAGAATGGGGGAAAATGCATTTCACTTTCACTTGAAGTCGACAGGAGAAGATCCCTAAGGACCAGTATGGAATGGCAGCATCATGAACACAGAGTCATCTCCCAGGTCTCTCTCCATATATTATCTCCATATATAGATTTCAACTCAAACCTGAATCATTCATATAATAAGGAGTTCAATAAGGAAAATTTTGTAAAGCTAATTTCATGAAAAAAAACTAGAAAGTGGTGCTAAACCCCCCAAAATTTATAGGTTTTTGTAACTTACACGGAGCAACCATGGAAGATGGGACAGCCCAGAGCAGGTAGATGAGTTTGGTTGGTCTTACACCAGCTTGCGGTTGTGAATGGTGAAGTCATGTAAGTTCAACCTAAATTAATTACTATAAACCCTAAAATTTGAAGAATTTTACACTTTAGTATATAACTCAACACGAGGGCCTGAAATTCTGAATTGCTAAAGTTGGAAATTTTGAATTTTAAACTATCACAAGCTGAACACAAAAAACCTCATCCACTTTTAAAGCCTTGAGATGAAATTACTTGAAGAACTCCTGGAATTTGCAACATGTGTCCCATATTGTGATCTCCAACAGCCACTGAAATTCCACAGTAAGAGCTTTTAAAAGATCAAGGTCTGGTCTGCCTGAAAATGGTTTTGCCTGCAATTAAAATGCAGGTAAATATTTAATTAAATATCTTGTAGCTTCTTACTTTTAGTGGATGCATGGAAGGCAAAAAGGACAATTGCTCCCAATTTGACAAAAGGGCTGCACTGAAGGAAAAGCTCAGGAGGTGTTAGGAGAATGGATAAAGCATTAAATGGGATATTCTGGAGCTCTGGCTGCTTGCTAAAATTAGTGTTCTGCATCTGTTTCTATTAACATTTCCAATCAAAAATAAAGGCAGGATATGGAGGGGAATTGCCCATGGCAGAAATATCCGAGCTTTTACAGTGATAACCCACATCAAAAAAATGGATATAGTGGAAAAACAAACACTTCTTGTTATGTTAGTCCTGGGAATCACGTCTGATAAATAAACTGAGCATTTATCAAACAGCTCCTGGTGCTCTCCTGCCCACATTTTTTTGAGGATTAAGAGCTTTGAGACCACTCAGAACCATTTTTTCATCTCTCGTTACTGGGCCACTTCAGTGAGGCATTAAATGTTCACCAGGAAGGAAACTCTCCTTGTCTCCAAGGAATTGATCCAACACTAATCCAGGCTGATTTCTTCAGCTACAAGGGATGATCTAAATGCACAGAAAGAGATGGTTGGGAATAGGTGCTGGCTGGGAGACTGGAAACTGTGCCAGCAACACCCAGAAGTGCAGGTGACTGAGCCAGGTACTGGCTTTGGAATCTTTCCCTGAAAAGGCTTGGAAAGAGAAGTCAGATCTGAACACATTTGTGTTAACTAAAGCAGAGTAGGACTTGAGAGGAAATATTTTCATGGAGCTGATTTTCCCCTTTTACTCTGCTCAGGTGAGACCCCCCCAGCAATTCTGTGCACAGTTATGGTGCCTTCAACATAAGAAGGTCATGGAACTGTTGGAGAGAGCCCAGAGGAAGCACCAGGATGGTCAGAGGGATGGAGCAGCTCTGCTGGGAGGAAAGGCTGGGAGAGCTGGGATTGATCAGCCTGGGGAGTAAAAGCTTTGGGGTGACCAAACTGTGGCCTTCCAGTGCCTGAAGGAGCTACAGGAAACATGGAAAGAGACTCGTTCCAAGGGCCTGGAGTGACAGGACACAGGGAATGGCTTCCCAGTGCCAGAGGGCAGGGCTGGATGGGATATTGGGAAGGAATTGTTCCCTGGGAGGGTGGGCAGGCCTGGCACAAGGTGCCCAGAGAAGCTGTGGCTGCCCCTGGATCCCTGGCAGTGCCCAAGGCCAGGCTGGACACTGGGGCTTGGAGCAGCCTGGGACAGTGACCTTGAAGATCATCTCATTCCAACCCCTCCCATGGGCAGGGACACCTCCCACACTTCTCTCTCTCTCAGTTTTACCTGTTCCCACTGTGGGCAGCCAGGCAAAGCCAGATGGGAGTCACTCTGGGAGCACAAACCCAGCCAAGGCTCTTTGGGTGCTCCTGCTCACCTGGAATTCCAGGGCTGTTTTGGGGGCAGAGCTTCCCTGCACGGGGCTCACCAGTTGTCCTGGTCACAGTATCCAGCAGCCTAAACCTACCCACTCCAAGGGACTAAAAAACCCCTAATAATTACAGAAGTGCTTAAGCTCCAGCTGGACACCACCTCTGGAAAGGAAGCTCAGGCTGATGTGTGAGGGAGAGCTCACAATTAAAGGGGAAAGGGCTTGGCTGCCTCAACAATTGCACTTGCAATGTGCTTAAAATCAAGGATTTTTATTCTTATAAAATTTACCAGTTATTTAGAAAGAATTGAAGCTGTTCCCAAGGTTTTCCTTGGCAGCCATGGCTCTACTTAATCCCCATCATTCTCTCTGGCCCGGTTTTGTTGCTTTTTCCTTAATATTTCCTGCTTATACCTGGAATTAGGTAGAAGCTCCTCTGGGTGAGCAGCTTTAGGATGCACCAAGTAATCTGAAAAATTATTTTTTATTTATATAAAATGTTACTACTTTAAAAATGTATAAAAACCTGCTGTAGATTGCTCCAAACAACCAAAGGACAAAATGTTGATTTACCAGATCACATGAAAAGAAATTTTTCAGGCAAAACTTTCCAGATTTCAATGACCAGAAGGGTGTTTCAGGTTTATAACATATCCAAAAGCAGCTACCAAAACATAATTTACATTCTTAGTCACTGCAAATAGAAAGAGAAACTAGAAAAGAAAGGAGCAACTGGTAAGAATTTAAAGTGACATTTACTCAAAACAGCCCTGCAAATCTTGCTGTGGCCTTTAGAGAAAACCTCTGGGTTTAATGTTTTAATTGACATTTCACCAAGGACCTGAAGAATAACTGTCAGAGGTCTCTGATGCCTTCAGGCCAAGAGGTTTCGACCACTTTGAAATCCACAGGTCAGAATAAAAACATTACAAAGTATCTCCGAGGAAGTGCTTGACTCTGGCACAAGTTATTTCTGTTGTACTGAGCAACTCTTAATAATAATCAGAAATCTGTGGGGTTTTTGCAGCAAATCCCATCTTCTTATCAACAGCTGCATTCTAATGATGGCCTAAGGTTTTAGGCACCAGTTAAATGAGGAAAATCCCACATTTTCACCCTCAGATTTGTTCATATGGATACACATTCCTATGTAGAAGATACATGGAGCTGTAAATAACTCCGTGTGTGAAGATTTGATGGGAGGAGTTTTTTTAAATAAAACCAAAAGAAGCTTTCATCTCCATCGCCAATAAATGAAGTTCTGTTGGATTAATTTAAGAGTAAAAGCTCACTCTTACCCCTATATTCTATAAATTCCTAAATAATTTAGGAGATGGAGATAGACATAGAAAACAATGTCCCAGGTGTCTTTCACCCTCTCATATTTCACCTAAATTAATACTTATTTGTTGAAATGGAGAGCCCACCTCCACTGACACCATTCTCAACTCCTCCTTCCCCCAAACCTGCTCTTCTGCTCTTGGAAAAATTCAAATTTGCCTTATCTGCAGAGAAATCCCACACAGGTGCTGGCCCTTTCCAGCTGGATCCTCACAGCATCCATATTAATTTGACAACATTGGGATTTGCTGAAAACAATGGTTGTCTCTGAAGAGCTGATTAGGTCTGAAAAGCTTTTATTGCAGATGATGAAAAAATCTGGCTGGGCTTTTATTCCAGATATGGGAATTACATACATCAGTTGCAAAATAGCAACAGGAAAAATTAAGCTTGGAGATTTCAAATTAGTTGGGCTCTTGTAAACAGGCATATTTTAAAGCTACAATTATTTTTTTAATAGATACATATTTCTTTCCTTGAACTGACAAAATAAATGTATTAGTACCCTGCAAATAGGATTCCAATGGGTTTAAAACCCCCAAACCACACTAGTAAAATATTGATGATAACTAAAAATATTCCACCCCTCAAGGCAAGTTTAGAGCAAGGTCCTTTTGCTGAGCAGAGACAAGCTTGTGTGCTTTTAAACCCAATTTCCAGTGAATTCCTATCAAATACTTTATGACACCATTTAATGTCAAAGCCAGCTTCAAATAAAGAGAGATTTTCCAGTAGCACAGGCTGGCTCACACAGAAGACGAAACAAAGCCATTTATGCCTGGTAGTTTTACTTTAAAAATAAAAAAGATGAGGGACAAAACTACCAGCCATTATTTCAAAATAAAAAACGCCTTTCAAAACATCCTTTAAAACCTTTCCTCCATAGCTGGCTGACTTCTATGGCCCCTGCATTTATTAGAGGCTTCAGGGTATCTTAGTTTTTAAATCTTCATAAAAATCAACAAGTGTTCATGTGATAGAGACAAAAATGCTATTAAATGTTCAGTAGGCTTTGGGGTTGTTAAATGAAAAATGAAATAACTTTGCACTGGAAGTGCTGATTGCACAGGACTAAGGATTATAAAAGTAATTAATCAGAACTATATTGTTTCCCCTCAGCGATGTCTTAGTCTTCAAAATTTAGACACAGCAATTACAAAATGGAGTTTTCTTCAGAATGGGCAAAGAGAGCTGAAAATACCTCATTGTAAGGCAACAACATTTATTTAATGTTAAATAAAAGCTGCCTAAACCCCAATTACACCACATTTAGCTAGGCTACATTGGATTTGAGTCCAAGCACTTCATCAGCTTTTAATGTGCGTGGCACATTCCCCCTGAACTCCTCTCCCCAAAGGATTATTCTCCTTCTTCTGCCAAACACTGGCAATTAAAAATTAAACCTGGCTGGCAGAACAGCTCTGGCTTTTCCTGTCCTCAGAGGATCAGCTGGTCACCGATGTTCATCAGGCTCTGATGACAAAAATTGACATCAAACTTTAGAACAGGCAATGAGTCAGAGGTGTGTGCCCAGTTCAGTCACTCAGGGGCTTCACCAGGGAACAGCAGCAAAACCCAGGGACAAAAATAGATTTTATCCCCAAACCCAGTGCCCTGGATTTAAATATTGCCCGTGGAATGTGCAGCCTGGTGAGCTCTGCAGTGCCACACGAGTCTGGGATGGCTCAGCTGGGAAGTGCACGGTGACTGTGACATCAAACAGTGACAACCTCACAAAGCTGGGGTTTCTTTCTTCTTGAACTGCCCCAAAGATAGGCATGGGCTCCTCTTCCTGCCTATTCCTCTCATTCTTCTGAAGCTGGAGAAAAAGCTTTCCTCAAGCCTCTCTGATAGCTAGGAGCTGCATCACTGATTTTCCAGAGAAAAGGAGACAGCCTTGGAACTACAGCCCCTGTCCAGAAAAGCAAAGCCAGGCTGACGTGAAACAAACGTTTCTCTGTGAAGCTGCTCATAGTTTGAGTTGATGAGAGATCGGGGGGCACTTTGGAGGGTTTGAGTTTTCTCCCTCTTGGATGTGGAATATTTACAGAAGTTTTTCCTTACCGGGGGATCCTGATCCTCGGCTGAGACTGTGGTGATAACGGTGCCCTTGACTGCATCAGGAGCCACCATTCCCCTGTAGAGCTTCTGGCTGAACACTGGCGAGTAATCATTCATATCCTGCAAAAAACAGAATTCTGAGTTTAGTCCTGCAGTGCCAACAAAATTCCGATGTGAGGAGTGGGTTTGTAGAGAATTCTCAGTCAGATTGAAAATCCATATAATTCTGCTCATCTGTGTGCTAGCATTGAGAGGAAACATGCAGACGTGGGAAAACGATGGGATAGAGATATCATTGAACAGGAATTGAAGTTTAAGCTTCAGCTTTGGGAACAGATCAGTCATGGGCCAAAAGCAGGAACAGCAGAAATACAAAACACAAAGAAGAGTCTGTAGTTTAAACAAAAGCCTTTAAAGCTAAAACATAGGTGCCTTAACAAACAGAACATGCACTCAGCATTTGGTGAAGTTAGTGAAAATCTTCTAATGTAGCAATATAATCTTATGTAGAAAATTAGTACAAGGTTATGGAACATTGTGAAAATGAATTGTCAAAGTCACATTGTAATAAGGTCCACGTGGGATAATGCAAATGGTAACTGGTTCTTAAAGATGCTAACGAACTGCTTGTCAAAGGCTAATTGGTTAAAAAGTTTCTTTAAGGAAGTGTAACTTTTGCAACTTCGGCTTCTAGTGCTATGGCATGGATTTAACTCTTTGTTGTCTCACCCTTCCACCATGAGACTGATAAAATAAAGACTTCTGCATCACCTCCTAGTTGCCCCATCTCTGTGATTTAGTAGTCCTGACGTTCCAGATGCATTCACAAATGTGTTTTTTGGGTCTCTCCCTCCCTCCATAGGGATTGCCACTCCCAGGCTCTCCTGATTCCATTACCCCTGCACAAAATGAGGGGGGAAGGTGCTGAAGATGCACAAAAAAAAA
>VZTR01013394.1:737797-765951 GCA_013400775.1 Chaetops frenatus | reverse complement strand
AAAAAGGATGTAGGACTGCTCAGCTGAAGGGAATTCTGCAGGAAAACACAGCCCCACAAGAGAACAGAGCAGAGAACTCCACACCACCTGCTCCTGTGGCACCAGGCTCGGCTCATTTTCCAAAAGGAAGGAGCTGCTCTGGCTTGATGGTATTTGTTACCTCTAATATCCAATAAATAAAGGGGAAATAAAGTGTCCTTTGTAGGATAGAAGGGCATTTGCACAAATTCTTGTGCCTGAGATAGGCAAGGATACATAAATATATGCATACATGTATACACAACTTAACATATCTCTATTTTGCAGGGTCAACTAGAGTTGCTTGTTTGTGTGGAGATTAAAAATAAACTGTTTTGTATTTTTCCTTTTATAAAACAAGATGTCTACCAAAACACTTTTCCAATTAAAGTTTATTATTCTCTAGGAAGTGTTCAGGTTTGTGGTAATATTCAAACCGGACCAGCCTGTCACTCATTTAATGTTGTGGGCTATTAACTGGGAGGGGTCACTCGGTCCAGTGGAAGGAAGGGGTGGAAGGGGATGGGCTTTAATGTCCCTTCCAACACCAACCACTCCATGACTCTGTGGGTATCTGAAGACAGATTCAAATCTGAGGAGTGCTTTTCCCAGAGCAGTGAAGGAGGAGGAAGAAGGCATTTAACACCCGGGTATTAAATATTTACATTTTCAGCTTAGTGAGGCACAAGCATGAAAGGTCTCCAAAAACCCACGAATGTCCCTGTGTACAGTGACATTCCCAAGGCCATTTTATGTGGGGAATGCTGCACTGCAGGGATTTCTCTCCTGCTCTGGCTGTGTTTGGCCTGTTCCCACCTGTCTGGGAGCACCTGGGTTAGTATGAGTACATTACAGCAACTGACTGGCTTAATGAGTTTTAAATTACATATTGATTTAATTCTTAGTGCCTTCCCTGCCCTCCTGCTTTCTTTCTCCTCTTTGGCATTCCCATATGACAGTCTCACTTCTCAACATTATTGTTCAGAATTTTCATACTCCTTGCAGACAGGGCAGGGTTTGTTTCCTACCAATCCTTTTCCTAAGTAACAGCCCTGTGTGAGTCTTGGGAATGAGCTGGGTCCTGCTGAGAGAACAAGGAACGTGGTGGGGAAGTGGGATCATGCACACGCTGAGGGTGACAGCTGAGTTAATGAGCTGGCATCAAGAAATCTCTGCACAGGTCTTAATTTGCTTTTGAAGGTGCAAATATGGATCCACAAGAACATTAAAATTAGACCATCTCTCCCAAATTGTCTTTGTGCTTCATCCTTGATCTTTGTGCAGTGGAGGGATGTCAGGATCCTGTAGTGCTTTTGTGCTGCCTCATGGGAGCAAGGAGGAACAAAACCAACAAAAAGTGGTAGGTAAAGATTATCTATGGTAGGGAGACAGCTTTGGGGGTGTCATGCTTTGCCTTTTGCTCCATTTTGTAAATAAATCTGTATAAAAATAGAGTAAATCTGCAGCTGGATAAGCAGTGACACAAGGGCTGGTTTGTAGTTACCTATAAATACGTGCCTGTTATTACCTTAATGTCAAAATAAGCAGTTCAGGTATTTGAAAGTGAGAAATATGGAGAATCCATTACCCAGATTTCCCATTTCCATATTTTGGAGCATGTCTGATCATTAAGCAGGGCTCCTGCCTGGATTTGAGTCAATGGCAGCCTGGGTTTATCTGGCTGGAGCAGTGAACTGGGGAAGGTTTTAAGATGCTGCAGTTTGGCCCCACTTATGGGATTATGCCTCAGATTTAAAAGGTGATTTAATGACTTCATACAACCACTTTGGGGAGGTTTACTGCCCCATTCCTGAACCTGTGCTTGGGGATTGCACTCATGTGCTGTATCCACTTTTGTGCAAGGGTAAGAGGTGTTTTCAGAAGCCATCAGATGTAATCTTCAACTATTTATCTGTTTACAAGCAAAACACGTCTGGGGCTTTGGTCTCTGCTCAGAACAAAGCCCAGGTACTTGCTCCAAATATTTGTTGTCCAAAGTCTCTCTGTGCTGAAAACCTGAAAACTGCATCTCTGCATCTCTCCAGCATTAAATTCTCTTTGATAGCAACAACTGCATTGAGAACCTTGGAGAGAGATCATTTACAAGGGCCTGGACAAGAGGGACAGGACAAGGGGGAATTGCTTCAAAATGACACAGGGCAGGGATGGATGGGATATTGGGAAGGAATTGTTCCCTGGGAGGGTGGGCAGGCCCTGGCACAGGGTGCCCAGAGAAGCTGTGGCTGCCCCTGGATCCCTGGCAGTGCCCAAGGCCAGGTTTGGAGCAGCCTGGGACAGTGGGAGGTGTCCCTGCCCATGGCAGGGGTGGCACTGGATGGGCTTTGAGGGCCTTTCTAACCCCAACCATTCCGTGACTTCGTGATCCTGTGACTGTGGGGGCAGAGGTTTTGGGGCTGGAATGGAGGGGATCATGCCCATGACCTCTTGAGCTGCTCCCAGAACATACAATGAGCTTTTTTCTCTGCTCCAACCAAACCAGTTCCAGGCTGTATTCCATCCTCAGTGGTGCTGCTTTGTGCCCAAAAATCAGTAGTTTCTGTATGTGGCTGTGCTCATACTCAACTCGGTCTAAGTGGAAATTAATATTCCCTTGCTCTGAAACCCATATCTGAGCTAATAAATGCATATCAAGCCTTTACAGCCCCTGTTCACTCTGCTGATTTTTATGACAAGGTGTAATAAATAGGAAAAAAAAATGTATTTTTAAAGTGATCTCCTCTTCTACTCATGTTGACTGTCCAATTCCACAGAGGAAGAGAGTGAAGAGGTTTCCTTTGGAGCACAGCACAGAAATTCCCCAAACTTCCACTCTTCCCACAACTCCAACTCTGGATCTGCGATTTTCTGCTGTTGTTTTGTTTTGAACATCTGCCACTTCAGGCTGTGTGCACATTCTCAGAACTGGTGGCTCTGGGAATGCTGCCTCCAAGTGGTTAATAATTCTCTGCTGTATGGGGACTTGCAGGGGCACATTTAACCTTCCTGTAACTGTGAAACTCCTTTGTAGGGAAAGCAAAGGGGTAGTTTGGTATCACTGTACTTGAAAATTCCTATTCCTCTGGTAATACCTTTAATCACAGAACCTTCTCACTCAACACCTGATTCCAAAAGCAAAAATCCAAGATATTTATTACTAAAAAACCAGAACGGAAACTCCATAAGGCTACAAGATATCATGACCCTAAGGATATCCATAGCCCTGAAAAGCCTGGAGCAGCCTCCCCCAGACCACAACACCTACTCTGGGCCCAGGATCCCATTTTAGTCCTGCCCCAGAGATGCCAGAGGATTCCATATGCATTTTATACATGACAGTCTAAAAATATACTTTAAAGTTCTTCAGAAACAATGTCCCTGGATGTGAAGTGACAGAGACAGAGTAGAAACAACTGAAAATTCGGGCTGTGACTTCAGAAAATTATTTGCCCACAGGGGAGTTTAAAATCAGAGTGTTATTCAACTCTAATTCCTTTATGGGAAGATAATCTTTGCCCCTTCCCTTAAATGTCTCCCATGCCATGAAGCCCTGGCACAGGGTGCCCAGAGAAGCTGTGGCTGCCCCTGGATCCCTGGCAGTGCCCAAGGTCAGGCTGGAGGGGGCTTGGAGCAGCCTGGGACAGTGGGAGGTGTCCCTGCCCATAGCAAGGGGTGGGACTGGATGAGTTTTAAGGTCCTTTCCAACCCAAACCCCTCTAGGATTCTGTGAAATATCTGATTCCACCTGATACTGGGGTATCAAGAATTCCAAGTCCCTTCCCATCCTTATGTATTCTCTTGGCCTCTCATAATGACCACACCTTACGAACACCAAGTTCAAACCCTTGTGATGCTGCTAATATGGCCAAAAGTATCTTGAATTTTGTCTGTGAGTGGGTGCAGAGCTGCTTTACACAGGGTTTTGTCTGAGGCTGCACAGAACAGGGCCTTGCTCACATGGCACAACTGCAGCTCTTTCCCATTAATGCTCAGCAGGCCCTAAAGTAGCTCATCCCATAAATTAAGGGGTAATATTCATGATAGAATACACGAGGCAATAAATGACTGGCAGATGATTGAATTGATCAGTTGAGAGGGAAGGAAAGAAATAAATCTGTTTACCAGCACTGTAGCCCAACCTCAGGCCTGTTATTTCATTAGTGCCACCAGAAATGAGAAATATTTTGGAGGCAATCCAACTGATTTTTTTTTAACCTTCCTGTAATTTTTGTGATGCTGCTCTGTCCTTTAAATGAGAAAAGATGCTCATTGTGTGGCTCCTCCTGCTGCCCCCGGGATCCCATTGGCCTCCTTGGCCCCAGGACACTCTGCTGCCTCAGGGACAGCTCGGTGTCCCCCAGCACCCCCAGGACACTCTGCTGCCTCAGGGACAGCTCGGTGTCCCCCAGCACCCCCAGGACACTCCGCTCCCTCCAGGGCAGCCCGGTGTCCCCCAGCACCCCCCCGNTGCTGCCTCAGGGACAGCTCGGTGTCCCCCAGCACCCCCAGGACACTCTGCTGCCTCAGGGACAGCTCGGTGTCCCCCAGCACCCCCAGGACACTCTGCTGCCTCAGGGACAGCTCGGTGTCCCCCAGGTCCTTCCCCACAGAGCTGCTCCAGCAGGTCCCCCCCAGCCTGTGCTGGTTCCTGAGGCTGTTCCTCCCCAGCCATCGATGAAGAATTTAAACAATCCTGGGCCCGGTACTGAGCCCTGGGGACAGCCCCAGTGACAGCCTCCAACCACACCCTGCACCACTGGTCGCCACCCCTGGCTTCAGCCAGTTCTCAATCCCCTCACTGCCCCCTCATCCTCATTTTCTGGTATTGTTAGAACTAAGACCCTCTGGTTTTTTATTTATTCTTTTTGCTCTCTCACTTTGAATCCTTCACCTGAGACAATGACTTCATTCCACTACACAATGTCCTTGAAAAACTCCAAAGCAAACCAATCTCCAACCCAGAAAGATGAGAAAAAGCACTTCTACAAACAACAAAGAGGCAAAATAATGCAAAAATAATGCTGGTAATAAGCAGAGGAGGACAGAGCATAAAATATGCACAGGCCTTACAGACCCCATGATGCAGAAATTCCCATTGTGTTTAGGAATGCATTACTCACTTAAGAGCAACTGTTTCTGTTAACAAAGCCTATTACCAGAGTAGTTGCTTCCAAATGCTAAATCCTAAAAAATTGAGCTGTAAGGATTTTGCTTTTGCCAATACTAAGAATCATCTGGATTGTGAGTTTTAAGGTGTGGTACAACATGAAGCAAAACAAACCCAGCCCTCCCAGACAACCCCTAGGTTTCCTGCAGCTTCAGGGGAAAAGTTACAAAAGCAGTCAAAGGAATCTGAGAACCTGGAAAGAAAAAAATCTTCGTCTCTTTGAGGTGGTGGGAAGAAATCAGTGCCTCTTAGATTATTCCTCCTTGGAAATACTTGAATGGATGCAACAATTATCATTCTGTGACTCCCTGAGAGGGTTTGGAGCCAGGTGAGGATTGGGTTCTTTTCCCAGGGAACAATGACAGGACAGAAGGAAACAACCTCAAGCTGTGCCAGGGAAGGTTCAGTTTGGATATTAGGAAAGATTTTTTCACCCAAACCGTGGCCAGACATTGGAAGGGACTGCCCAGGGCAGAGGTGGGGTCACAATCCCTGGAAGTGCTGAGAAGATGTGTGGATGTGGCACTTGGGGACACAGTTTATTGGTGTGGGGTTAATGGTTTCACTCAGTGATTTCAGAGGTCACTTCCAATTAAATGATCCTATGAATTCATTGATTTACCTTTGGCTGTCTCTGCCAAAGGAATCCTAGGACATCCCCACAATGCAAGGAGACTTCTGGCTGCAGCAGAGGCCAATAACTTCTTTCATCCTGACATGAGGGTACACACAAAGTCATTCCTCCTGCAGTGAGTGCCCTGCTCTGCAATCTGTGCCTCGACCTAGCTCAGGGCAGGTTAATACAAACTATTTGTAACTTGTCATGCCAGGGGCTGAGAGTCCAAAGAACAGCCCAGCGTGCATCCCCCTCCTGCAGCCACAGGGAGCAGGGGGCTCTGGGTGTGCTCATTCTGCTGGATATCGCACAAGTGATGGACGACACCATCAGACATCCATAGCTGCTTAACAGAATTCCATTACCCAGGAAAAATTACAGTGCCTGGGGTGAAGAGCTGGCCTGGGCGAAATGACAAATGTGGGGGAAGCAGTGGGAGCCCCACGGGGCTGGAGACCTCAGTAATAACACAAATAAAGTTCTGAGGGTTGGAGGGGCTGGATCTGTGATGGTGACATGAGCTTGGCCCCACCACTGCCTCTGCTTCCCTCTAGTTCAATTTTGTGTTCTTATGTTGGGGACTTTGGGGCATCTGCACTTGGTTTAGTTCCTGTTTGAGCTCTCAAACCCTGTATTAAAGTAATTACTCAAAGCCCAGCCTCTAAATAAAGTGAAAGCTCAGGAGCTACTGAGAGGAAACACATCCAGTTCCTGAAGCAGGAGCAGAAGATGCTGAGTGGGAGGGAAAGGGTGGCCTGTTCTTGTTCTCACTTGGTTTCAAGTCTCTGCACCCTTCTGCTGCTGCTCTGACCCTTGGATCAGCCTTCCAAGGTGTCTTGAGGATCCTTCCCATCTCAAACAGCAACAGCACAAGGTTCTGCCTTCAACCTCCACCCTTTCCCCCCACCCCTGTGAATTTTGTATCTGGGAAGTTCATCTTTAGGCTCAAATTAAACCATCCAGACACCCCTTCTGACCAATGTTCAAAATATCTGCTCCCTGACATAAAACCTGCTAATGACATCTACCCAACACATTGAGGTATTAAATCTGGTTTTTCCACAAGTCCTCCTCTGTTCTCTCAAGTGCCACTCAAAATTCCCCTGTCATACCTGTCACTCCAGGCTGGAACCTAAGCACCATCTTCATCTCAGCACTTAAATAATATTTGATTGTGTCCCCTGATCTGTTGCAAAACTCAGCCTGTCAATGAGTGCAAAAACACTCACCTGATATTGGATTTATTTTCTTTCTCACTTAAAGTATCACCTTGCTCCTGCTTGTCCTCCCTCCCAGGCCCTGTTTTGTCCCCAGTCAAACACCTTTTACTCCAAAACTGTTACTTCTGGCTCCAGCCTGGTATTCCAGGTTCTCCAAAGCATCACCATGTTCCCATTTTGTTGCTCATGTGTGGGAAGAGTTTTCAGGAGAGCAAGAACTGATTTCTGGATCCTATTAATCTCCTCCTTAAATTCCCTATTCCCACAGCATCTCTTTTGAGAGTGCACAAGCTGCTGAGCCCACTGAGCTGGACTGTAATTTTCCCTGACATTAATTAATACAATCAGCCACACAATCAAACAGACAATAGCTTTTCTCTGAACACAATCCTACCTGAAAACCTTTAAAAAACCCCAACAAACCCACCCAAACCAACCCAAACTATTTCAAAAATTTGGGAAAAGGTATCTTTTAGGGAAAAAAAGACCAGGTTTGAACAACTTGCTCTGTAAAAGCCCAACAGAAGAGGCTCAGTGAATGATGGAAAATCTGTTTCCTGTGAATGATGTGGAATGTGCTGGGGAAAAGCACAGATTAGTCAGGAACAGGTAACCTGCACCTCACGCTGAGGTATTTTGCAGGCAGAGGGGCATCATAGAAGCCTCATGGCACTGTCACCTAAAGTTACAGAATAGGCTGAACCCCAGGCTGCCAAATACTTACCACAGACACATTTAAACTGAACATTTGTGAGCTGTGCTTTTGGTCCTGCTACAGTTTTTGCTCCTTTGCTAAAATCTGAATAATTAAAGTCTCTTCTCTCCCAAACAGCCCACAAAACTCAAGCAACTGCTCAAAAGGACCGAATGACTGACAGAACTGCACCTAATGGGAATGCCAGGGGTAGGATTGAGGCATCTGAGCTCTCCTCTCCTCCTGGACACAGGTAAATGAAGATGGGGAATTGCTGCTGTCCCAGTTACAAACCCTTTTCATTTGTGGATCATTCCCAAACAGACACCAGCACTCCCATGTTCCTGGAGAGGCACCTGGAACCCTGAGGTGAGGTTCTAACTCGCTGCAGTTCATGGTGCAAGACACTAAATCAGGCTGTTCCTTTGCAGAGCTGGATTTTCCAGTAGCAGAATCTGGAATTCAGGATGTACTGTGATACACCAGCACTCAATATATCCCAGTGGGTCTTAAAATTACAATTTGTGGGCTGAAAAGAGATTGTGTCACTTTCACAAAGAATTCAGCGAGGGCTTTATTTCAGCCTTTCAGGGATTCTAAAGGACAAAATGTTTGTGTTTGTATTTGTGTCAGGTGTTCTTTGATTTCATAAATCCAGGATTTAACTATGTAATTGCACTTGGGAAAATAATTACAGCTGTGTAAAGTGTGTGTTTAATTGAGCAAACTGCTGGCAGACTAAGACTCCTACAAGTGAGAAGCAGGAGAGTCTTCTGAGAGGACACCATCAGGGTGATGGAATATTCTGGAATGACTGGGAGAGGATGCTGCTGGCTGAGGAGTGACCCCTTTACCTTGACTCTGACGGTGACAGTGGCCAGCCCAGGAGGCATCGTGCCCTTGCTGTCAAAGGCTTCCACCAGGAAGGTGAAGGTTGCCTCTGTGTCAGAGAAGGATTCATAATCCAAGGATTTCCGGATCGACAGCTCTCCCGTGTGCTTGTTCAGGGCAAAATACTGCCGGGCTTCCTCGGTGCGGATCCGGTAGTTCACATCAGCACCCAGGTCCACGTCCTTGGCCTGCAGGGAACAGAGAGACATCAAACAAAATCCATTCTCACAGAACATCCCTCTGAGATTTAAAGGGCAGGCTGTTGCAAGCATCTTGAGTTTAGTTGTGCTGTTGTAATTGTGTTCGATGTGCACAGACGCAAGGAATGCAATTCACTGACGGTTCGAGCCATGGGAAATGAGCGCAGTGTCCTGGGAAAGTGGCACTGGAAACTCAGTCTGGTCTTAAGTTCTCCTCCCTGGGCACCTGCTATTGGCTACTGCCAGGGAGAGGATCAGAGAACCCCAGAGTGATGTGGGTTGGAAGAGATTTACAGCTCATCCAGTGCCACCCCCTGCCATGGGCAGGGACACCTCCCACTGTCCCAGGCTGCTCCAAGCCCCAGTGCCCAGCCTGGCCTTGGGCACTGCCAGGGCTCCAGGGGCAGCCACAGCTTCTCTGGGCATAAAAACTTGCCCCCATGCTCGAGTTGACAATCTTTTATTGCAGTCTCACTGCCAAGTTAAATAAGAACCCTGAATATTGCAGAATAAACACACACCACCTTCACTCCCTGACGCTTCCTTACCTCCAGCTGCAGGAAGACAGTGCCTGGTGGGAGATTTTCTGGCACACAGACAGTGTAGGAAGCATTGGTAAACGTGGGGCTGTTGTCATCAATATCCAGCACCTTGATGGCCAAGGTCAGCGTGGAGCGCCGGGGGTCCACGGCTCCGTCTGTCGCCTCCACGATGAGCTCGTAGTAATCCCTCACTTCCCGGTTCAGCTTCACTGCTGTGTAAATGCTGCCGTTGGAGGTGATCCGGAACAGGTTGTTGAAGTTTGCCAGACTGTAATGGACTTGCCCATTAACCCCAGCATCTGCATCTGTGGCCTGGAGAGACAGCAGGAAAACCATGGATTAACGCACAAATTGCAAACCTCCGAGGGAGACGCCCGCAGGACAGAAACCAGGTGAGGCAGGCAAGGATTCTGCCAAATCTGTGGTGTCCAGAAGGGCTTATTTGGGGCAGTCTGCCTCTCTCTGGGCTTTGACTGAAGAGAAAACATCCCACAGAAACAAATGGCTCAATTCCCAGTGACAGAAGTCAGGCTAACTGAATCCCAGCTGGATTTCTTCAGGAAAAAAAGGCACATTTAACTGCTCAGCCTTGTCAACTTTTGACAGGACATGAGAACATAGCTTGAAGTTGTGCCAGGGGAGGCTCA
This sequence comes from Chaetops frenatus, assembly GCA_013400775.1. Lineage (NCBI taxonomy): Eukaryota > Metazoa > Chordata > Aves > Passeriformes > Picathartidae > Chaetops > Chaetops frenatus. The sequence goes on along the minus strand of VZTR01013394.1, from coordinate 755,959 downwards.
GGTCAGATATTAGGAGGAATTTCTCCATGGAAAGGCTGCTCAGGCCTTGGCAGGGGCTGCCCAGGGAGGTTTGGGGTCCCCATGGCTGGAGGTGTGCAAGGAAGGGCTGGAGGTGGCACTCAGTGCTCTGGGCTGGGATCAGGCACTCAATCCTGGAAGTTTTTCCAACCTAAATGATTCTGGGATTCTATCCTATGATTACCTGAACTTCAACAGAAGATGAACTTAATGCTTGTGAAGCCAAGCCCTTGGATAATTCTAATGCTGAAGGATCTTCAGGATTGGGGGGTGTCTGAGAAAAATTTTTATCAAACACTGATTTAATGTTTCATTGCTGCCCAAGTCCTTATGGAACACGAATTTGGATGAAGGATGGATGCAGACAGACAGAAGGGACACATCAGTTAGACAGTTTTTCTTCCATTTAACATATTTGTCACACTCAGTGACATTTTCATCGCTGCTCTCTGAAGAACTACTTAAATTTCTGGTTTGTTCATCCTGTTCTTCAAACCCAAACGTTATCACATTTCATCTTTATTCTCCACTGCTCAGAACAGGCTGATGAATGCCACAGAAAAGAATTTTGATTTCTTTAGCTGGGATCTTTGTTCTCACACACTGAACCAAGCCTCAAACTTCGTGTCAGCCAAATAACTCTTGTTATCACGTAATTATAGGGATGGACTAAATTAATAAGTTTTCATAGAGCTCTCAGGCTGAAATGCTGACCTATTATTTTGCCTCTCCTTAATTAAATTAGGGCATGATGAACAAGGTTATGGAAATTAAACAAAGGGCACCCTGTGAGCAAGGTATTCTCATTTATTTGCCTTTGTGAATCACATCTGTGAAGATCATAAGAGATTTGCATGTTTTGTTTTCAGAACAGTGGTGGGGAATGCTTAATTCCAGTGATGGTGCTCATTGTAAGGCTTGGTAATGAAACCATTTATCTTACTAGAAATCAATTAGAAGTTAATTAAAATTGCTAATAATGAAAGAAATCACTGTTTCTTCCCTGCATTACATCCGTGTGCTAAGCAGGGTTTGCTACAACTTCATTCTGACTGGTCCATGGATATAACATCCTTCTAATCCACATATGTCAGCTGGATTTGCTTGATTTCCAATCAATTCAATTTCTGTAGAAATAACAGATCCAAACTGAGAAAAAAAAAAACAAACCAAAAAGCCCCATAGGAATCTCCAAAAGTAATCTGAAATACGCCTATAATTGGAAAGTGTGACAAAAAATTCTCATGAGACAACAGTTTTGTATGAGGTTAGTTTGGAAAGATGATTTAGAATAGATAAACTTCTTGTTTAGGAAAGGAAATTAAAATTGCTTTCAAATAAATGGCAGGCTTTGCAACTGGGTTCCTAAAAACATGACTATGAATGTTGTGAACTCATTTGTGCGCATGCTAAGGAAGAAACACCTTTGCCACATTCTGCAGGACTCATTTGATTCACAGAATCCCAGGATCCCTGAGGCTGGAAAATCCCTCCCAGCCCATGGAGTCCCAGCTGTGCCCGGTGCCCACCTTGTCCCCAGCCCAGAGCACTGAGTGCCACCTCCAGCCCTTCCTTGGACACCTCCAGCCATGGGGACTCCAAAGCTCCCTGGGCAGCCCCTGCCAAGGCCTGAGCAGCCTTTCCATGGAGAAATTCCTGCTGCTGTCCAAGCTGAGCCTCCCCTGGCCCAGCTTGAGGCCCTTTCCCCTTGTCCTGTCCCTGTTCCCTGGCAGCAGAGCCCGACCCGCCCTGGCTGCCCCCTCCTGGCAGGGACTTGTGCAGAGCCACAAGGTCCCCCCTGAGCCTCCTTTTCTCCAGGCTGAGCCCCTTTCCCAGCTCCCTCAGCCTCTCCTGGGGCTCCAGCCCCTTCCCCAGCTCTGTTCCCTGCCCTGNGGGCAGGACCCGGCACTTGGCCTTGCTGAACCTCAGCCCATGGATCCAGCCTGTCCTGACCCCTCTGCAGAGCTTCCTGCCCTCCTGCACATCCACACTCCCACCTCGCTTGGTGTTCTTCATCAACTGACTGAGGCTGCACTTCATTCTCTCATCCAGATCATTGATAAAGATATTAAACTGATATTTTCACAGAGTACCAAGTAAAATAACTTTATTAAATTCAATTATCTAATTGGGTTTATGCTACCATAACAATGGTGAAGAATTAATGTTTTTATCACTCTAAACTTGAAAAGAGTTAACGTCCTCTTTACGGATAAGAAAGAAAAAGAGTTTAATCTGTTTCCTAAAGGAATCCTGTCTCAAGGGTGCACAACTGTTCCCAGATGAAAATAATTTCCCAGAGCCTGTCAGAGCCTGTGGGAAGCAGCTCCTTGGAGAAGGACTTGCTGTAGGTTTGGACACCCTCTGTCCCTCTTTGCAGTCATCACTTTGTACCAAAATGGACAACTTCAACCCCAGTTTCAGCCCCAGATCCGTCACCAACAGGTACAAGACTTGTCACGAACTGGGGGAACAGGAGATGTGGAAAACAGGGAGCTTTCAGAAAGTTCTGCATTAAAAGAAAGCCCTAGTTGAATTTATCCCGACCCTGACAACAGGAACCAGTGACATCCCAATAAATTTAATCCCATTTGGTCATTGCCAACACTGGGCTGAATTCCCTCAGTGAACAGCTACAGAGGTGCAGAGAAGCAAGGAAACAGTTCATTCCCATATAACCTGAATCCTAAAGAAAGTCCAAATGCCATGTAGACAATGGCAGGACTAAAAAGGTGCAAGAGCACATTCCTATACCTACTAAAAGTGATTTGCACAAAAAACATGGTGAGAGTCCTGAAGTTTTGGTAGGTAAAGGGCCACAGTTGACAGCAGACCTTAAAAGGAGCTGCAGAGGTATTGACAGGCAGAAGTCTCTTCACAGCCTTGCAGAGGTTGCTCTTACCTGACACGAGGCAGCAGAAACAGCAGCTGTGATTGCTGGAGGAAACACAGACCTCAAAGGCCACTGGGGACACAGGCACCAAGGAAACTGAGACCAAAAACCCCAAACCAGAAATCAAAAACCACAAGCAAGAGGAGAGAACCAGCAAAAAGAAGGAAATTTCAAAAGGAAAGGAAGAGATTCCAAGACAGGGTCATAGAGACATTGCATCTCAAATGTTGGCCCATATCTACCTCTCCCATCTCATAGAATCACAGAATCCCAGACTGGTTTGGCTTGAAAGGACCTTAAAGCTCACCCAGTGCCACCCCCTGTCATGGCCAGGGACACCTCCCACTGTCCCAGGCTGCTCCAAGGCACTGCCAGGTCTCCAGGGGCAGCCACAGCTTCTCTGGGCACCCTGTGCCAGGGCCTGCCCACCCTGCCAGGGAACAATTCCTTCCCAATATCCCATCCAGCCCTCCCCTCTGTCAGTCTGAACCCATTCCCCTTGTCCTGTCCCTCCAGTTCCTGTTGCAGGATCCCTCTCCAGCTTCCCTGTATCCCTTCAGGGCCTGGAAGGAGCTCTGAGGTCTCCACAGAACCTTCTCTTCTCCAGGCTGAGCAGCCCCAGCTCTCCCAGCCCAGCTCCACAGGGGAGGTGCTCCAGTTCCCTCAGCAACTTCATGGCCTTTCTGGACCTGCTTCAACAGTTCCAGGTCCTTCTTATGTCGGAGGCACCAGAACTGTGCACAGAATTTCAGGTGGAGTCTCACCTGAGCAGAATAGAGGGGAGCATCCCCTCCCTCCCCACTGTGGGATGAGCCCAGGATACATCTCCTGGTGTTTATCCAGAATCAGGAAAAATGTGTCTATCCAAAGAGACAGAGCAAGCATTGCTGATATTCCAGTGACGACTCAGACTCCAGGATGACTCTTATTTCCATCTCTAATTTATGAAGTGCATGATAAAATAAACCTGGAGACCTGGGAATATAAATGACTCACTACTTTATTTTCCAGAAAATACATCCCACATTTATTAGAGATACCACCACCTACAAGGTGACAGCCTTTACCTGACGTGGTAAATTCAGATTTCTGTTACCAACTCTGCTTCCACATTATCAGGAAACCCTCAGGAATATAAACCAACCATGTTCCAGAGTAACAAATTATCTCCCTCCATCTCAAACAGCAGGAAAACACAGTTCTGGGAGGTGGGAATGACTAAGACACCTCCTGAAGGATCATTAACTCTGAAATATAATGACAAGGGCTTGAATGTCAACAGTATTCTTTATATCATTATCATCCTTTGCAAAAGAAACTTCCTATTATATCCTCAACTCTTGCTCATGATGGTGTCAGGATTTAAGCAGGTTAATTGGGGATTTGTGCCTGGAATGCTGGAGCTGGAAAACAGAAAAACAAGGCTGCTCTTCCTACTTGTCTCCAAATCAGAGACATGCACAGTGGGTATCCCCCTTTCCTTCAAGCTGAAACATTTCTTAGGGATCACTCTGCCATAAAAAATGCTTCCTACAGTTTAAATTTCCCTTCATCAGGAGCAAAAGTTCCCCATAATCTCTACTCAAGCCAACCAGACTCCTGATGTTGGACAACTCCCCCAGTATTCCAGCAAACCCACAGCTCAAGGTAGGCGTTGTGCTGGAGGATCCAAATGATGCTGTTGGTGAGAATTATTGTTCTCACAGCAGATGACATGATTTTTTTATTACTAGGGGTTTAATAGGTTTATTATTGAGGGTTTAATGGTTTTATTACTCTGGGCTGGAAGTATTCCCAAGCTCCTCATTTGTGTCAAACAGCAAATCAAGTGTGGGTGGGAGTGTTAGATTGCATTTTGTACTTGTTTTGCAGGGAGATTACAGTTTGTGCCCACAGGACAAAATTAACATCTCCCAGATGCAGTCAGAGGCCACAAGCATCTGAAATGTGCCTGACCTCTTGGTCATAAACCAAATATTTATAAATATTTCAAGGAGGGAGAATCAGTCATCCATAAAAGTTTGGACTTTCCTTCTTTCCTAAAGTTCAGACAGGCTATTCCTCTCTTTTGTTGCTTCTAGCCCGCTTTTAAACAGCCTTTCGCTTCTTATATTTTCTTAGAGGGATGGAGCAGCTCTGCTGGAAAGAAAGGCTGGGAGAATTTGGATTGTTCAGCCTGGGGAAGAGAAGCTTTGGGGTGACCTCCAGTGCTTGAAAGAGCTACAGGAGGGATGGAGAGAGATTCTTTCCAAGGAATGGAGTGCCAGGATACAGGGAATGGGTTCCCAGTGCCAGAGGGCAGGGATGGATGGGATATTGGGAAGGAATTGTTCCCTGGCAGGGTGGGCAGGCCCTGGCACAGGGTGCCCAGAGAAGCTGTGGCTGCCCCTGGATCCCTGGCAGTGCCCAAGGCCACGCTGGACTTTGGGGCTTGGAGCAGCCTGGGACAGTGGAAGCTGCCCATGAGATTTAAGGTCCCTTCCAACTCAGACCCATTTAGGATTCTTTGATTTTGTTGTCTTGTAATTTCAAGGCAAATTCTACTTCTCCGAGACCCAAGTGCACACACATCCTTTGGAAAAATCCTGCAGGTTTTGTGGATATCCTCCAGGACCTTCAGCATCCTACTGAATTCCCAGGTCATGGCAGCTCATCCTTCACTGTACTTGGAGTAGGATAAAGGAAACACGCTGTAGATTTTCAAATACTGCCATAATTTTCAAACACTGCCATATTTTTAGGCATTAGACAAGCCAGAAAAACCCTGGATGATTACTTCCATGGTGTCTGCTAATTGCAGTGCACCTGGAGGGTTAATTCCAAAACCAATTAAATGTGATTCCAAACAAAACTGCACATTAAGAGCAGTTAAACCCTAAGAGCAAATATAAATGAAAATAAATGAAAATCCAAAAGCTCATGGCTGCAAACCCATCACTGAATGAGCTGGTAAACCTTCTACAAGAGTTAATCACATTTTAACACTTCATGGCTTCAACCAACCCAGCTTTCCTCAGGCTGGCACACAGTCAAATTCTAACTTTGGAAACTTGGTTGTTCTTGAAGGATGATTCAAAAATTTGGGTTTTGATGAGTGTGTTCTTTGGCAATGATATGATCAAGAGACTAAACCAATGCATTTGCACACTAGAAAAAAGTGAAACACCAAAACACCCTCCCAAAACTAAAACTTTTAAAATCACATACGGAATATACGGTTTAAAATCTCCACATTTAACTGTGCTCCCAAATATTTCTCTAATGTCAATCCAATTTAAAGTTATTTTTGGAATTTCTTTTGACTTTGGGTTGGGAGGATCCTTAAAACCCATCCAGTGCCAACCCCTGCCATGGGCAGGGACACCTTCCTCTATCCCAGGTTGCTCCAAGCCCTTTCCAACCTGGCCTTGGACACTTTCCAGGGATGGGAATCAGGCATCAAAATCTTAAAAGAGCATGAATTAGAGACATGAATTCACTGATTCAGAAGATTCAGTTTGGCATCAAGCTGAAAGAGACAATAGGGCTTAAAGGCATCCCAAAATATAAAGTGTCACCAGACAAAAACAAGAGTTCCTTTCATGGGAAAACCTTGGACTCTCAACAATCAACAGCCATGAACGTGCTGATAACAAATATCAATATTTCCATTGCACTAAAGCACAAATATTATTTGGAGGGCAAAGATGCAAATGAATGCACAAATATAATAAACTCTGGGAAGAGGGAAGACAAGATTACAGCTTTTGAAGTCCCTTTAGCTTCACAGGTCACGTTATGGGTGGCAAGGATCTTTTTCAACCTCTTTGATCCATGCCCAAGCTGACCTAAGTTCAAGGAACAGTGGAAAAGGATGAGGAACTGTGGCTGCTGTCACTGCTGCCAAATATCCTCCAGGAATTCCCTGGTGTCAGCAGAAAGACAAAATTCTGTCTAGCTCTGATGGTCTGGAATGGAAATAAATAGCCCAAATCTGTGACCCCATCTCCTTCTCCTCACATCACATCAATCTCATTGTAAGAGGGATTTGACTGCTAAAAAACATGAAAATCCAACTAGAAGCACATTAAATTCTTTCTGTGACCAGCAACTCCATGAGGATCTTGAAAGAGATAGTGCTGAAAGTCTTACTAAAGTCCTCTCTATCCTTCCTGGGGACAAATTCCTTAATGAACTAAAAAAAAAAAAAAAAGATACCACCAAGGTTCTCTCTCAATGATCTTGTGATCATCCAACCACTTACAAGAAATGAAGTCTGAACTTCCTGTGGTTTGAGTTCACCTGCAACATTCTGATTCTCTGAATTTGGGGTCTGATTATCTTTTTTGTGGATTCTGACTCTCAAATCGCAGTTGCTCCTGTTGGTTTTACATCCATGAGATGAATTCAAACTGCATTGTTAATCACTGGGTCATGCAGTGACCGGGAGTCTTGGGCTCACTCTGGGTATTGGAGATTCACTTCAGAGACTGTGATTTTACTCTTCCCCAAAGGCTTAAGTCCTTTCCCTCCTGTATTGTCCTCTCCTGCCAACAAATCTCCCTTTCTTCTTGCTCTTCTCGGTTTTTTCCCACCTCTAATTTTCCTTCAAGTTGTCTAAAGGCCCAGGAAACCTGGGAATTTAATTTCAGAAGCCTGTATCTTTAACACAGACAACACATCTGCAGTGCAGGTTTTGGGAAACCTTCACACCAAAAACAAGGCAGTGGGGATTTAGGAAAACTCAGATGCCTTTCTAGACTTTTCCACAAGATCTTGTAATGTAATAAAATAATACAATCACAGATGCTTTGGGATGGAAAGGACCTCAAAGCTCATCTCATCCCAAGCATTCCATGGGCATGGGCAGTAATTCTTCACCAGCATTTTAAGGAGTTTTCCTGCTTGTAGAAACACAGGATGAGCTGCTTGTGAGAGATCTCCAGGGGTCATTTAGTCCAACACAACAAGCTTTACCCAACAGCCGTGAAATTTAAATCGGGCTTTAAATCCAGCATTTATCACCTTCTGAATTTATTACATAGAAATAGGAGCCTGTAAGAATTCACTGATACCCACAGACAGAAAGATCTGTTGGGAAGTAATTACATTTCATCAGCATTCAGGAGGGCCAGTATAGTACAACCAAAGAAATTCCTCAAAACTTTCCCATCTTTTCCAGTAGGTTGAATAACTTCATCCTAAACCCAACTTTCTTCAAGCATTTCTTTTGTATTTTAAAACTAAGCAGGTGACAGAGGTACCACACACCCTGAAAACTGCAGTCATTACTGGAATTAATTTATCCTGTTTCCATTTTAGGGAAGATCCAAGGGCCAGCAATACTTGAGCACCTGATTAGGGGGTGCTTTACCCACTGCCACATAATTATTTGTCCCTATTTTCCATCTCATTTCCTTCCCTGTTGCTCTCTCTCCTTGATAGCAGCACGTTCATGCTGGAGTTTTCAAATAGTGCTGATCAATGACGCCAAAATATCCAACAAGAAATGAATTATGGGGTTGGGTGGAAGAATCTGGATAGAAGTAAAACCCCATATGAATGAAAACTTCCGTCAAGGGATGTCTTTCCTTTCCAGGGCCCCATCATCTCAATAGCTTTTTATTTAACCCCAGGCTGCCTTTTTAGAGCCTGCAACAAACTGCAGGGGACTGCCTTCCCCTGCCCAAGGGTGTAAAGATGCCTGCAGATGGATATATTGATCCCATCCCTAAGTGCCATTCCATCTTTCTTACCTCCCGTGCCCCTGGGACTGACAAAAATGCAGTGCACAATGCAGATTACCCCAGTGTCCCATCTCCAGCTGGTTTGGACTGCAAGAAAGTGCCTGAATTTCACTGTCGAGTTTCCAGTTGGAGCTTTTTGATTCCTAGGGACCCTTTGTGGAGACTTCCACGCAGCAATTGTGCTGCTGCCTTGCTGGGGGATCCCCAGGATCAGACGGGAAGGAGCAGCGGGGAATCCAATCCACCTGTGACTGCCCCAGTTTAGAGAACACAGCGTGAAATAAAAGGATTGGAAACACATCCCCTCCACTGGCAGCGTTATCCTGTCTGGCTTTTGTACTTGTAATCTTCAGGAGGCTCCTGGAATGCCCACAGGCAGCACTCCCGTGCCAGTGCCTCCAGCAGCTCCAGCTGGCAGCAGAGCTGCTGGAGAGGGAGAGCACTTCCAAGTGTGGATATTGCCTGTCTGCATGGAATAAACCCTCCAAACCTTCCCTCTCCCACAGGAAACCTCTCACTGCCCTCCTGCTACAGCTCCTTGAGAAACCACCCCCCAAAGTATTATGAAAGCCCTTATGGGAGTCCCACTGGAAGTCCAGCTTTCCCACTGAAAACAAAGCAGAGCATGGAAATCTCTTGTCTGTGGCAGGAGATATTCCTGGGAGTGTTTAGATTGATTTTTACCCCAAACTGCTTAGAATCCCCATCCCTGGAAGTGTCCAGGGCCAGCTTGGATGGGGCTCAGAACAACCTGGGATGGTGGAAGGCATCCCTGCCCATGGCAGGGCTGGAATGGGATGAGATTGAAGATCCCTCCCAAGCCAAACCACTCTGGAAATCTGACAATGAGCCCAGGCACCGATCCTGAGACCAAACCTCCTGAGTCAAAAATCCTGAGGGATCAAAGTGGTTGAGCACCTTTTCCATGTCCTTCCTCCCATGAGCAGCAGAGTCAGATCTTGGGTTTTAAGGTAAAAATCCCTTGCTAAAATGTTTCCCTGGGTAAAATGGGAAGATATCATTCAAAAGGGAAAAGGACACTACAGAACCTGTCATTTTTTTAAATCCTCTGTATGACTGCTTGGTCTGGTGGATTTTAGGTTTCTGTTTGAAATGAGTAAAAATCTTTCTGAAAAGCAGCTTTATTAATCAGTGAGTTAATTCTTGGTAGGGAAAAGACACGGCATCATTGGGATTATCTTCTTTTACCAGGCTATTCCCCCCTAAAATAGGCCTTTATGTACATTTTATCCCCATTAAAGCTTCCATACAAAATTTATTTCCATTAACACCTCTCCCATACCCACTGAGGTTTTATCTGCAGTGAAGAACAACACACCAAAAGCTATTTCAGTTTTTAATGAATATCCTCAAACAACACAGCTACACCCAAACTCTCATCATCATTATTTCAATAACCTCACTGAAGCCAGAAAATAATTCCAAATGCCCCAATCTCTCTTTTCTATACCCCAGAATGGCATTTCCAATGGATATGTCTATATCCATTTGCAGTTGTGAACATGAGACAGTAGAAATACAACCAGTATTTGGGCTATAAAGAAAAAGCTTTCTTCATCCAGGGATAAACAGGACAGGAAATGACAGAGGCAGTTTCTGCCACTCCAAGTAGGAATAAACTATCCCAAGGCTTCAATAAATATTTTCATTTCCACACAACTTAGAAATTGCACTAATTTAGAAGCCAGAGAGCTTCTTGTGGCAATAACTTGTTGTATTTTACAGTTCTGTCACAGCTAAAAATAGAAGCAAGCTCGCATTTGAGAAGCTGATTGAGCCTTGAGGGCCCCCAGCAAGGCACAAAATGGATTAGAAGGATATTTGGGACTGATTGGAAAAGTTCCACCCGTGCCTTTTAGGATGCAAAATGAAAAACAACCACACAGGAAGACAATGACAAAAAGCAGAGCAATAATGTAACAATTTATCAAAACTGACTTAATAGCACTGAGGGATCCTAGCTTAGTCTAAGGCTCCAAACCAGCTCTGATGTCTCATTAAATAATATCAGGATGGGAAGGAACATGATTATTACGGGTATTTGAGTTCCCATGGTACCTAAAATGTCCTGTTTATCTGAAGCTTCTACTTAAGGAGCTCCCATTTTCTCTTGATATGGTTGCTACTGGAAAAAAAAAAAAAAAAAAAAAAAAAAAAAAAAAAAGCACATTTTCCACCTAAATTCCTGAAAAATGCTTCCCAATTCCTCTTTTACCTCCAGCTCCTGCTGGATCCAACCTTAGTGCAGCAGATATGAGACATTATATTCAAATTCTAAATTAAAAAACTCTCTAATTCATATTTTCTTCTTTCCCTTGAGTCAGGAAAAACAAACATTACCAAAAAAAGTGATGTTTTATTCAAGAGACTGAATCCTCATCCAGAAGACCCTCATGTGTTTACAGCTTCAAATCCTCAAATTAAGACTATCCCCTATTTTTATGCCAGGGCACCAATTATTTCACTCAATTTAACTGATTTTCCCCTTAATGGCCTTAAAATTTCCTCTGGGTGTGACAATTTCCTACAGCCAGGTGTCCCTTGCTCAGCATGTTTGAATTCTATCTCAAAATAAATCATTTAAAAATGTGGCAACACTGTTTTAACCCTGTAAATCTGTTACCAGTAAGTTTTTATAGTGGAATGTCTTTAAAAAGCAGTTTTTAATGTGCTATTTTTTAAGTAGCAAAGTGTTTTTGGTATTTAGCACAGAGAAGAAAATAATTCCAATATTTTAAAGCCCCAAACTGTGGCTCTGTAGCTGGAAATGGAGAGTTTGCATTTAAACTGAAGGTATTTGGATGGGTTTTTGTCTAAGGTACAATTATTTTGTACTCTTTCCTCATTGTCTGGGCAGCTTGGGTAATAAAATAAACAACTTGAATGACTTACCCTTACTTGACCAACGAAAGCATTGGCTTCCTCTTCCTGCACAGAGAGGTTTTTGGGGAGAAACATGTCAAAAACTGGTCCGTTGTCATTGACATCTGTCACCACTATATTGACAGTAGCAGTCGAGGTCTAGGCAGAAAAAGAACATTTTTAAGAGGTTCTCTTTATTTTACAGCTTCCCAGGTGACAACCCTACTGTAACTTGTTAGACAGAGTCACAGGTTAGCAGATTATCCATTTTTTAAACATTTTTTTGTGAAGAGAGAAGCATTTCAAGAGTTTATTCTGAATTTTTAGAAGACAAAACAAGCTCAAGACTGACTCAGAGATGCATGCTAAATGTGAGTTATCTTTTTTACTTATACAGTATTTTAAGGATTTAAGGAGATTTGTTGTGAGTGGAGGGAAAAATCTATAAACATCAAAATTCACCAGTATGTGAAAAGGATATCATCAATCAAAATTTGATTGATAATTTTATCAATCTAAATATGGCACAGTGATGATTATTTGAGCTAATGAAGCAGCACAATTATCCTGTATCACCCTCCTGTGTCATCCTTCTCCCAGCCCACCCTGGTGTTCCATTTTGCAGCCCAATTTTAACATCCCAGGAGGTGGGAACAGCAGAATTAACTGTATGTAATGTAAAATGTCAACAAAATATGCCTGTGCTACCTATGGAAATTTTCTCTCCCAATCAAACAGGTGGAGAGGGAAATAGTTTGTTGGCTTGAGTCACATTCATTTTCTCTGCCCCCACAGACTGAGAGTTCCAGACCAAAACCCAATATTGTTGTATTTAATAAATTATTGTGTTCACTACATTGGATTTTAAATCAATTCATCCAACTCAGTGTCTTAAATCTTAAATCTGTCTCGTGTCGTCTGATACTTTGCATCCAAGTCCATGGAAGGAAATTTGGGCCCCTCTGGCCAGAGAGCCCTGGAGGGGCTGGAGCGTGTCCAGGGCAGGGAACGGAGCTGGGGAAGGGGCTGGAGCCCCAGGAGAGGCTGAGGGAGCTGGGAAAGGGGCTCAGGCTGGAGAAAAGGAGGCTCAGGGGGGACCTTGTGGCTCTGCACAAGTCCCTGCCAGGAGGGGGCAGCCAGGGCGGGTCGGGCTCTGCTGCCAGGGAACAGGGACAGGACAAGGGGAAAGGGCCTCAAGCTGGGCCAGGGGAGGCTCAGCTTGGACAGCAGCAGGAATTTCTCCATGGAAAGGGTGATCAAGCTTTGGGATAGGCTTAAAAGGGGAGTCCCCACGCCTGGAAGTGTGTAAAAAGTGAGAGGATGCGACACTTTGCAGCTGTGGTTTAGTAACAAGGTGGTGGCTGGTCTCAGGTTGGACTTGATGACCTTGGAGGTTGTTTCCAACCATTACAATTCCATGATTCCCTGAAATGTTTATGACAGGACAGTCACAGCAATTCCACAGTGGACATCCCAGAAGAAGTCCCTTGCTTTATGCACAACAAACCTGTTTGAAAGTGGCATCTCACAGGCTTCATAAAGGAACCTGTGACCTTCTTCCCTTAACAAAAACCCTGAAACAGCAAAATAAAGAAACGAAGAAAAAGCCAAACCAAACAAAATCCCAACCCAAAAAGTCTGAATGGAGACCTGCATCTTCTGGTGCACTGCTGGGGTTGGAATCAGCCTTTTCCCAGCTTCAGATCCAGCTGGTGTGGTTTCAGTGTCTCAAGAGCTCCCAACAGCTCCATAAAATAAGTCCTTACTATTTAAAAAGTCACAAATCCAGAGGATTTTGAACCAAGACAGCAGAAGATGCTTCTTGGCTGTGCTGTGCTTGGCTAGGCTGGCAGCTTCCCTTTGCTGAGCCGCAGCTATTTGCTAATTGTTCCTGAAACTGCCACTCCCACATTCCATTTCTAAAAGGAAAATGTACTTTGTGCCTTCTTGTCCACTCAGAAGCTGCTCGAGAACATTTGCTCTGCATTGATGCACACGGAATGTAAATCAGCTTTTCCAAAGGTAATTCAGCTCCATGAAATTCAGGGACATAAACACCCTCACGTTTAATAAACTGAGGCAACGTGGCGTTAAATAACAATGGCTTAAGCCAGGAATTCCCATTTGGAAAAGATTTCTTTTCATTCCAGATAATTTTCACAGTCTGTGGCTGACCATCTACAGCATTTCTTCTCTTTGAGAGGATTTTATGAGGAGAAAGACAGGGAGAGAGGAAGGAAAAGAAATGTTTGGAATTTTTTCCCAACTCTTGTTTAAGGATTTTCAGTATTCTTCACATTCCTGGCAATTCTTTATTTATCTTAAGCACCATCCCTGCCAGCCAACACACCTAGGCTGGTGCTCCACTTGTCATATTTAACTCTTCACCCCTGAAGTTAAAAGGCAAGATTTTTGCAAAGAAATAACATTTTGCAAGGGAAAAAATAAAAAACCTTATTGAGATGCCAAATAGGAGAATTCGTTTGGAGAAATTTATCAAATGTTCTTCTCTCTAAACTTGCAAGGGTGTTAAAATAAGATCCTGTAAGAAGACAAACATTTCAAGTAATCCCTGTTTTTATATTAGTCAGTTTAGAAAATTATCAGATGTGAATGAATTCAGAACTCACTGCAATAAGATCAATATTTCAAATAATCTTCCTTTTTTATTAATCACAATTTAGCAAATGACCAAAAGTGGGTGAAATCAAGAGGAGCATTCAAAGCAGACTCTGAGTTAGCAGCAACACCCCTGGGTTCTCTTCATTAAGATCAGTAACAACTCTGAAACTGAGAAAGGAACCAGGAATACTTCAAAATCTCCCTATCTCACCCGAATACAGAAAACATTTGTTATCTCACTGTTATCTCAGCAATGCCCACCTTTACCACGATGTGGGACTCACCTGTGTGTCTTTGAGAGCAGCACCTCTCTCATTAACATCAGAAAGTGCCATGATCAAAGATTATTAACCAAAACCAACGTTTTATATCCCCATTAGATGGCTCCAAAGATTTGTTGAAGCTCCCAGCCTCAGACTGATGTGCTGTTCTGAAGCAGCCTTTATTTGACAACCAGAATGAATTACAGGGGCTTCTCCAGAACTGCAGCACGAAGCAGGACCAGGAACAACATCATCATCCCTGCTGGGAATCATGAAAAACTCACTACACACTAAAATCTCGCTGACTAAATAATCATTGCCCACGTTCAGGGATAAACCTGAACCTCTTTTCAGCCTGACACTGGATCAGAAAATATGGAGGGGTGGGCAGGCCCTGGCACAGGGTGCCCAGAGAAGCTGTGGCTGCCCCTGGAGCCCTGGGAGGCTCCAAGGCCAGGCTGGACACTGGGGCTTGGAGCAGCCTGGGACAGTGGGAGGTGTCCCTGTCCATGGCAGGGGTGGCACTGGATGGGATCTAAAATCAAATAAAAATCATGGAATCACAGTTTATGTTGGAAAAGACCTTAAAGCCCACTCTCCCAGGGAAAAATTCCTTCCCAATATCCCATCTATCCCTGCCCTCTGGCAGTGGGAAGATATTCCCCTTTCTCCAGGCCCTTGGAAAGAGTCTCTCTCCATCTTTCCTGGAAAATGAATTCACAAATTTATTGAAGAATTAAGAAACCTTATTGAGGTTTGTAGAGGATGCTAAAAGAGGCACAGAAATAACAAAAAAAGGTCTTCACAAATATTAAATACCACTAAAATTCTTTAAAGAAGTGTTTCCCTAAAATAATGAGAGACACCTAATTCACAACCGGTTTTCCAGGGATATTCCTCATACAAATCCAACATAGGAAGGTTTAAAAACTGCTTTGTCTGGTTAAAAAATGAGGCTTTTCTACAACAGAATCATCATGCAAGGTTTGGGAAGGAATCCTAAAGCTACTCCTGGAAATTCAACCAGGGGAAAAACCATCTCAGCCTTATATGAGGCATTTCCTATTCATTACTGAAGAAATTCTGCTTACTTTTCTTTTATAATAAACATAACTCAAATAAAAGATCCACAGCAGCAATTTATATCTTTCTTAGGGGCCCTCAAATAGTTCTTACATAGATAATTCTTCCCTAAGCAATAATTGTGAAATTTACGTTGCCTGCACAAATTCTAAGGATGCCAGGCCCTGATAAATGTTATGGATGAGAAATCTGAAAGAAATTCCACTTTATTCTTATTTTATTTGTACTCTGTCATTTCAATTGAAGTTGGGAATTGATGAGAGTGTTCTATGCCTTGGAGAGGAAACATTCTTAGCTCTGATGTTGAGCAAGTTTATTAATTTGGACAAACTCTAAGACAAACCTGTCATGTTGATAGATAATTAGTTTACAAATAATAAAATTGAAGGCAAAGCCTTGATTTGATCAAAAAAGAAATGGTAAATAATGCTGCTGATCACCATATCAAGATCTATTGATATTCATATCAAGAAAACTATACTTGAGTAGTGATAGAATAAACAATTCTGTGATTCTATTTTCAAACCTCCTTTCCTTCCACGAGAAGTATAAAGAACTATCTCCCAACCCTGTCTACCTCTCTAAGCAATAAAGAGGAAATTGCCAGCTGGACTGCAAAGGAAGTTTGGACAGAAGACCTTGAGGTGAAGGGTAGGGTAATTCTGGAGCCTGTTAATAATTACACTAATGAGAAAAAATTCCAATAAGCCTGGAGACAAGACAAAGAGAAAAACTGTCAAAACACTAAAATAAATCTCAAAGGAAGGCTCCCCAAACGAAAACCTCATACATCCCAAAAGATAACAGATGGGGAAAAGATAACTTCATGGGGAAAGGAAGAGAAAACCATGGACATTTAAGGGACATCCTTGACAAACACATGGAATTGTTTAGGTTGGAAAAGCCCTCTAAGGCCAGGAGGTCCAACCCTTCCCCAGCACTGCTAAGGCCACCACTGGCCCATGTCCCCAAGTGCCACATCCTTTGGAGGTTTTGAACACCTCCAGCCATGGGGACTCCAAAGCTCCCTGGGCAGCCCCTGCCAAGGCCTGAGCAGCCTTTCCATGGAGAAATTCCTGCTGCTGTCCAAGCTGAGCCTCCCCTGGCCCAGCTTGAGGCCCTTTCCCCTTGTCCTGTCCCTGTTCCCTGGCAGCAGAGCCCGACCCGCCCTGGCTGCCCCCTCCTGGCAGGGACTTGTGCAGAGCCACAAGGTCCCCCCTCAACTTCCTCTTAATGGGAACTTATTTATTTGTATCCCTTCATTAGGATTTTTTTTTTAAAAAATTTATTTATAATCTGCTCCAAATCTTGGATTGAAAGCTGTGATCAATCTATTGCTTTATGAGAATTAATTCACCTCTTCCCTTTACGCACATGAAATCAAAGCCTTTATGGGAAATATTATCCATGCTAAGCCACACAGGCACTGAAAGTTGGGAGGCTCCTAAAGCTTGCCCTAATACAAGAGCTGCTGCAGGAAGAAAAGCCTTCTCTCCAAGAGGAGGAAATCTAGCTGGACAAATTCCTCTTGTGCAAACTGGAATACACAGATCAGCTGGAATTTGTAAGGATTTCTTATACAAAATACAGAACTTGTCAGGAAAACAGCAATAGGTAGTGTCTCTAATTACAGCCTGGAAAGAAAATAATTTTTGAAGTTCTTTTGAGGAGGAAGATCAAATCATGGATCTGTGTATATTGTTCCCTTTCATGTATTTAGGAATATTCCTTCTTGCTGGATAATGGAACTCATGTGGACTAGAGACAGGTAATATTCCAAGGAGTAACAGAAAATTTACAGCAGTTAATTAATTCTCTGTATGCTACTCAAGAAATAAATCTTTGTTTAAATTATTTTGATTCAGGGCTGCCTGTTTGCTCTAAGGAAGGGAATTAATTCAAGTGTTGTGGGAAGCAGAGGCTCTGAATTATTAATGATCTTCTAAGATGGCCAAAATCCCCAAGTCTGACTTCCAGGATTAAACACAAAGCACTGAAATCACAGAATCCCAGACTGGTTTGAGTTGGAAGGGGCTTCAAAGCCCATCCAGTCCCACCCCCTGCCATGGGCAGGGACACCTCCCACTGTCCCAGGCTGCTCCAAGCCCCAGTGTCCAACCTGGCCTTGGGCACTGCCAGGGATCCAGGGGCAGCCACAGCTTCTCTGGGCACCCTGTGCCAGGGCCTGCCCACACTCAAGGAAAGATGAGGCTTTTTTTAGGTTCCCTCAGTTCCCTGTGGTTCCCACTATGTTTCAACTATTGCTTCTTCCTACGACCTTCAAGGAACAGCAGAGTTCTGCCTCCAATGTGATCCCTGCCTTCAGTGCCCAGAGCACTGGGTTCACTCTCAGATGCCCTTCCCAGGGTGATGGTACCTCTGTCTCCTTAGGAAATGTGGCCCCAAACCAGCCCTGGGCTCTGCAGGGCTTAAATGATCCCTGTTTTTATTCCTGGAGTGTTCATTGCAGAAGGAATGGGCACAGTCAGATTAAAGGGATAGATCTTGGATTCATGGATTTCAGAGAAACCCTTCCAGAGCCAGGTCACCTCTGATCTTCTCTATCTAGTGAATCTCAGGATATACCCTGAACAGCTTCTCCTGGACTTCCAATGGAATTTGGTGGCCTGATAGTTGCATCTTCTAAGACAAAAAAAAAAAAAAAAAAAAAAAA